>CM022300.1:435019469-435407709 GCA_011799875.1 Thinopyrum elongatum
CCAACTCATTCGAGGATACTGTTCGGGAGTCCAGTAGGTTCCATCAACGTTGAGTTTTCTTTCGAAACCCAATCCTTCTTTTCGAGGATTTTTGTGCAGTATTGACTTCTTGAGCACATCACATAGAGTTTGATGCCTTTTTAGGCTCCTTAGCATTCCTGTCTCAAGCAAGTCCTTTAGCCTACAATTTTCCTCAGTAACAGCAGCAAATTCCCCGGAATAGGGGTTAGTGATATCATTCATAGTAGTTGCAATATTCTCAATGATAGCATTAGAAGTTTTAGCATGAGATTCAGCATTACTACGTTCTAGGCATTTTAAGCAAGGAGGCACAAAATCATCAGGAAGTCGAACAGATTGCTCGGTGAAGAGAGAAGCTTTTTTTCTTTCGCAAGAACGTTATGAGATTCTTTCAGAGACTCGAGTTCTTGATTCCTGTTAAGGAGTTGAGCAGATGAACTCTCGAAGTCGACTGAAAAAGAATCATATTTGTTGGAAAGATCATCAATAGTTGAAGAAAAAGCATCATGCTCTTCCATCAACTTTTGATTCTCCTCCATCTCTTCGACCAGTAATCCTTCAGTTTTCCTAAGATTCTTCTCAAGCATTTCAAGTTCATCATGTTGAGATTTCGCAATCTTGACCAATTTAGCTTAGGCAATATATTCAGGAGAATATCCATTCATGTTTTTTTGGTGTTTCGCTGATACCTGATCCTTAGATGATTTTTCCATGAGACAGAATGCGATTGGTTCATCATCACTTGAGGCATCATCATCGGAGTCTGATTCGGGTGAATTTTCTGATGATTCATAGGCAATGAAGGCATTGCTCCTACCTATCCTTCTATGAAGTTCTTCATTATCTGATTCAGAGTCTGTCGCCTCCTCTTCAGAATCCAGGGTCATATCAGCACACGCTCTGTTCAGCTATGAAATTCTCTTCATATTTGACTCGATGGCTGCTCTGGCTTTTACATCAGTGACTGGTCGCATCGAAGAAGATGAGGAAGGTTCATTTCTTTTCGAGAGCTTAGTATGTTGATCCATTCGTGTGAATCCACTGCAGTGAAGATATTTCAATCTGTTGCTAGGTTTTCGCACTACAAAAAAAAGACACATCCGTGACATTTTGGCCCGAACAATTTTTTTTCTTGTCATGCTTATGACACTTCTATGACGATAATTGTGACAAAAACACGTATCATTGTAGATGTGGTGGGCTCCTACTTCTATGACAAAAAATCATGACAGAAAATAGGCTTTTCATCCTGGGCGGGCCGGAGATGCGCCTGGATTACATTCTTTGGGCCGTCCATGACGGAAAAAATCATGGTAGAAGCGTGGGCGAGGAAAATATCAGGGAGTTCCCGGTTATGGTGGGTGGTCGGGGCCGAGCGATGCACAGAGGTTTGCGCGTTTCTCTCGTGTACACGCGTGTGTGCGAGGCGTTGGCTAACTGAACCCGAGCGATCGCACTAGCTATGTTACTGAACCCGAGCGATCGATCCCTTGGCTATTAACTGAACCCGAGCGATTCATTCGCTACTGACTGAACCCGAGCGATTCATTCGCTGCTCCTGCTAACTAAACCCGAGTGATCGATCACTGCTACTGCTTACTGAAGCCGATCGAGCCCCCGTGCGAGACGTAGCCAGCCGGTGTTGGGTTGCCTCTCACTGAACAGTGACCATTGCTACCCTGCGCACGATACGTAGAACGAGTCGAGACTTGGTGAGTCGAGCCGGTTGGTTGGCTGTGGATGAACAGTTACCGGTGGGGGTTGGATGAACAGGACCCCGTGGTAGTAGGCCGTTTCCGTTGGATGAACAGGAACCCGAGGAGGCCGCTGCACCCCAGCCGGTTGGGGGTGGATGAACAGGACCCCGTGGAGGCTCTATGAACAGTATCCGGTGGAGGCTGGATGAACAGTAGCCCATGGATGAACAGTAGCTTGTGGAGCTGGAGGAAGTCGACGGTGGATGAACAGTAGCCCGTGGAGGCTGGAGTGAGGCAGTAGACGGTGGATGAATAGGACCCCATTTCGACCGTAGGTGCTCCAACAGAAGTCCATTTCCTCCGTTTTGCGGTACGCCAGACCCCTCCTGATCAACAGGACCCCGTTTCGACCGTAGGCCCTCGAATAGAAGTCCGTTTCCTCCGTTTTGTGGTACGCCAGACCCTTCCCGATGAACAGTACCCCGTTTCAACCGTATGCGGTCGAACAGAAGGCCGTTTCCTCCATTCTGCGGTACACCAGACCTCATTTCGGCTGTTCCATCCAAGCCAATTGGCTCCCGATGAACAAGACATATTCCAACCCATTCAGTTGCCTCCCGATGAACACGACTCTGTTTCCTCCGTTGCGACCCAACCGGTTGGCTGCCGATGAACAGGATAATGTCGCTGTACGCGTTCGAGACCCCGCCCGTATGTACACACGTAGCCGTATTTACTTTCTTGCAGCGTGGCTGTACGTACGTGTACATGATATAGATGGGACTCCGTGACATGCTACGTCTGCGCCTCTAATACGACACGTGCCGCTCCTTACTCGGCCACAGTTCATCGCTGTAGAGAGACCGATCGACCAGTATGTACATACACATTCGCGACCAGACAGACAACGCTACGTACGCTTCGACTGGGTGGGTCCCAGCTGTCAGGGAGGATAAGAACGCACTTCCTTGCATGCGAAGATATAGCTAGTGGGTCCCAGCTGTCAGGAGGAAGAATCATTTTTTTGCCCGTAGTATGGACGCACTTCCTTGTGTGTGAAGATGTAGCTGGTGGGTCCCAGCTATCAGGGGGAAAAGTTTTTTTCGCAAAATACGGTGGCCCTTCTGGTGGGTCCCTACTGACAGGTGAAGGAATCATTATTTTGCGCGTAATAAGGAGGCACTTCCTTGCTACGGCCGTGGACCCAGCAGTCAGCCTCTCCACGTATAGTCCTCTTCCGATGGAAGTCGTTCCTTGACCATGTTGACCACGCCGTGTCGAGAGCACCAAGGCGGGGACGACGGCGAGGCCTAGGAAGGGAATGACCAGGAGCCGGGGAAGACTCGACAGTTGTTTCCCACACGGAGGGGAGTACGAGGGTTTACTGCTTCGGCTGCAGTGTGACGCTACCATCGCCGGAGAATAATAGGAGGTCTAGGTGAGTACAGGGATGGCCAGGCCAGCGATGGTAGTAGGGTGGGGCGGTGAGGCCTGCGTGGCAGCACAGCCGACCACGGGACGCAGGAGCAGGCAACACGGCTGGCGATGGTTTGGGCGGCTCGAGCAAGAAGACCAGAGGTTGAAGAAGCACGATGGGCGTTGGATGGACATCGTACGATCGCTGCAGCTAGAATCATTTATATTGACTAAGTTGACAAATCCTGTGTCCCCGTCAAATTAGTAGGCGCACATGTCAGCCTCTGTAGTGGTTTAACACGGCCACCTATGGGGCCATCGGCCCCTTGTGGTTCGGCAAGAGGGAAGGGCGCGTTGCACAAAGAGCGGAGACCGTAGAGCAGCACGGCAGCGATGACACGGGTAGTTTTTACCTAGGTCCGGGCAGCCATGAGGCGTCAAACCCTACTCCTGCTTTGGTGGATTGATGAAAGGACCGTGGTGGAGACGCAGCGCTCAAGCCCGGCAAGGTCGCCTTGGGACGAGAGCAGCTACGCGCGTATGAGTGTACAAGCGTCGAATCCTTTCTAAGGTTGCCACGACCCTCCTTTTATAGGTCAAGGGGTTACCACAATGGCAAAACAGTCATTATCCAGTGATTAGATAAACACAGTGCTATCATACCTAACTCTGCAGGCAGGTTAGGTTTCATTAAATGCACCACTTAGTGTCATATCACGGGGTAGCCCAGCAAGCCTTGCCGTGCTATTCATCCACCTTCTCGCCTTCCTGCATGACACGCCTCTGGACAGGTGTCGTTTGGGGGTGATCTTCCTCAGAAATGGCTGCCACGTGCCATAGAACAGCCACTTAATCACTTGGGGGCTCGACACCGCAATGAGAGGTGACTTGCATCGCTGTGAGGTGGAGCGGTGGTGTCTTGGCGGGGCGACCTGCCCTCGGTGTCCCCGGCAAGCTTGCCGGGGGAGTCTTGAGACTTGTCTTCGGGGTGACCTCGACCTTGCCAGGCTCGCCTGCCCGGCAAGGGAGGTTTTTCCTTAGTGATATCTTGCTCATTTGTCTTGTCTTGGTGTTCTTGATCCACCCTTTGATTTCTCAAAGAGCTGTATCTTCTGCTTGGCCTTGTCTTGGATGCTGTAATCTTACCCTTGAGCCCGTGTACTATCCGGGCAACATACACCAGGGTTTGTTGCACCGACAAGAGCCCCTGGGCCTGGTCTGAACACCCTGCTAAGCGTCGACGGGGTAGGCCCTATCCAGTACACAGGTGAAGAGTTTGTGGTTGCTTATCCTTGAGATTTTCTTTGCTTGGTGTTCTTGATCCGCCCTTTGATTTCTCAAAGAGCTGTATCTTCTGCTTGGCCTTGTTTTGGATGTTGTAATCTTGCCCTTGAGCCTGTGTACTATTCGGGCAACATACACCAGGGTTTGTTGCACCGATAAGAGCCCCTGGGCCTGGTCTGAACACCCTGCTGAGCGTCGACGGGGTAGGCCCTATCCAGTACACAGGTGAAGAGTTTGTGGTTGCTTATCCTTGAGATTTTCTTTGCTTCTTCATTAATTGTGCTTGAGTCAGTTTTCGGTTTTTTCGCGCGTCGTGCCAGATGTTATGAGGGAGTTGTGAACCACGATCCGTGGGCTACCCATGCCCCACGTTCACGGGGCGGTAACTGCCATTCCACTAGCTTCTCCGCTTCTGGCGCTTCCGCCACGTATGCTGCATGCATTGCACAGGGTTGGTGGCGGACGCGGGGAGCACAGAAATGCGTGCCATGGAAGAAAGCTAGATGCCATGGATTGGCACAGGGGGTCGGCCTTGATTCCATGAGCCGTTGATGGCGCGGGAAAGCCGGATTGGCATAGAGGGGCGGTTGCCTCCCTCTGAGTGAGGAGCCAGCCCCGGCCTCGTTTGCCTATAAAAGGGGACGCGGGCGAGGTGCTGGCTCACACCCATCTCCTCCTTCTTTCCTCTAATATCGTTTCTTCATCATGGTGAGGGGAAGAGGGCGCAGCGGTACTCCGGTAGCGGTGACGAGGGTTTCTGCTCGACAGCGCCTCCCTGCTCCCATTGGGGACGCGGAAGCGGAGCCCGTCATGAGGGGAGGCGGGAGAGGACGAGGTCATGGTCGCCGAGGCGCTCGGGGCCGAGGAGGATGAGGTGGTGCTTTGATCGCACCTCCTCCTGCTGCTCAAGATCCTAATGAAGGCCACGTTGGGAACCAGCTGCTGGAGTTCATCGTCAAACTGCGAGGACCCCCGTGCAACCGTCTTCGGCTTCCTACTCCATTTGCAAGGGTGACGGAGATCGAGCAGCCGTCGGGGTTGAGGCTGCACATGAGGGGCTATTGTAGCGGCACCATGCAGGTGGGCATGGAGTTCCCCGCTCCTCGTGTCATGCTTCTCCGGCGTGGCTGGAAGACTTTTGCCTGTTCCCATAGCTTGGCGGCCGGGCACATCCTCCATTTCAAGTTAATGGACGCCACCCTGCTCTCCGTCAAGGTCTTCGGACGCTCGGGTGCTCGCTTAGGGTGCTGCGCGGAGAGCTCGACTGACGACGAAAGCTCCTCCTCGAGCGATAGCGACGAGGAGGACAGTGATGGTGATGACGACGGCACCAACAGGGAGGACGACCGCTCCGACTCCGGCTGAATACCAGCCGCAGCATCACCGTCAGGCGGCAGCACCATCATCTGCACCTGCATCTCCTCCCCGGCAAGGCGATTTGCCGGGGAGTTGGATGTGGAGGTGTGGATGGTGTTTCTGGCTCCTCCAGGAGCCTTCTAGCTGGGCCCCGGCAGGCTCCCTCGTGGGCTCCGGCTTCGTTCACCCTGCCGCATCCTGCTGGCCCTGGTGGCGGTGGCCAGGAGGTCGTCTCCGCCACTCTCTTCACCATCACCTTCGCCCGCGCCCTCTCGATCTTGTCAGGCTCCTTGTCATGGGGCCTGACGGGGTCAGGCTGGGCTTCTGCCCAGGCACCCCTTTTGCCCTCTTCGCCTCCCGCTGTAGTTCCTAGGAGGAGAGGGACAAGAAAGGGATTACGGGGCACTTATCTTTTTTCAGTCTAAAATATGTAGGCATTTGCCAAACTTTAGTTTAAAATATGTAATCTTCTTTATCCATGTTTGTGTCCTGTAAGATCTGTACTTGTTTATCGCATATTAATGAAAAAAGACAAGCCTTGCCGGGTACTTGTGCATGTACCATGTCCATGCAGAGGTGAGATGCCTCTATACGTTTAAGTAAACAAGTTTTTCTCAGCAAGCTATCTTGCTGGTGCCTTTCGTTTGTTGCCGCGGGGCTTGGCCTGCCGGGCACAAAACTATAGAAAGGGACCAGCTCCTCGTCGACCCTCCTTCATCAAAGACCACTACAACCACCTTGACCGAAGCAACGTTCGGGACATAGGATGGGAGCACCTATGTTTCGAAGGTGACGAGGTTTTCATATGCACAAGTTTTCACCTTACAGAACATGTATGGATAAGAAAGAACTTATCTGTTTGGCTTGTCGGGGACTGATATGTAGGCTTGTCTTCATTTCTACTCTTCAAGACCGGGTCCACGGCAAGAACCCTATAGCTTAGTGCAGAGGAAAACAATGCTACATATGCCCTGATCTACATGATTATGCTATGCTCATTTTATGCTCATGCATGCATGCAAGTTTTTGGGGCCCCCAGTGCTTCGTTTATTTATCTGTTGCTCCGGGTCTGCGCCTGGCTTTGTACAAAGGGTTACATGCAACATCGGCAAGGCTTGTACAAAAGGGTGGCTGCCGGGCAGGGCCCGACAGCCGTGCCTTACGGGTAGAACTTACGGAGACGCTCAATGTTCCATGCATTTTGCAACTGAATGCCATCTCCAGTCCCCAGACGGACTGCGCCAGGTCTGGTGACTCATACTACCCGGTAAGGGCCTTCCCACTTTGGCGTCAACTTGTTTGTACCCTTGGCGGACTGAACGCGCCTAAGGACAAGGTCGCCTTCCTCAAGGCTCCGGGCATGAACCCTATGGCTGTGATAGCGATGTAGGGCTTGCTGGTAGCTTCCAGCACGCATAGCAGCCCGAAGACGGTTCTCCTCAAGTAGCACAGCGTTGTCACGCCGGTGCTGTTCCTGCGCTACTTCATCGTAGGTAAGCACTCGAGGTGACCCGTATATGAGTTCCGTGGGGATCACAGCTTCTGCCCCATAGACTAGGGAGAAGGGAGACTGGCCGGTAGCTCGATTTGGTGTCGTTTGGACGGATCAAAGAACCACTAGCAGCTCGTCGATCCATCACCTGCCACACTTCTGCAGCCTATCAAATGTTCTTGTCTTGAGTCCTCACATCACTTCAGCGTTTGCCCTCTTAGCTTGTCCGTTGCTTCTGGGATGAGCAATAGAGGAAAAAGAGACCTTGCTTCCGAGGGCATGAATGTATTGCATGAAGGCGCGGCTTGTGAATTGGGTGCCATTGTCAGTGATGACTCTGGTTGGTACTCCGAAGCAGGACACCAATCCTTTCAAGAACTTGATAGCTGATGCGCGGTCACCTTCCTCACGGGCTCCACTTCCGGCCACTTTGTGAACTTGTCGATGGCGACGTACAAGAACTCAAAGCCCCCGGTAGCATGGGGGAAGGGGCCCAAGATGTCGAGCCCGCAGACCGAAAAGGGCCATGACAAAGGGATCATCTGGAGAGCTTGAGCAGGTTGATGGATATTCTTGGTGTGGAACTGGCAGGCTTCACATCTGGTGACTAGCTCGATTGCATCTTGGAGGGCCGTGGGCCAGTAGAAACCTTGCCGGAAAGCTTTTCCAACCAGGGGCCTTGATCCAATATGTGAGCCACACCTGCCTTTGTGTATCTCTGCCAGCAATTCCTTTCCCTCTTCCTGGCAAATGCACTTCAATTTCACACCGTTGGGCCTTCTTCTGTATAGTGCATCATCGACGAACTGATACATACTGGCCCTCCGGGCTACTCTTTTAGCTTCTTCTTGCTCTTCGGGAAGTTCTCCTGTTTGGAGGTAACGGACTATGTGTCGCGTCCAAGTTGGAGCCTGAGGCTTGACAACAAGGATCATCGGCACCTCCTCGTTCGTGGGAGCGCATGCCTCAACCGCGAAGATTGGTAGTTCGGCGGGAGGGTGCTGCTCGCCAAGCAAAGTGGAGTTGCTCCCGCCAACCTCTCTGCCGGGGGCTTCTGGAAGCTCTGCCGGGAGAGGCTTGCCGGAGTCCAGTTTCCTCCTCTTTTTGGCCATTGTTACCAGGGATACGGAGGGCTGAGTCAGGTGGAGAACAAAAGTCCCTGGTTCCACAGGAAGCTTTTGCGCAACGCACTTTGACAGATGATCAGCAATGCTGTTTTCCGCACGGGGTATGTGCACTGTTTGCAATCCGTCAAAGCGCTCCTCCAGCTTTCTCACTTCCTCGATGTATGCCTCCATCAATGGACTTTGATAATCCTTGTTCACTTGCCTCACCACAAGCTGTGAGTCTCCTCGTATGATCATCTTCTTGATTCCTAGTTCTGTTGCGATCCTCAGCCCGACAAGGAGTCCTTCATATTCTACAGTGTTATTGGTAGCCTCCTCCCGGGGGGAAATGCATTTGAACCATGTACTTGAGGTGCTCCCCAGTGGGTGCGACGAGAAGCATGTCAACTCGTGCACCTTGTAGGGAGAAGGCACCATCAAAGTACATGATCCATTTTGGGGGCGCTTCCTTGCCGGGGATAACTGTCTCCGGCGTCTCTTCATTTGGAATTAGTGTCCATTCTGTAATAAAATCCGCCAATGCTCTACTTTGAATTGTTGATGTGCTCTCAAACTTCAAACCAAAGCTTGATAACTCCAAAGCCCATTCCACTATTCTACCAGTGGCCTCAGGGTTCCTCAGTATGCGTTGCAAGGGGAAGCGGGCAACAACCATGACCTTGTGGGCTTGGAAGTAGTGGTGCAGTTTCCTTGAGGCCATGATGAGGCCAAAGACCAACTTTTGCACGCCAGAGTACCTTGATCTAGCCCCCTGCAGTAGAGAGCTGACAAAGTATACTGGCCACTACACCACCTTCTTCCTTGCCGTGACACCGGAATTGTCTCCGCTGCCTTGCTCCTCTTTGTTCTGATCTACACCTGATCTTGCCGGGATGAGTTCGCTTTCTTCTCCAGAGGGGACAGTAGCCATGGCTGCTCCTTCATCTACTTCCCGCTGGGCCACCAGTGCTGCACTAACCACTTGATTGGTTGCCGCTAGGTACAGCAGCAACGGCTCTTGTGGTTTAGGAGCGACTACGGTGGGAACAGAGGAAAGGTAGGTCTTCAAATCTTGCAGCGCAGCGTCCGCCTCCGGGGTCCACTCCATGGGCCCTGCCTTCTTCAAGATTTTGAAGAACGGCAAGGCATGTTCGGCAGAGTTGGAAATGAACCTGCTCAACGCAGCAACACATCCAGTCAAACGCCTCACATCTTTAACTGTCTTGGGTGCTTGAATCTGCTCGATGGCCTCGATCTTGTCGGGGTTGGCCTCTATCCCCCGGTGGGACACGGAGAAGGCAAGTAGCTTGCCGGAAGGAACGCCAAACACACACTTCTCTGGGTTCACCTTCAAGTTGATCTTGCACAGGTTTGCAAAGGTCTCTTCCAAGTCCTGAATGAGAGTTGATCTGTGCTTGGTTTTGACCACTATGTCATCCATGTAAGCTTCAATATTCCTATGCAGCTGAGACTCAAAACCAATTTGCACTACCCTTGCAAAAGTGGATCCAACGCTCTTTAGCCCAAAGGGCATCCGTACAAAACAGTATGTGTCGCATGGGGTTATGAATGCGGTCTTCTCTTCATCTTCCTTGGACATGAAAATCTGGTGGTACCCGGAGTAGGCATCCAAGAAGGAAAGCAGGTCACATCCGAAGGTGGAATCCACAATCTGATCGATGTGCGGCAAGGGGAATGGGTCCTTCAGGCATGCTTTATTCAGATCTGTGAAATGTATGCAAAGCCTCCACTTCCCATTTGCCTTGCGCACTACCACTAGATTTGCCAACCATGTTGGATGCAATACTCCTCTGACCAAACCAACAGCTTCAAGTTTCTTGATCTCGTCGGCAATGAACTGCTGCCGCTCCAAGCCTTGCTTCCGGACCTTCTGCTTGACGGGCCGGGCATGAGGGCAGATAGCAAGGTGGTGCTCGATTACCTCCCTGGGAACACCGGGGATGTCAGATGGTTGCCAAGCAAACACATCAACATTCGCCTGCAGGAAGGCAATGAGCGCGCTTTCCTATTTGGCGTCGAGGGTGGAGCTGATAGTAAATGTACCATCAGCACCAACCAGCCCTACCGGGACCTTCTTCACAGCGGGTGTAGCAACCTTGTATCTTTTGCTAGTGGAACTCTCCAGCAAATCATCGACGGGTGCAGCGCACTTCGGAGAGGCGCGCTTCCCAGATTCCTTGCCGGCATCCTTGCTAGCTTTTTTTTCTTTGCTTGTTTTCCTTGGCGGGGAGTGCAGCTTCCGCGGCCTCAGCAGCGACCGCGTCCCGGTACATCTTGTCCATGCATATAATTGCGTCCTTCTTGTCTGATGGGATAGAAATGACGCCCATTGGTCCTGGCATCTTCAGGGTGTTGTAGGCATAGTGGGATGCCGCCATGAACTTTGCTAGAGCAGGTCGTCCAAGTATCCCATTGTACGGCAACGGAAGCTCAACCACATCGAACACAATCTTTTCAGTCCGGTAGTTCAATTCACCTCCAAACATCACTGGTAGCGTGATCTTCCCCTTCGGATGACTCCTGCCGGGGTTGATCCCTTGAAAGGTGCCAGTAACCTTGCGCTCTTCTTCTGTTATCTGCAGCTTGCTGATGACCTTGGGAGAAATCAGATTCAACCCGGTCCCACCGTCAACCAACATCTGTGTGACCATGAGGTTGCGGATCGTTGGTGAAACCAACAATGGCAAGCACCCTACTGTAGTGGTGCGGTCAGGGTGATCCTCTTCATCAAAGATGATGGGCGTGCGGGTGGTTTCCGAGAATCAGCCGCTGGCTCCACAGCATTGACCTCACGCGCCCACTATTTAAGTTGGCGGTGAGAGGAGTGCAAGGATGCACCTCCGTCAATGCACAGGGCATCAGTGGCCTACTGGAACTCCTGCTCGTTGGTTTCCTCTTCATCCCCTTCATCGCTCTCATTGTAACACCCTAGATTTTGCCCATTTTCTTTTTCTTTTGATTTTGGTTTGGTTTTGCCCTTCGGTGGCTTAGTGGTCTTGAAACCTGGAGAGATCACCCTCGATTCCTCTACCAAGTGACTTGTCAATCTCAAAACCACCCCAAGACCTTGCCATTCCCATCTTGGACCAATCCCAATATTCTTTTCTTGGGAATATTCCTTTTTCCTATTAAAGGAATAACCCTGTCTGCCCTGGGTTGTGAAGCAACCCACACTTCCATCATTTCAAAGATTCCCAAATAATTTCCATAAATTTTTTTGGGTCAAATATTCCTCAGATAAGTCAAAATCCTTCCTTGCCATGATAAAAAATATTCCACCAATATTCATTTTCTGATTCTGCCCTAGCTGGCAGTTTGTGAAGCAAGTACCCATTATATTTGCTTGCTTGCTCTCAAACTTTTTGTGCACTCTTTCTCATCCATATCATTGCCACATGCCAAATTTCAACTTCATTTTCCTAGTGAATATTCCTGAGCAATTTTTCAAAGTTTCTGTTCAAACAAAGGCCTTGTGAAGGAAGTACTAGCTAGGAGTATCTAAATGAGTTGAAATTTTGCAAGCATCTTCATATGCTAAAATTAACACTCTCCACGAGGTTTGAGCATCATCCCATCTTCTATGTGAGCACACCTTCAATTCTTTGCTTCTGGTCATATTTTTCTATTGTGAAGCAACTATATTTTATAATGCTTCATAATTGCTGAAAATTTACCAGAGCATTCTCCTACCCATATAACACCTCTCCAACAAATTTGGGCTCATTTCATCTAGCCATTTATCCTCTGTTATTTTTCTAAAATTTTGTCCAGTGGGATGGTGTGTGAAGGAAGTACCATTTTGGTTTATCCAAATGGTATGAAATTTATACAATATCTTTATATGCCTATAGAACTAGTCTCCTTCAAATTTCAGCTCAATCCAAGCAAGCATGTGAGTGCCACTTCAACATTTGCATTCCTGTCCAGTCTAGCACATTGTACAGCAAGTGCTAGTTAACTTCATCCAAATGAGCTGCAAATTTGCAGAGATGGTCATCCTAGTGGTTGATCACCCTCAGAAAAATATGAGCATCTCCTTCCAGACCAATCCTCCTCAGTTCACGACAAACACCTTGCTGTTACCTGCCTTCTCAGGTCACACCAGTCATTCCTTGCAGCTACTTCCAGCCAAACCACGATGAGTCAACTCACTGACCCCTGATCTACTAAGATGACATGATTTAAGGTCACTGCATTGACTTTGACGCGTGGTGCGGGTGGTGACCACGAGTTTAGTCGGTAGCCGACGCGAACTGTGGCAACAGTCGCCGTCGGGTCCCCTCTGGCCGTCCCCAACTCGCCACCTAGCCATGTCCAGGAGCTTCGCTCCGCCGTCGTACTTCTCCAGGACCCCTCTCCCCCTCTCCTGTTCCCTCCTACGCGGTGCGGCAGCCGCACCCGCGTCGTGTCCGTCCCTGCCGCCGCAGTATCCAGTCGCCTGCGAGCTCCCGAGCCTTCGCGAGGTCGCTTGAGCCCTCTCCGATCCCTTGCGAAGCTCGTGGTTGCCTCGCCCCTCCTCCAGGCGTGCTCCCGAAGCTCCGGGACGCCGGCACACGAGTTACCGTGACCGTGCTCGGCCACCCACGTCACCGCGGCTATATAAGCCGTCCCGAGCGCTCCCGTCCTCACAAGCCTCCTCACCACCCTCCACTAGCCTACCGCAGCCACTTATCCGAGCTCGAGAGCTCCTCCTCGCCTCCCACCACCACAATGGCAGCCGCACTGCCTCGCTCAAATTCGAGCTAGCCCGAGCCCCCTCCCCCTTCATTCCTCTCCAGAGAGACCCCCAGGCCAAGGCGAGGCTCCTGCCCTCTTCTCCTCCTTCTCTGGTGGCCCATGGCACCGTGCCTGAAACCGCCCGAAGCCGCCGTTCGCTGCTGTCAAGGGCGCACCCTACTCCGACCTCCTCGGTGCCCGTGCTATGCGGGCATGGGTGCGGCTCGGTCCCCTGAACAGTTTGGTAGGTCGGGCGCCGCCGGAGACGGCCTGTGGCGCCGGCAGTTGCCGTCGGGGCCGGCCTCTGCCTCGGCCAGGAACGGGCGAGGGAGGTTGACGAAGACGAGCTGGCCAGGCGGGCCCACTGCCCCAGCGACCCCACCCGTCAGCTAGAGGGAGCCGTTGACTCGGGCCCGCGTGGGAATAAGTGGAGACGTACTCCCCGTAATACGCTTTCCCTTTGGTGAAAACATATTCTCTGAAATACGTTTTCTGTTTTAACCCCGCCGGCCGAAATCTCTAAATAGCGGATGTTCGTCCGTTAGCTGCAGAAATGGACAGTTTTTAATTCTTTTTCTGCCTAACGAACGAACGGCCGTATCTCGGCAACCGTAACTCCGAATCAGGTGATTCCAAAGCCCACGATCTCAGTTCCTCTAGCACGTTCCGATGGAATCATTTTCACTATGTTGTAACATTCTGAAAATGACCATTTTTTCCCTGCCCTTATTCAGCCCCCTCCGAGAGGGAAACTTTTCTGGCGATTCTTTCCGCGAGTTCATCGCACCTCTTCCCGATGGTTCCTTCATCCCCAGGCAAGCCACGACAGCCACTTGCATGATGGACTTGTAGTAGCTATGGTTTCCTACTTGAATAATTATTTATTATGTGCATGTTAATATCTATATGCTTATGTGACCTGCTGGTTATCAAGTATTCATTGATATCATTATGCTCATGATTAATACTTGCAGTAGTTCAATTAGGATGATGACATGTCTGCATGCTTTGTTGTCATCGGTTATGAATATACTGATGCTGTTCATGCTCACCATGCTCGTCTGCATTTAGCTGGTTAAATGCTTGCATGCTGTTGATGCTATGATTCAGATATTATGCTTTCCATCCCTGCTTAGGTTGTATCATGTTCAGATGTGTTATGATTTCATCATGTTATCATGGCTCAGCACGGCATCCTTCAAATTTAACCGGAGGTTAATCGAACTTGAACACCTGTTGGCTGAGTCATAGTGCGGACTTAACCGAGCTCACCAGTGCAACCACACTTGCTGGGATGGGGCAACCCTAATTCGGTCTATTGTTATGCCTCTCGCCGGTGCCTCCAACTAGGGAAGGTTATGAGCGCGTGCTACCCTGATCAGGTAGGCGGCTATAACCTTGTGAACCCAGTTGAGTTATTGTGCACAGGTCCCCGGTTGGGACAGTTTTGTTTGGCCATGATGATGGCAGGTGTCGGAAGGACACAGGGGTCACCCATGACATAGCCCAAAGGGGAGTTTGTCGGAGTGGCCGGGAGAGTGCCATGCAATAGATTGGGTTTTGTCGGAATGTCGTTGGTGCACCCGAATGGGAGCATGAGGCCATGAGTTCCGTGGTGTGGGTATAGTGTACTAACCTCTGTAGAGTGTATAATCTATCGATAGCCGCGTCCTCGGATATGGGCACAGTTTGTAGTAGGACACACTATGGGTCAACAGTATAATAATCTTGCTATAACAACCCCGTTCGATGAGAAGGAAGTTGGTTGATCTTTATGTGATCACGAGAGGATCACCATGGTATCGAGGATACCGATGTTGGTTGATCGTGATCACGAGAGGATCACCGTGGTTTGGTGTTATGTGGTGATCTCGGTAAAGACCAAGCTCCTTGTGATCATGTTATCACTACGGTATTGTAATACCAAGTTTGGTTGGTCCTGAGGTTATCATGTGGCACACTCGATGGTAAGTTCTTACAGGTAATGGTTACGGGGTAACCTCACGACAGAGTAAGTTGCAACCTGTTGCATGTAGTATATGCCATGCCATGCTTATATTGTTCTAGCATCATCATGGTTACACCTGCTTAACCTGTAAATGCCATGCTATTGCTTGTCTTGACTGCTTTGGTTGCTGTGAGCTTGTGAGTACATTCAAAGTACTCACCTGGCGTGTCATGCCAGCTTGCAGGTCATGCCATGACTGCTTGCTTGTCGAGGATTCCGGGTTTGCGAGCTAGGATACGCGTTCCAGCCAGAGTCCCTGCGGAGTGGAGTTCACCACCGCCGTCATTGTTTCGCTGCCGAGGATACTCCGTTTCCTCAGGTTGTTCCGCTGTTAGCATAGAGCTACCCTGGGCAGGTGTAGTATCGCCGTGCCGATGTAATCCATGTAACCTTGTAACCTTATTCATAGTAATAAAGAGCTGATTTGTTCTATGCCAACAGTGCCGTATTCCAGAAGACTTGTCTCTGGGCTGGAATACGGGGCGTTCCGGTTTCCTCTGAGCCGGGGTGCCACAAGCGTTGGTATCAGAGCAGGTCTGGCTATAGGACGCCTTAGACTACGCGAACATTAGTAACCGGTAGTATAGAGTCTACTCGGGTTGCTGCACTTGTTTCTTGCATTTATTTGTGCATAGCATGCATATAGAATATTTATTTTGTCTCTAACGATTAATCTGGTGAGTGTAGGTGGCATCGGCTTCGATTCACCGCCTGCACCCTCCAATCGGCATACTTGCTCCTTGGTGTGGTGTCATCTTCGTCCCAGCGGAGTGATGCCAAGGTGCTTGGTGTTGTCGATTCCTTGTCGGATTGATGCACCGGTACCACACCAATTTATCCCTTTCAGCCACCCCTATTGTTTTGGTGATAGACATGTTTCTATCCTGAATCTTGCCATTATCCCACTAGCCATGTTGGCAACCCTTACTGATCTTAGTTATCAGAAAAAGGGCAATGCACGCAAGCTTTTCTTTTCATCGCTATCCCATACTGCCATCCACTCTCTGGACGAGTACGGTTTCTTCCGTACGCTTGATGATGATGTGGTCGTGACCTCTGTGTTCCGATCCACGATCACCAAGTCCGTCCTCGCATCCATATCCGTCCAGCTGCAACTAGTGTAAGCCCGTAATTGGTGTAGCCTTGTTTACACCAACTTCGTTCCACACATTGATTCACTTTCGTGCACACCGCCACAACATGTTAGATCGTAACACCGGAGTTCTTGCGAGATTTGTGTGCTTAAGTAGGCATGCATATTATTGCTGTGAATAGCTGTAGAGTATGATATTGCTTGTGTGTGATCTTGTTGCTCTGTGTGCTCTTATTTTAGTCGTTTCTTTTGCTCCTTTCTTTGGGCCCTTGGTGTTACCTTATTTTCCCCTTATGGAAGTTGCTCCCTGACACCGGACTCAAAGAATCAGTGAAGATGCAAGCATTTGGAAGCTTAACTCAACAATATGGAAATTTTCCGCCGACTGCCTGATATTGGGAATATCTGGTCTAACCACACATGGTATTCTGGATGGATTATCATCATCGAATATACATCAATGTGCAATCTTCACAGCAGTAATGATCAAAGCAGCAAGAAGGCAAAGATGTGTGCATGATCAACAGTACATTTCGAATCAAACTTATGGTTTATATACAAGATGTTTCCTAGTCAGTTGGTAGCATATGACCATACGTCCCCAGAGTCAGATCCACAACAGTTGGCCAGAAGACAAAAACCAGTCAGGACACAAGCTTGCCTCAGGAATCAAGTGGCCAGCTATACATGTTTCCATAGATATGGTGAACATGCTGCCAAGGTCATACGGGTGACTCATAAAATGATGTCAGCCGGTGAGGATCCGACTATTGCATGAGCTATGTAAGAAGAAGAAGAACGCCAGTTATGCACTTCAGTGGGATGACCAACAACTTATGGATAGTGAGCTGTATGTGACTCTAACGAACCCTTGCCTGCCTTTCTTTGGTGACGGCACCACGCCTGTGTTCTGAGCTGTTTCCGGCCGTCCGGGGTGGGTGCCGATTTTTATTTCTCTTGTCAGCAACTGTCCGTGTTCTGAGCTGCTTTTCGGTTGTCTCGGGCAGCTGTTGAATTTCTTTTAGTAACAGTGGCCCTATGCTCTGAGCTGCTTTCCGGCCATCTTAGGGAGCCGCTACATTCTTTTTATCAACACCGCCTCATGCTCTGAGCTGCTTTTTAGCCGTCTTGAGTCGGGGTTGAGTTATTCCAGTAATTGTCCCAGATCTGAGTTGTAAAGACCGTTCTGGAGGCTACTGGTTTATTTGCCGATTCCATACAAGGGTTCAGACAGTCGTTACCCAACAGCTACAACTGGTAAAGTAATATGCCTGTCGGAATATTGCACCGGACAGCACCCATGGTCACCCGAAGAATCAAGAATACATAAGACCAAGCTCTTTTAGTTAAGGATCCAGGCAAAGAAAACCACAATAAAGAGAACAAGATCGTCCCTACAGGTATGGTAATGGATGCATGGTACAGATACTCCGGACAGTATGGATCGGTACCGATCACCATGGGTACACACCCACGGGGTCTATTCTGTTGGCAAGGACCTCATATCAAGGTAACCCGCTCAGCCAGTTAGGTATACTCAGCATCGTTCGAAGGGTATATTCAAGCCTGTCAGGCCAGCCCAAGGATCAATTCAGCAATTGGATTGCAGCGACAGTGTTAAAGCATTACATGGCCTACTATTCACTTAAAGGTGCCGACAGATGAAATGATCAGAAGGTTGACAACTGTCTCGAAGCATGTGTCCTCGCCTAGGGGAATCAGTTAAAAGACTAACCTGCCGAGAACAAGATTCTGCTGCCAGGACCACCGTCAACCAAGTCTGTGGACAATGTCACAATAAAACCGTACACCTTTATGCTGGTCACGACCGGTGACAGTCGAGCCTTTGGTACAAATGTGATGTTCAACACAGTGGAGGTACCCAAGATGTTCCCGCAATCGTTGCGAGAAGTTAGATTCCGCCAGGAGAATGGTACGATTCACATTACTGTTTGGAACCTAGAGGACCCATAGCCATTTGAAGCCACCCAATGCAATGAGTAAAGGATTTCGTGTCCACCGAGAGAAATTGTTCACAACTCATTGGACGGTCGTTCATATTGGACTTCATCACAACACGTCCATGAGGAACCAATCTCGGGCTTGCGAGAAGGACATATATTTCGGTCAGGATAACTCGGCGGACATAAAAGGATTAAAGTCCGAATAATATATGAGGTAAGGTTTGTCAGAATGAGGATCCAGTGAAACAAACCACCCCGAAGCCAGGCAGTGAGTCAGATGATATCCAGTGGGGACATAATACAAAGGCAAAAGGGAACCCGAATTGGAAACGGTTTCCTCAAGTGGTAATATTCATGTTTGACCCCTGAGAAACCAAATCTCGAGGACGAGATTTCTTTAAGGGGGGTAGGTTTGTAACACCCTGGATTTTGCCCATTTTCTTTTTCTTTTGATTTTGGTTTGGTTTTGCCCTTCGGTGGCTTAGTGGTCTTGAAACCTGGAGAGATCACCCTCGATTCCTCTCCCACTTGTCAATCTCAAAACCACCCCAAGACCTTGCCATTCCCATCTTGGACCAATCCCAATATTCTTTTCTTGGGAATATTCCTTTTTCCTATTAAAGGAATAACCCTGTCTGCCCTGGGTTGTGAAGCAACCCACACTTCCATCATTTCAAAGATTCCCAAATAATTCCCATAAATTTGTTTGGGTCAAATATTCCTCAGATAAGTCAAAATCCTTCCTTGCCATGATAAAAAATATTCCACCAATATTCATTTTCTGATTCTGCCCTAGCTGGCAGTTTGTGAAGCAAGTACCCATTATATTTGCTTGCTTGCTCTCAAACTTTTTGTGCACTCTTTCTCATCCATATCATTGCCACATGCCAACTTTCAACTTCATTTTCCTAGTGAATATTCCTGAGCAATTTTTCAAAGTTTCTGTTCAAACAGAGGCCTTGTGAAGGAAGTACTAGCTAGGAGTATCTAAATGAGTTGAAATTTTGCAAGCATCTTCATATGCTAAAATTAACACTCTCCACGAGGTTTGAGCGTCATCCCATCTTCTATGTGAGCACACCTTCAATTCTTTGCTTCTGGTCATATTTTTCTGTTGTGAAGCAACTATATTTTATATTGCTTCATAATTGCTGAAAATTTACCAGAGCATTCTCCTACCCATATAACACCTCTCCAACAAATTTGGGCTCATTTCATCTAGCCATTTATCCTATGTTATTTTTCTAAAATTCTGTCCAGTGGGATGCTGTGTGAAGGAAGTACCATTTTGGTTTATCCAAATGGTATGAAATTTATACAATATCTTTATATGCCTATAGAACTAGTCTCCTTCAAATTTTAGCTCAATCCAAGCAAGCATGTGAGTGCCACTTCAACATTTGCATTCCTGTCCAGTCTGGCACATTGTACATCAAGTGCTAGTTAACTTCATCCAAATGAGCTGCAAATTTGCAGAGATGGTCATCCTAGTGGTTGATCACCCTCAGAAAAATATGAGCATCTCCTTCCAGACCAATCCTCCTCATTTCACGACAAACACCTTGCTGTTACCTGCCTTCTCAGGTCACACCAGTCATTCCTTGCAGCTACTTCCAGCCAAACCACGATGAGTCAACTCACTGACCCCTGATCTACTAAGATGAAATGATTTAAGGTCACTGCATAGACTTCGACGCATGGTGCGGGTGGTGACCACGAGTTTAGTCGGCAGCCGACGCGAACTGTGGCAACAGTCGCCGTCGGGTCCCCTCTGGCCGTCCCCAACTCGCCACCTAGCCATGTCTAGGAGCTTCGCTCCGCCGTCGTACTTCTCCTGGACCCCTCTCCCCCTCTCCTGTCCCCTCCTACGCGGTGCGGCAGCCGCACCCGCGTCGTGTCCGTCCCTGCCGCCGCAGTATCCAGTCGCCTGCGAGCTCCTGAGCCTTCGCGAGGTCACTTGAGCCCTCTCCGATCCGCCGCGAAGCTCATGGATGCCTCGCCCCTCCTCCAGGCGTGCTCCCGAAGCTCCGAGACACCGGCACACGCGTTACCGCGACCGTGCTCGGCCACCCATGTCGCCGCGGCTATATAAGCCCTCCCGAGCGCTCCCGTCCTCACAAGCCTCCTCACCACCCTCCACTAGCCTACCCCAGCCACTTATCCGAGCTCGAGAGCTCCTTCTCGCCTCCCACCACCACCATGGCAGCCGCACTGCCTCGCTCAAATTCGAGCTAGCCCGAGCCCCCTCCCCCTTCATTCCTCTCCAGAGAGACCCCCAGGCCAAGGCGAGGCTCCTGCCCTCTTCTCCTCCTTCTCTAGTGGCCCATGGCACCGTGCCTGAAACCGCCCGAAGCCGCCGTCTGCTGTTGTCAAGGGCGCGCCCTACTCCGACCTCCTCGGTGCCCGTGCTATGCGGGCATGGGTACGGCTCGGTCCCCTGAACAGTTTGGTAGGTCGGGCGCCACCGGAGACGGTCTGTGGCGCCGGCAGTCGCCGTCGGGGCCGGCCTCTGCCTCGGCCAGGAACGGGCAAGGGAGGTTGACGAAGACGAGCTGGCCAGGCGGGCCCACTGCCCCAGTGACCCCACCCATCAGCCAGAGGGAGCCGTTGACTCGGGCCCGTGCGGGAATAAGTGGAGACGTACTCCCCGTAATACGCTTTCCCTTTGGTGAAAACGTATTCTCTGAAATACGTTTTCTGTTTTAACCCCGCCGGCTGAAATCCCTAAATAGCGGACGTTTGTCCGTTAGCAGCAGAAATGGACAGTTTTTAATTCTTTTTCTGCCTAACGAACGAACGGCCGTATCTCGGCAACCGTAACTCCGAATCAGGTGATTCCAAAGCCCACGATCTCAGTTCGTCTAGCACGTTCCGATGCAATCATTTTCACTATGTTGTAACATTCTGAAAATGACCATTTTGCCCCTATCCTTATTCAGCCCCCTCCGAGAGGGAAACTTTTCCGGCGATTCTTTCCGCGAGTTCATCGCACCTCTTCCCGATGGTTCTTCATCCCCAGGCAAGCCACGAAAGCCACTTGCATGATGGACTTGCAGTAGCTATGGTTTCCTACTTGAATAATTATTTATTATGTGCATGTTAATATCTATATGCTTATGTGACCTGCTGGTTATGAAGTATTCATTGATATCATTATGCTCATGATTAATACTTGCAGTAGTTCAATTAGTATGATGACATGTCTGCATGCTTTGTTGTCATCGGTTATGAATATACTGATGCTGTTCATGCTCACCATGCTCGTCTGCATTTAGCTGGTTAAATGCTTGCATGCTGTTGATGCTATGATTCAGATATTATGCTGTCCATCCCTGCTTAGGTTGTATCATGTTCATATGCGTTATGATTTCATCATGTTATCATGGCTCAGCACGGCATCCTTCAAATTTAACCGGAGGTTAATCGAACTTGAACACCTGTTAGCTGAGTCATAGTGTGGACTGAACCGAGCTCACCAGTGCAACCACACTTGCTGGGATGGGGCAACCCTAATTCGGTCTATTGTTATGCCTCTCGCCAGTGCCTCCAACTAGGGAAGGTTATGAGCGCGTGCTACCCTGATCAGGTAGGTGGCTATAACCTTGTGAACCCAGTTGAGTTATTATGCACAGGTCCCCGGTTGGGACAGTTTTGTTTGGCTATGATGATGGCAGGTGTCGGAAGGACCCATGGGTCACCCATGACATAGCCCAAAGGGGAGTTTGTCGGAGTGGCCGGGAGAGTGCCATGCAATAGATTGGGTTTTGTCGGAACATCGTTGGTCCACCCGAATGGGAGCATGAGGCCATGAGTTCCGTGGTGTGGGTACAGTGTACTAACCTCTGCAGAGTGTATAATCTATCAATAGCCGCGTCCTCGGATATGGGCACAGTTTGTAGTAGGACACACTATGGGTCAACAGTATAATAATCTTGCTATAACAACCCCGTTCGATGAGAAGGAAGTTGGTTGATCTTTATGTGATCACGAGAGGATCACCGTGGTATCGAGGATACCGATGTTGGTTGATCGTGATCACGAGAGGATCACCGTGGTTTGGTGTTATGTGGTGATCTCGGTAAAGACCAAGCTCCTTGTGATCATGTTATCACTACGGTATTGTAATACCAAGTTTGGTTGGTCCTGAGGTTATCATGTGGCACACTCGATGGTACGTTCTTACAGGTGATGGTTATGGGGTAACCTCACGACGGAGTAAGTTGCAACCTGTTGCATGTAGTATATGCCATGCCATGCTTATATTGTTCTAGCATCATCATGGTTACACCTGCTTAACCTGTAAATGCCATGCTATTGCTTGTCTTGACTGCTTTGGTTGCTGTGAGCTTGCGAGTACATTCAAAGTACTCACCTAGCGTGTCATGCCAGTTTGCAGGTCATGCCATGACTGCTTGCTTGTCGAGGATTCCGGGTTTGCGAGCTAGGATACGCGTTCCAGCCAGAGTCCCTGCAGAGTGGAGTTCACCACCGCTGTCATTGTTCCGCTGCCGAGGATACTCCGTTTCCTCAGGTTGTTCCGCTGTTAGCATAGAGCTACCCTGGGCAGGCGTAGTATCGCCGTGCCGATGTAATCCATGTACCCTTGTAACCTTATTCATAGTAATAAAGAGCTGATTTGTTCTATGCCAACAGTGTCGTATTCCAGAAGACTTGTCTCTGGGCTGGAATACGGGGCGTTCCAGTTTCCTCTGAGCAGGGGTGACACACTCGTCATCGCATTCCTTCTTCCCATGGCCTCTGGCAAGCTTCCCTTGATGTCGAGGGACCTTGCCGAGGTGACTCCCTCTACCACCTCGGCCCTTCCCGCCAACGCCATCTTGATCTCTCTCTTTGTCATGCTTCTCGTACTTAGCCTTCTGCTTCTTGCGAGTTGCTCAACTTGATGACACTCTTGGAGATCATGGCCCTTGGTCCGTTGGATCTTGCAGTACGGCCCGTCAGCCTTCCCAGCCTTCTCGGCCGCCGCAGCTTCCCGGCAGTCATTGCACGCGGCAACTTCCTTGCCGGGAGCTTCGGCCTTGGCCTTCTTGCCGATACTAGGAATGCCAGACTCTTCGATAGCCAGAACTGTTTTCTCCTTGCGCTTCTTGTTCTTCTTCTTCTAACTGGCAGCATCATCATCGTCCTCTGAGTCAATGTCGATGCCGTCTTCTTCTTCGGGGAGTCACCTCCCCTCCTCTGTTCAGGCACACTTATCCGCCAAAGTGTACAGCTCATTCACAGTCTTGGGCATTCGGATGTTCATCTTGGAACGTATCCTGGGTTGCATACATTAGACAGGAATGCAGCTATCACAGCTGCCGGGTGGATGTCCGGAATGTTCCTGTGCACCCGGCTGAATCTCTGCATATACTTCCGCAAACTCTCCCCTTCCTTCTGTGGGAGGAGCTGCAAGTCGCTGGGCCGCCCTGGTTCTTGATGGCCACCCGTGAAGGCGGCAACAAACTCATTGCACAGGTCAGCCCAGGTCGAGATGGAGTTCTCCAGTAAGTGCATCAGCCACGACCACACATTTGGCTTGAGTGCCAAAGGGAAGTAGTTTGTGAATACCTTCTCATCTCTTCCTCCGGTGGCTTGAACAACGATGGTGTAGATGCTCAAGAACTCTGCCGGGTTCAGTCTTCCATCGTACTTCTCTAGTATCTCTGGCTTGAACATATGGGTAGACAGCCAACGGACTTGCCGCAGCTCACGAGTGAAGGCAGGACACCCAACCTCGAAGGGTAGGTAGACGGCCAACGGACTTGCCGCAGCTCATGAGTGAAGGCAGGACACCCAACCTCAAAGGGTAGGTACCCGTCTCCACCGGGCGCAAGCTCATCGACGTTGGGGTCGTTGCACCTGTCGGACTGGCGGTGGGTTTCGCGTGCCGTACTATGGTTACGCGCGCGTCTTCCCTTCGCCTGTCTTCCAGGACCCGCCGCTGATCTCGATGGGCTCGAGGATCAGACGAAGCCATTGATACCTCGTCGGGTTCTTGATTGCATGGCTCTGGTCATGGCCCCTGCGCTGGCTGCCGTGGAGGGGACTGCACCATAGGAGTGGCCCCTTCGGTGCGGCCAGCGGCTCGAGCCGTTGTTGCTGCCGGTGGAGGCCTCGACGGGCCTGCCCGTTGTGATCCTCCCGCCTCAGCAAAACCAATCAGGTTCTGAATGGTGGCTCTCCACTCATCCATTTGATCGGCTGCTGGCGGTAATCTCAACAGGAGTTGGGCACGCGCCATGGCCTCCGAAGCGGTGCTTGGCATAGACGACGATGCAGATCGTGACGTCACCTGACTTCTGATGGTGCCAGTAGTGACGGCGCCGTGCTCTCGTCGCCGCGAGCCGGTCGCCAGGGTGGCGTGGCAGCGAGGCAGATGTGCTTGGGGATTGGTAACCCCATTCGGTGCATCGTCTTGGCTAGCTTGCCCTAGGGATAGCGCGTGCCCTACAGTCGCACCTGCAGCGGGGGTAACTAGAAGGTTGCGATTCGCAACAGAGCGAGCGCCATCACTGTGGCTGCGTCCTTCAGCGAGGTGGAGAGGCGGAGATGGAATGTTCTCCCCACCCGCATCTTGTGGAGCATGGCCGCTAGGATGTTGTTGATGCTGTCCTCCTTCGGCGCCTCCTGCTCCTGCTTCAGCCGCAGGGGGAATGGTGATGGTGCAGCCTGCGCCGGTCACGTCCCTCGCGGCGTCCATGTTCCCGTGAGCCCCCGGGGCCCCCATGGCATCAGCGGCTGCGTGCGAGGGGGCCTTCGAGGTGGACGGGTGAGCCGTAGCGCCGGGCTTTTTATTGGGCGCCATGGATGATGGAGTCGTCGATGAAGTAGAATATGATGAAGATGACGCGCTGCTTACACCCTCGGGTTCGCACAAGCGCTCCCCCCTACCTGGCGCGCCAAAGATGTAGTGGTTCAACACGGCCACATATGGGGCCATCGGCCCCTTGTGGTTCGGCAAGGGGGAAGGGCGCGTTGCACAAAGTGCGAAGACCGTAGAGCAGCACGACAGCGATGACACGGGCAATTTTTACTCAGGTTCGGGCCGCCGCAAGGCGTAAAACCCTACCCCTACTTTGGTGGATTGATCAAAGGACTGTGGTGGAGACGCAGTGCTCAAGCCCGGCAAGGTCACCTTGGGACGAGAGCAGCTACGCGCGTATGAGTGTACAAGGGTCCGGATCCTTTCTAAGGTTGCCACGACCCTCCTTTTATAGGTCAAGGGGTTACCACAATGGCAAAACAGTCATTATCCAGTGATTAGATAGCCACGGAGCCGCCAACCGCAAAGCGCGTCCTTCTCATTGTCATGCCGTCCTCGCGACTAGCTCGTGACAACGAGAGCACGACGCCGCCACGACCGGTACCGTCAGGAGTCGGGCGACGTCGCGATCTGCATCGTCGTCCATGCCAAGCACTGCTTCGAAGGCCATGGCTCGAGCCCAGCTACTATTCAGATTCCCACCAGCTGCCGACCAAATGGATGAATGGAGAGCCACCATTCAAAGTTTGATTGGTTTCGCTAAGGCAGGGGGATCGCAACGGGCGGGCTCGCCACAGCATCCGCATGCAGCGGCAACGGCCCGAGCCGCTGGCTGTGCTGAAGGGGCCAACCTCACGGTGCAGCCCCCCCCCCCCCGCGACAGCTAGCGCAGGGGCCGTGGCCAGAGCCGCATAACCAGGAACACGATGAGGTGTCGATGGCTTCATCTGATCCTTGAGCTCATCGAGATCAGCGGCAGGTCCTGTAGGACAGGCGGAGGGAAGATGCGCACGTCACCATAGAACGGCGCCGTGAAACCCACCGCCAGTCCGACAGGCGCAATGGCCCCAACATCGACGAGCCTGCGCCCTGTGGAGACGGATACCTGCCCTTCGAGGTTGGGTGTCCTGCCTTCACTCCTGAGCTGCGGCGAGTCCGTTGGCCATCTGCCTGTACGTTCAAGACAGAGATACCGGAAAAATAAGATGGAAGACTGAACCCGGTAGAGTTCTTGAGCATCTATACCATTGCTGTTCAAGCCGCCGGGGGAAGAGATGAAAAGATATTCGCGAGCTACTTCCCTTTGGCGGTCAAGCCAAATGTGAGGTCGTGGCTGATGCACTTGCCGGAGAACTCCATCTTGACTTGGGCTGATCTGTGCCATGAGTTTGTTTGTGCCTTCACGGGCGGCCATCAAGAACCAGGGCGGCCCAGCGATTGGCAGCTCCTTCCCCAAAAGGAAGGGGAGAGTTTATGGAAGTACATGCAGAGGTTCAGCCGGGTGCACAGGAACATTCCAGATATCCACCCGGCAGCTGTTATTGCCGCATTCCAGTCCAATGTGCACAACCGCAGGATGCGTTCCAAAATGAACGTTCGGTTGCCCAAGACTGTAAACGAGCTTTACACCTTGGCGGATAAGTGTGCCCGTACGGAGGAGGGAAGGCGTCTCCCCGGAGAAGAAGATGGTGTCGACGTCGACTCAGAAGATGACGACAATGCTACCAGCCAGAAGAAGAAGAACAAGAAACACAACAAGAAGCGCAAGGATAAAGTAGTGCTGGTTGTTGAAGGATCAAGCACTCCTAGTTCCGGCAAGAAGGCTAAGACCGAAGCTCCCGGCAAGGAAGTTGCCGCGTGCACTGATTGCCGGGAAGCTGCGGCTACCGAGAAGGGTGGTAAGGCAGATGGGCCATACTACAAGATCCATGAAACCAAGGGCCATGATCTCCAAGAGTGTCATCAAGTTGAGCAACTCGTCAAGAAGCAAAAAGCTGAGTACGAGAAGCGCGACAAGGAGAGAGACCAAGATGGCGTTGGCGGGAAGGGCTGAGGCGGCCGCCCCGGCAAGGTTCCCCAACGTCAAGAGAAACCTGCCAGAGGTCTTGGGAAGAAGGAATGTGGTGACAAATGTGATGAGGGGGATGAAGAGGAAACCAGCGAGCAAGAGTTCCAGAAAGCCACTGACACCCTGTGCATTGACGAGGGTGCATCCTTGCACTCCTCTCACTGCCAGCTGAAACAATGGGTGCATGAGGTCAATGCCATGGAGCCAATGGCAGATTCGCGAAAACCGCTCAAATGGTCTCGCACGCCCATCATCTTTGAAGAAGACGACCACCCTGACCACACCACTGCGGTAGGGTGCTTGCCATTGTTGGTTTCACCAACAATCCACAACCTCAAGGTCACAAAGATGTTGGTTGACGGCGGGGCCGGGTTGAATATGATTTCCCCCAAGGTGCTCAGCAAGCTACAGATAACAAACGAAGAGCGCAGGGTTACTGGCATGTTTCAAGGAATCAACCCCGGTAGGAGTCGTCCAAAGGGGAAGATCACGCTGCCGGTGACATTTGGAGGAGAATTAAACTACCGGACTGAGAAAATTGTGTTCGATGTGGTTGAGCTTCCGTTGCCGTACAATGGGATACTTGGACGACCTGCCCTGGCAAAGTTCATGGCCGCATCCCACTATGCCTACAATACCTTGAAGATGCCAGGACCAATGGGCGTTATTTCTATCCCATCAGACAAGGAGGACGTAATTATATGCATGGACAAGATGTACCAGGATGTGGTCACTGCCGAGGCCGCGGAAGCCATGGTCCCCGCCAAGGAAAACAAACAAGGAAGAAAAGCTAGCAAGGATGCCGGCAAGGAATCTGGGAAGCGCGCTTCTCCGGAGTACGCTGCACCCGTCGATGATTTGCCGGAGAGTTCTACTAGCAAGAGGTCCAAGGTTGCTGCACCCGCTGTGAAGAAGGTCCCGACAGGGCTGCTGGCGCTGATGGTACATTCACTATCAGCTCCACCCTTGACGACAAATAGGAAAGCGCGCTTGTTGCCTTCCTGCAGGCGAATGTCGATGTGTTTTCTTGGCAACCATCCGACATCCCCGGTGTTCCCAGGGAGGTAATCAAGCACCACCTTGCTGTCTGCCATCATGCCCGGCCCGTCAAGCAGAAGGTCCGGAAGCAAGCCTTGGAGCGGCAGCAGTTCATTGCCGAGGTGATCAAGAAACTTGAGGCAGCTATTTTGGTCAGAGGAGTATTGCACCCAACATGGTTGGCGAATCCAGTGGTGGTGAGCAAGGCGAATGGGAAATGGAGGCTTTTCATAGATTTCACGGATCTGAATAAAGCATGCCCGAAGGACCCATTCCCCTTGCCACGCATCAACCAAATCGTGGATTCCACCTCCGGGTGTGATCTGCTTTCCTTCTTGGATGCCTACTTCGGGTACTACCGGATATTCATATTCAAAGAAGATGAAGAGAAGACAATGTTCATAACCCCCTGTGGCACGTACTGCTTTGTGCGGATGCCCTTCGGATTAAAGAGCGCTGGAGCCACTTTTGCAAGAGCAATAAAAATTGGTTTTGAGTCCTAGCTGTACAGGAATATTGAAGCTTACATGGATGACATAGTGGTCAAAAGCAAGGACAAGTCAACTCTCATTCAGGACAAGGAAGAGACCTTTGCAAATCTGCGCAAGATCAACTTGAAGCTAAACCCAGAGAAGTTTGTGTTTGGCGTTCCTTCTGGCAAGCTACTTGGCTTCTTCGTGTCCCACCGGGGGATAGAGGCCAACCCCGACAAGATCAAGGCGATTGAGCAGATTCAAGCACCCAAGACAGTTAAAGATGTGAGGAGTTTAACTGGATGTGTTGCCACGCTAAGCAGGTTCATTTCCAAGTCTGCCGAGCGCGCCTTGCCGTTCTTCAAAATCTTGAAGAAGGCAGGGCCCGTGGAGTGAACCCCGGAGGCAGAAGTTGCGCTGCAAGATTTGAAGACCTATCTTTCCTCTGTTCCCACCTTAGTCGCTCCTAAACCGCAAGAGCCATTGCTGCTATACCTAGCGGCAACCAATCAAGTAGTTAGTGCGGCACTGGTGGTGCAGCGGGAGGTAGATGAGGGAGCAGCCGCGGCTACCGTCCTCTCCGGAGGGGAAAGTGAACTCGTCCCGACAACGTCAGATGCAGATCAGGACAAAGGGGAGCTAAGCAATGGAGACAATTCCAGGATCACGGCAAGTTAGAAGGTGGTACAGTGGCCAGTGTACTTTATCAGCTCCCTACTACAGGGGGCTAGGTCAAGGTACTCTGGCGTGCAAAAGTTGATCTTTGGCCTCATCATGGCCTTAAGGAAGCTGCGCCATTACTTCCAAGCCCACGAGATCACGGTTGTTACCCGCTTCCCCTTGCAACGCATACTGAGGAACCCTGAAGCCACCGGCAGAATAGTGGAATGGGCTTTGGAGTAGTCAAGCTTTGGTTTGAAGTTTGAGAGCACATCAACCATTCAGAGCAGAGCACTGGCAGAACTTATTGTGGAGTGGACACCTACCCTAGATGAAGAGGCACTAGAAACTGTTATCCCCAGCAAGGAAGCACCCCAAGAATGGATCATGTACTTTGATGGTGCCTTCTCACTACAAGGTGCAGGAGCTGGCGTGCTCCTCGTCGCGCCCACTGGAGAGCACCTCAAGTATGTGGTCCAGATGCATTTCCCTCGGGAAAAGGCAACCAACAACACTGCAGAGTATGAAGGACTCCTTGCCGGGCTCAGAATCGTGACAAAGTTGGGGATTAAGAAGATGATCATACGAGGAGACTCACAACTTGTGGTGAGGCAAGTGGACAAGGATTATCAGAGTCCATTGATGGAGGCATACACGGAGGAAGTGAGAAAGATGGAGGAGCGCTTTGACGGGTTGCAAACAGAGCACATACCCCGTGCGGAAAACATCATTGCTGATCATCTGTCAAAGTGCACTACGCAGAAGCTTCCTGTGGAACCAGGGACTTTTGTTCTCCACCTGACTCAGCCCTCCGTATCCCCGGCAACAATGGCCAGAATGTCGGTGCAACAAACCCCAGGTAAGTTGCCCAGACTGTACGCAGGCTCAAGAACGAGATTGCAGCATCCAGGACAAGTCCAAGCAGAAGAGATTAGCTCTTTGAGGAATCAAAGGGCAGATCAAGAAGACCAAGACCAACCCAAGGAGTAAAACAACACAATGGAAAAACCTCCCTTGCCGGGTAGGCGTGCCTGGCGGGGATGAGGCTGCCCCGTAGACAAGTCTCCAGATTGCCCCGGCAGGCTTGCCGGGGGCGCCAAGGGCAAATTACCCCGCCAAGGCTCCACCGCTCCACCTCACAGCAACACAAGTCACCGATCGGTGCGGTGTCGAGCCCTCAAGATGCTAAGTGGCTGCTATTTGGCACGTGGCGGCCACTTCCAGAGGAAATCACCTCCAAATGACACTCGTCCGGCGACGTGTCACGCAGGCAGACGAGAAGGTGGCAAAACAGCACGGCAAGGCTTGCCGGGCTAGACTACAATGTGACACTAAGCGGCTCATTTAATTCGCTCTGCCCAGTTTGCAAAGTTAGGTATGATGGCACTGTTTGCTACCTAATCAGTACACAATGACTAATTTGCCACTGTGGTGACCCCTTGATCTATAAAAGGAGGGCCATGGCAACCATAGAAAGGATTCGGACCCCTGTACACTCATACACGTGTAGCTGCTCTCACCCCGAGGCGACCTTGCCGGGCTAGAGTGCTGCGTCTCCACCACGGTCCTCTCATCAATCTACCAAAGCAAGAGTAGGGTTTTATGCCTCACGGCGGCCTGAACCTGGGTAACAACTGCCCGTGTGATCGCTGCCGTGCTGTCCCGCGCCCTTTGCTCTTTGTGAAATGCGTCCTTCCCCCTGCTGAACCACAAGGGGCCGATAGCCCCATAGGTGGCCATGTTTTCCCACGACATCTTTGGCGCGCCAGGTAGGGGGAAGCACTTGCGTGAATCGGAGAGCGTACGCAGCGCGTCATCTTCATCATCATTTTCTTCATCAACGGCTTCATCATCCATGGCGCCCAAGAAGAAAACCGGTGCCGCAGCTCACCCGTCCACCTTAAAGGCCCCTCCATGCGCGGCTGCCAATGTCGTGGGGGCTACAGGGGCGCATGGGGACGTGGACGATGCGGGGGACGTGACCGGCGCAGGCGGCGTCGTCACCACCTCCCCCGTGGCCAAAACGGAAGCAGGAGGCACCGGAGAAGGACATCGCCAACAACATCCCGACGGCCATGTTCCGCAAGGTGCGGGAGGAGAGATCATTCCATCCGTGCCTCTCCACCCCACCGAAGGACGCAGCCACAGTGGTGATGCTCGCCCTGGGGCGAACCGCAATCCTTCGACCGCCCCCGCTGCGGGTGTGGCCGCAGGGCATGCGTCACCCCTAGGACGGGCTGGCCAAGCTGATGCGCCTAACGGAGCCGCCGATCCCCAAGCACATCCACCTTGCCTCCACGCCGCCCTGGCGACTGGCTCACGGCGACAGGAGCACAGCGCTGCTACTACTGGCACCGTCAGAAGCCAGGCGATGCTACGGTCGACGTTGTCATCCATGCCGAGCACTGCTTCGGAGGCCATGGCGTGGGCCCAACTCCTGTTGAGGTTTCCACCGGCGGCTGATTAGATGGATGAGTGGAGAGCCACCATTCAGAGTTTGATTGGTTTCGTCGAGGGGGGAGGATAGCGGTGAGCAGGCCCATCACAGCCTCCACAGGCGGCGGCAATGGCCCGAGCTGCTGGCCGTACCGAAGGGGCCACCCCCACGGTGCAATCCCCTCCACGGCAGCCAGCGCAGGGGCCACGGCCAGAGCAACGCAACCAAGAACCCGACGACGTATCGATGGCCTCGTCCGATCCTCGAGCATGACGAGAACAGCGGCGAGTCCTGGAAGACAAGCGGGGGGAAGATGCGCGCATCACCATCGAACGACGCCGCGAAATCCAACACCGGTCTGACAGGCGCTACGGCCCCGACATCGACGAGCCTACGCCCGATGAGGGTGGGTGCCTGCCTTTCGGGGTCAGGTTCCCCGCATTTACTCATGAGCTGCGGCAAGTCCGTTGGCCATCTGCCCGCACGTTCAAGCCAGAAATACCAGAGAAGTACGATGGAAGACTGAACCCGGCAGAGTTCTTGAGCATCTACACCATCGCTGTTCAAGCTGCCGGGGGAAGGGATGAGAAGGTGTTTGCCAACTACTTCCCCTTGGCACTCAAGCCAAATGTGAGGTCATGGTTGATGCACTTGCCAGAGAATTCCATTTCGACCTGGGCTGACCTGTGCCATGAGTTTGTTGGCGCCTTCACGGGCGGCCATCAAGAACCAGGGCGGCCCAGTGATTTACAGTTGCTTCTGCAAAAGGAAGGAGAGAGCCTACGGAAGTACATGCAGAGGTTCAGCTGGGTGCACAGGAACATCCCAGACATACACCCGACAGCTGTGATAGCCGCGTTCCAGTCCAACGTGCGCAACCGCCGGATACGTTCTAAAATGAACGTTCGTTTGCCAAAGACTATGAATGAGCTATACACTCTGGTGGATAAGTGTGCCCGAGTAGAAGAGGGGAGACGACTCCCAGGTGAAGAAGATGTTGTCGACATCTACTCAGAAGACGACGACGATGCCACCAGCCGGAAGAAGAAGAAGAGCAAGAAGCGCAACAAGAAGCGCCATGATAAAGTGGTGATGACCGTTAAAGGGTCGAGTGCACCTGGTACCGGCAAGAAGGCCAAGACCGAGGTCCCCGGCAAGGATGCTGCCGCGTGCACTGATTGCCGAGAAGCCACGGCTGCCGAGAAAGCTGGAAAGAGTGATGGGCCGTACTGCAAGATCCATCGGACCAAGGGCCATGATCTCCAGGAGTGTCATCAGATTGAGCAGCTCGTCAAGAAACAGAGGGCTGAGTACAAGAAGCATGATAAGGAGAAAAACTAAGATGGCGATGGCGGGAAGGGCCGAGGTGGCAGAACAGGTCGCCCCGGCAAGGCTCCTCAGTATCAAGGGAAACCCGCCAAGGGCCGTGAGAAGAAGGATTGCGAGGACGGAAGTGATGAAGGATATGAAGAGGAAACCAGCGAGCAGGAATTCCAGAAAGCCACTAACGCCCTATGCATTGACGGGGGTGCATCTCTGCACTCCTCTCACCGCCAACTTAAAAGGTGGGCGCGTGAGGTCAATGCCGTGGAGCCAATGGCAGATTCTCGGAAGCCGCTCAAGTGGTCCCGCACGCCCATCGTCTTTGATGAGGAGGATCACCTTGACCGCATTACCGCGGTGGGGTGTTAGCCGTTGTTGGTTTCACCAACAATCCGCAACCTCAAGGTCACAAAGATGTTGGTTGATGGCGGGGCCGGGTTGAATCTTGTTGGATTCAGCGCTCCGCAGACCCAAGAAAGGTTCGAACTCTGGGGTGCGTGTGAAGAACTCAATCTCCCCAGTCTGCCAACTCGTCGATCTCACGGCCTAGCTCGATGAACTGGAAAGGAAAGGGACACAACAGTTTACCCAGGTTCGGGCCACCTTGCGGTGTAAAACCCTACTCCTGCTTTGTGGTGGATTGGCCTCGATGTGGGCTGAGGATGAACTAGTACAGGGGAGGAACAACCTTAGGAGGTATGTTCTTGTGTTGGTGTGAGCTGGTGGGGGTGATCTGATTGATCCGTCCCCTTCTACAGTGGTGGCCTAGCTATATTTATAGTGGCCTTGGTCTTCTTACCCCAAAACGAAGGCGGGAAGGGATCCCACAACGGCCAAGTTTGAAGGGAGGCAAGTAGTACATCTTATCCTGATGAAAGGTGGTCTTCACCTGCAAAGCTTCTGGTTGTGACGTCGTGGTGGGCTCGGTGATGACCTCCGTCCTGCCGTCCTGGTCTTGTAGCATGGGAATGGAAACCTTTGGCTGATTCCTCGGGACTCTGCACCTGCGCTTGCTTCCTTAGCACCAAAGAGGAAACATGCTGTACTGCGCCCGCTGGCGCCCGCCTGGCCTTGGTCGTTAGGGCTTTCGTCATCTGAACCTCATGAGGTGGGGCTTGCATAGGAATCTTCGCTCCTCATGAGCCGGCCTAAGGAGGCCGCTTCCTCTGGAGGACTTGACGTCGTCAGCCTCGCGAGGCTTGGCCCTTCGCGAGGGTCTTGTGTTGTTGTTGCTGAAGATGGGCCGTACCAGGTCGCAGATGGAACCACGCTGTGGGCCGCAGGCAGGCAAGTCTAGGTACCCTGGTTCCCAGAACGCCGATAGTAGCCCCTGGGCCCAAGGCGCGCTCGGACTTGGCTTCGAGGCGAAGCCAAAGGGCAAGGGCGAAACGTCGCGGGCCCTAACCCCCTGCGGACCCGGTCGATGCATGGCGCTTGATGGGACATGGGCGTCTCCGCTTCCCCATGCTGCCTCGGCAACCGTTCGGCTTGACAACAGCCTGCTGCAAGCAAAAAGATCATTATTACCGAAGATCGTGGAGGCCAGCGGTTGGCCTCCCTCTGGCTATAAATGAGGGGAGGGGCGGAGCCCCCTGCTCATCTCCGTCTTCCCGCTGCTTGCTCCTTATTCTTCCTTCTTGTCCCATCGTCTCGTCGAAGCATCATGGCACCGGTGAGGAGGTTTTCCGTGGCGGAGAAGGGAAAAACCCCTCGGGAGGAACCCGGGCCGCTCCCGCCGAAGAAGAGGCTCGGCCGCTCCCGCGACGCCGGCGAAGGGGCCCAGGTGACACGGCCTTGGCACGAGCGGCCTCCACCAGGCTTCCCGGTCCCTATGTACGCTCGCGCGCAGAGCCCTGTGCCCAGGGGCAATGCCCAGCGCCGCGAGGGTCAGGGTCATGGAGGAGGGCAGGCGGCGGGTGCACGGCCGTCCGGCCTGCGAACTCAAGCCGAAGGTACGTCACGCGAGTTCGTGGTGTGGGCGGCAATGCTGCCATGCACGTGGATCCGACTCCCACGGTTCTTCGCAGAGGAGATACCACCGACGGGGCCCATTGAGCTCTGGCTACAACACGCCGGGTGCTGCAGCCAAGCTACTGAAGCGGAGGTCGAGGTCGTCTGCCCTCGCGAAGTCTTCATGACTCGAGGATGGGGCGAGATCACCCGCGCCTGCTGCCTAGGGGGAGCTCTCGCCATCCACTTCGAATATGACGGAGCTTCGACGCTCCTCTTAAAGGTGTTTGGCAAGGACGGTCAGCGCCTGGAATCCGCGCAGCTTGAGGATAATGCAGCCCGAGGGGCGCCCCCAATTGAACAAACCAAAAAGTGTCACCTGGCACCGTTGCTGAAGAAGTGTTGGAATAGCTGAAGACGTGCGCTGCAGAAGTCGGTCCTCATGAGCCATCCAGGTCCTGAGCCTCGTGAGGCCCCGGGGGCCCGGGGGGCTCGCGAGGATCCAGTGCCTCTACCGATAGGATCGCCTGGTGCCTGGCCTCGTGAGCCGCTAGGATGCTCCGCATGTAGCGCTGGTGCATGGCAGCCCTGTTCAGTAGACCGAAAGGCATGCGAACATAGCTGTGAGGGGGGCCCTCGCACCGGCCCACGTGGGACGGCCAGTAGTGCTCCTGAGACACGGCTCTATTGAGCCCTGGGATGTTGACGCAGGCGCGCAGCCTGCTGCCCTCGTCATGGGAGGGAGCTGCGCTGGGTGCGGGGCGACGCTCGCCTTGCATAGCCCTTGCCTCCTGAAGATCCTCGATCGCCTTGGTGATGAACTCCTGAGCGCCTGGCGCCTCGTGCCCTGCGCTCTTCTCACGGAAGCACGCGTTGAAGCACGCCTCCACATGGTGCCCGAACGCCTCCCTCGTGACGCTGGCCAGGTCTGAGGCCCTCCAGAGGAGAGCCCCTGAGCCCAACCTGAGGGGGGCGCCGGGCGCACCTTCCTATGCAAGAGGGGAGGGCGCCCTATCAGTGGGCGCAGGGCCTGAAGTACGATCATCGAACGCCCCTTCCTCCTGAGATCCTCGATGGAGCAGTTGCTTCTTCTTCTTGGGGATGACCTCAGGAGGGTAAATGGCACCCTCATCATCTGGGTTCTTGACCGTTGCAGCCTGGTAGGCGCGCTCGAGGGAGTACACCGCGTCCTTCTCGTCGTAGGCGACCGTGATGATGCCTCCACTCCCTGGCATCTTGAGGACATTATAGCCGTGGTGAGTCGCGGCCATGAACTTGGCCAGTGCTGGATACCCAAGGATGGTGTTGTACGGGAGGCGAATATGGGCAACATCGAAGTTGATGAGCTTAGTGTGGTAGTTGTCATGCTTGCCGAAGGTGACAAGGAGGCGGATCTGCCCTATCGGGGTGGTGGAGCCGTCGGTCACTCCTGAGAAGGGCTTGGTGGGTTGAAGCTGGTCGTACGGCACCTGGAGCCTGTCGAACGTCTCGACAAAGAGGACATTGAGTCCCGCACCGCCATCGATGAGTGTCTTGGTGACGAGGACATTGTTGATGGTAGGCGAGCAGAGCATCGGGAGCGCGCTGGCACTGGCCGTGCACTTGAGCTGGTCAGTAGAGTCGAAGGTGATGGCGTACTTGGACCACCTGCGCGGACGCGTCGCCTCGAGCTTGGGGAGGGCCGCGTTCACCTCATGATCGAACTGCTTGAAGATGCGATGAGAGGCGGGGGCCTGAGCACCACCCAAGATGCAAGCAACGGCACGAGGCTCTTGGAAGCCCCCGGCATCATCATCTTGGTGGTGGTCGTCATTCCTCCTTGGCGGCGGTGGCGGCGGAGGAAGGCCAGCGTTGCCTTGAGGGCCGTCCTCATGAGGCTGATCCCTCCGGGGGCCTTCGCGAGGCTGGCCCTGCCAGCGATCCTCACGAGGCTGGTCGCACTAGTCCTGGCGGGGGTCGCGGTTGTCCCAGCGTCCCCCACCTTGGCCTCCTCCACGGCCGTAGCCACGGTCATTGTGCTTAGGGTGGCGGCCAAGGCGCCCATCCCGGATGGCCCTGAGCTCTTGGCAGTCATTGGTGTTGTGGCTATGCATGTTGTGGAAGACGCAGAACGGGTGGTTGTCCTTGGAGGACTCTGGGTAGTCGCAGCCGCGCTTCATCTCAGGTTCGGCCGCGAGCACAGCTGGTCCCTTGCGCTTCACGTCCTTAGCCTTGGCCTTCTTGTCTTCTGGATCAGCCTCCGGGAGCTCAAGGAGGGAGAGGCGACCTTCCTCAGCCCTCGCGCACCTGGTTGCTATGTTGAACATCCCCAGAGCTGAGCACAGGTCCTCGTGTATGGCGAGCTCTTCCTTCATCCTGACATCCCGGACGCCATCAGTGAACGCAGAAATGATGGCCTCATCCGACACCTTGGGGATCTTGAGGCGAACATTGGTGAAGCACTGGATGTATTTGTGCAAGGTCTCCCCCCGCTGCTGCTTGATGCGCCGCGGGTCTCCCGCAGCTTGGGCACGGTCGCGAGTGCCCTGGAAGTTGGCAATGAAGTGCTCTCACATTTCGTCCCAGGAGGAGATTGATCCGGCGGGGAGGTTCAGAAGCCATGAGCTCGCGCCATCCTTGAGGGCCATGGGGAACCAGTTCGCCATGACCTTCTCATCGCCGTTGGCCGCCTCGATGCTCAGCTCGTAGAGCTGGAGGAACTCGGCAGGGTTGGGGGTGCCGTCGTAGCGTGGAGGCAGGTCTGGCTTGAACTTCCCTGGCCAAATGACGCTACGCAGCTCCGGGGTGAATGCACGGCAGCCCGCCGCGCTCACGGGAGCCTGCCGTAGAGGGGGGGCCTGGACTTGGCGCTCGCGCACCGCCGCCTCAGGCAGCACGCGGTCTTGACGTGGCAGCACTGGAAGCGTGCGCGCCTCTCCTTGGGGCCGCTGCACCACTTGACAGCTTTCTTCGTCGTGCGCTGGTGCCCTGCGCGGCGGGTCACGCCGAGGAGCCTCACGCCTTGGCTCGGGGGTGACTTCTTGCCTGGGAGGTGGAGGAGGCGCACCGTGGGCCACGTCGCCCGCAAGAGGTGGCGGGGGAGGCAGCGAGTGAGATGGTGCAGGGGTCTCTCCAACAGCGCTGACAAGCTCGGGGATGTGGTCCAGCCAGTCCTCGTAGAGGTCGTCGGTCGGGCGATAGCGCAGTAGCTCGCGCGCCATGAGCAATACAGCCTGCGCGTTCGCCGGCCCGCGACGAGCATGGGAGGAAGAAGCAGCCGCCGGAGTCAGCGATGGAGTGGCGGTGCGCCCGTCGCGCCGCACAGAGGGATGCAGCGATGAAGCCTGCTGCTCGTGGGCCGCGGGGCCGATGGCAGTGTTTGCCACAGGCGATGGGGGACGGCAGGGAGTGCCGTCACCCGCAGGTGCTGTTTGGGCGACACGGGCGGCGAGAGCAGCCCGGCGCTCAGCGCGAACTCGATGAGTGTCAGCCATGGGAACGGTGGAACGGCGGCGAATCGACCGGCAGAAGAGAGGCTCTGACGCACCCCTACCTGGCACGCCAAATGTCAGATTCAGGGCTCCGCAGACCCAAGAAAGGTTCGAACTCTGGGGTGCGTGCGAAGAACTCAATCTCCCCAGTCTGCCAACTCGTCGATCTCACGGCCTAGCTCGATGAACTGGAAAGGAAAGGGACACAACAGTTTACCCAGGTTCGGGCCACCTTGTGGTGTAAAACCCTACTCCTGCTTTGTGGTGGCCTCGAGGTGGGCTGAGGATGAACTAGTACATGGGAGGAACAACCTCAGGAGGTATGTTCTTTTGTTGGTGTGAGCTGGTGGGGGTGATCTGATTGATCCGTCCCCTTCTACGGTGGTGGCCTAGCTATATTTATAGTGGCCTTGGTCCTCTTCCCCCAAAACGAAGGCAGGAAGGGATCCCACAATGGCCAAGTTTAAAGGGAGACAAGTAGTACATCTTATCCTGACGAAAGGTGGTCTTCGCCTGCAAAGCTTCTGGTTGTGACATCGTGGTGGGCTCGGCGATGACCTCCGTCCTGCCGTCCTGGTCTTGTAGCACGGGAATGGAAACCTTTGGCTGATTCCTCGGGACTCTGCGCCTGCGCTTGCTTCCTTAGCACCAAAGAGGAAACCTGCTGTACTGCGCCCGCCGGCGCCCACCTGGCCTTGGTTGTCAGGGCTTGCGTCATCTGAACCTCATGAGGTGGGGCTTGCATAGGAATCTCCACTCCTCAGGAGCTGGCCTAAGGAGGCCGCTTCCTCTGGAGGTCTTGACATCGTCCGCCTCATGAGGCTTGGCCCCTCGCGAGGGTCTTGTGTTGTTGATGCTGAAGATGGGCCGTACCAGGCCGCAGATGGAGCCACGCTGTGGGCCGTAGGCAAGCAAGTCTGGGTACCCTGGTTCCCAGAACGCTGACAAATCTGATTTCTCCAAAGGTCATCAACAAACTCCAGATAGCAGATGAAGAGCTCAAGGTTACTGGTACGTTCCAAGGGATCGATCATGTTGCCGGTAACATTCGGGGTGGGGGGGGAGTTGAACTACCGGACTGAGAAGATCGTGTTTGATGTGGTTGACCTCCCCCTGCCCTACAACGGAATCCTTGGTCGTCCTGCCCTGGCCAAATTCATGGCGGCATCCCACTATGCCTACAACACTTTGAAGATGCCAGGACCAATGGGCGTTATTTCTATCCCATCAGACCAGAAAGACGCAATCATATGCGTGGACAAGATGTACCGGGAGGCAGTTGCTGTAGAAGCTGCAGAAGCCGCTGCTCCCACCAAGCAAAGGAAGAAAAAGAAGAAAGGAAGCAAGGATGCCAGCGAGGAATCTGGGAAGCATGCCTCTCCGGAGTGCGCTGCGCCTGTTGATGACTTGCCGGAGAGTTCCAATTGCAAGAGATCCAAGGCTGCTGCACCATCTGTGAAAAAGGTCCCGGCAGGGCTGGCTGGCGCTGGTGGTACATTTACCATCAGTGCCACCCTCGATGACAAATAGGAAAGCGCGCTCGTTGCCTTCCTGCGAGTGAATGTTGATGTATTTGCTTGGCAACCATCTGACATCCCCGATGTTCCCAGGGAGGTAATCGAGCACCACCTTGCTGTCTGCCCACATGCCAGGCCCGTCAAGCAGAAGGTCCGGAAGCAAGCTTTGGAGTGGCAACAGTTTATTGCCGAGGAGATCAAGAAACTTGAGGCAGCTGGATTGGTCAGAGGAGTATTGCATCCAACGTGGTTAGCAAACCCAATGGTGGTGCGCAAGGCAAATGGGAAATGGAGGCTTTGCATAGATTTCACTGATCTTAACAAAGCATGCCCGAAGGACCCATTCCCCTTGCCGCGCATCGAACAGATTGTGGATTCCACCTCCGGATGCGACTTGCTCTGCTTCCTGGATGCCTACTCTGGATACCATCAGATCTTCATGTCCAAGGAGGACGAAGAAAAAACCGCATTCATAACTCCATGTGGCACGTACTGTTTTGTACGGATGCCCTTCGGGTTGAAGAGCGCTGGATCCACTTTTGCAAGAGAATTGCAGATTGGCTTTGAGTCCCAGTTGCACAGAAATGTTGAAGCCTACATGGATGACATTGTGGTCGAAACCAAGGACAAAACGACTCTCATTCAGGATTTGGAAGAGACCTTTGCAAATCTGCGCAGGCTCAATTTGAAGCTGAACCCGGAGAAGTGTGTGTTTGGCGTTCCTTCCGGCAAGCTACTTTGATTTTTTGTGTCCCACCAGGGGATAGAGGCCAACCTCGACAAGATCAAGGCTATCGAGCAGATTCAAGCACCAAAGACAGTCAAGGACATGAGGCATTTGACTTGATGTGTTGCCGCGCTGAGCAGGTTCATTTCCAAGTCCGCTGAACGCGCCTTGCCATTTTTCAAAATGCTGAAAAAGGTAGGGCCCCGGGGCGTGGACCCTGGAGGCAGATGCCGCGCTACAAGATTTGAAGACCTACCTTTCCTCTGTTCCCACCTTAGTCGCTCCTAAACCACAAGAGCTGTTGTTGCTATACTTAGCAGTGACCAATCAAGTGGTTAGCGTGGCACTGGTGGCACAGCAGGAGGTAGATGAAGCAGCAACCGCCGCCACCGTCCTCTCTGGAGAGGAAAGTGAACCAGTCCCGGCAAGATCAGATGCAGTTCAAGACCAAGAAGAGCAAGGTAGCGGATACAGTGCCAAGATCACGGCAAGGAAGAAAGTGGTGCAGTGCCCAGTGTACTTCGTCAGCTCCCTACTGCAGGGGGCTAGGTCGAGGTTTTTGGCCTCATCATGGCCTCGAGGAAACTGCGTCACTACTTCCAAGCCCACGAGATCACGGTTGTCACCCGCTTCCCCTTGCAATGCATACTCCGAAACCCAGAGGCTACTGGCAGGATCGTGGAATGGGCTTTGGAGTTATCCAGCTTTGGTTTGAGGTTTGAAAGCACGTCAGCTATTTAGAGCAGAGCACTAGCAGAGTTCATTGCGGAGTGGACGCCAACCCCTGATGAGGAAGTACTGGAAACAGTTATCCCCAGCAAGGAAGCGCCCCAAGAATGGATTATGTATTTTGATGGCACCTTCTCCCTACAGGGTGTAGGAGCTGGCATGCTTCTTGTTGCTCCCACTGGGGAGCACCTTAAGTATGTCGTTCAAATGCATTTCCCCTGGGAGAAGGCTACCAACAATACTGCAGAGTATGAAGGGCTCCTTGCCGGGCTTAGGATTGTGACAGAGTTGGGAATCGAGAAGCTGATCATCCGTGGAGACTCACAACTGGTTGTGAGACAAATCAACAAGGACTACCAAAGCCCATTGATGGACACATATGTCGAGGAAGTGAGAAAGTTGGAGGAGCGCTTTGACGAATTGAAAATAGAGCACGTACCACGTGCGGAAAACAGCATTGCTGATCATTTGTCAAAGTGCGCTGCGCTAAAACTCCCTGTGGAACCAGGGACTTTTGTTCTCCATCTGACTCAAACCTCCGTATCCCCAGCAACAATGGCCAGCAAAAGGAGGAAATTGAACTCCGGCAAGCCTCACCCAGCAGAGCTTCCCGAAGCCTCCGGCAGAAGGCTTGGTGGGAACAACTCCCCTTTTATCAGTGAGCTGCACCCTCCCGCTGAATTACCAGTCTTTGCGGTCGAGGCGTGTGCTCCTAACGACGACGAGGTGCCGCTAGTCCTTGTTGCCGAGCCCCGGGCTCCAACTTGGGCACGACACATTGTTCGCTTCCTCTAAATAGGAGAACTTCCCGAAGAACAAGAAGAAGCTAAAAGAGTAGCCCGGAGGGCCAGTATGTATCAGTTCATTGACGACATGCTATACAGAAGAAGGCCCAACAGTTTGAAATTGAAGTGCATTTGCCGGGAAGAAGGAAAGGAACTGCTGGCAGAAATACACAAGGGTATGTGTGGCTCCCACATTGGATCAAGGGCCTTGGTTGGGAAAGCTTTCCGGCAAGGTTTCTACTGGCCCACTACCCACCAAGATGCAATTGAGCTAGTCACCAAGTGTGAAGCCTACCAGTTCCACTCCAAGAATATCCATCAGCCTACTCAAGCTCTCCAAACAATCCCTTTGTCATGGCCATTTTCGGTCTGGGGGCTCGACATCCTGGGTCCCTTCCCCCGTGCTACCGGGGGCTTTGAATTCTTGTTCATCACAATCGACAAGTTTACAAAGTGGCCGGAGGTGGAGCCTGTGAGAAAGGTGACCGCGCAGTCAGCTATCAAGTTCTTGAAAGGATTGGTGTGCCGCTTCGGGGTACCTGCCCGAATCATCACCGACAATGGCACCCAATTCACAAGCCGTGCCTTCATGCAATACGTTCATGCCCTCGGAAGCAAGATTTCATTTGCCTCTATGGCCCATCCCAGAAGCAATGGACAAGCTGAGAGGGCGAACGCTTAAGTTCTGTGAGGTCTCAAGACAAGAACTTTTGATAGACTGTAGAAGTGCGGCAGGCGATGGATCGACGAGCTGCCGGTGGTTCTTTGGTCCCTCCGCATGACACCTAATCGAGCTACCGGGCAGACTACCTTCTCCCGAGTCTATGGGGCAGAAGCAGTTATACCCATGGAACTCATATACGGGTCTCCTCGAGTGCTTGCCTATGATGAAGTAGCGCAAGAACAGCACTGGCGTGACGACGCTGTGCTACTTGAGGAGAATCGTCTCTGGACTGCTACGCGTGCTGCACACTACCAGCAAGCCCTGCGTTGCTATCACAGCCGCAGGGTTCATGCCCGGAGTTTTGAGGAAGGAAACCTTGTCCTTAGGCGCGTTCAGTCCGCCAGGGGTGCAAACAAGTTGACGCCAAAGTGGTAAGGCCCTTACCGGGTAGTACGAGTCACCAGACCTGGCGCAGTCCGTCTGGAGACCGAAGATGGCACTCAATTGCAAAACTCATGGAATATTGAGCATCTCCGTAAGTTCTACTCGTAAAGCGCGGCTGTCGGGCCCTGCTCGGTAGCCACCCTTTTGTACAAGCTTTGTCGAAGTTGCATGTAACCCTTGTACAAAGCCAGGCGCAGACCCTGAGCAACAAAGAAATAAATGAAGTGCTAGGGGCCCCCTGAAACATGCATGCATGCATAAGCATATCATGAGCATATCATGATCATATAGAAGAGGGCGCATGTGGCATTGTTTTCATCTGCATTAAGTTGCAGGATTCTTGCCGTGGACTTGGTCCCGAAGAAAAGGAATGAAAACAAGCCCACGTGACGATCCCCGGCAAGCCAAAACAGATAAGTTCCTTCTTATCCATATTTGTTCTGTAATTAGCAGACTTGTGCATATGAAAACCCCGCCACCTTCGAAACATAGGTGCTCCTACCCATTGACTTGAACGCTACTTCAGTCAGGGTGGTCGCAGTGGCCTTTGACGGAAGGGGCTCGGCGGGGGGCTGGTCCCTTTTTTATGGTTGTGCCCGGCAGGCCTTGCCCCGCGGCAACAAACTAAGGGTACCGGCAGGATAGCTTGCTGGAGAAACTTGTTTACTTAAATGTATAAAGGCATTTCACCTCTGCATGGAGATAGTACATGCACAAGTGCCCGGCAAAGCTTGTCTTTTTCATTAATATGCTGATAAGCAAGTACAGATTTTATAGAACACAAACATGGATAAAGAAGTTTACATTATTTAGACTAAAGTTTGGCCGATGCCTGCACATTTTAAACTAAAAAAATATAAGTGCCCCGTAATCCCTTTCTTGTCCCTCTCCTCCTCCTAGGCACTACGGTGGGAAGAGAAGAGGGCAAAAGGAGTGCCTGAGCGGAAGCCTAGCCCGATCCCGTCAGGGCTTGCCAGACGCAGCCTGACAAGATCGAGAGTGGCGAGGCTGCGAAGGAGAGGGGCGGAAGGAGCAGCTCGGCGGTGCCCTGGTCACCACCTCCAGGACCGGCAAGAAGCCCCAGCGCAAGCACCGGCAGGGGAAACTGCTGGAGCTCAGCTGGAAGACTGCTGGAGGAGGCGAAGGCACCAAGAGAGCGACTCCCCCGGCAACCGTCCTAAAGAGGCCGGTGATGATGGTGCCGGGGAGGGAGGGAAAGAACGGAAAGATGAGGCAGCGGGCCGGCAATACGAGACGAAGGCGTCGGTGCCATCGTACTCCGACCTGACGGCCTGCCACCCGCCTTCTCCATCTTCCCTCGTTCTTTCTTCATCACCACCACTCCGGGAGGAGGCCAGCCCCTTGGGCCGGCACCTCCCCCAGAGAAGCAGTAGGTGATGGCGACGTTCGAAGCATGCATGTGGCACCGCTCCCCACCTTGGAGGGCAGGAAGGTGCCACCGTCTTCAGTGTTCGCCCCGACTCTGCCGGAAGGAACAACACCGGGATTACCAAGGATCCCGAGTGCTGCACCCCAGACAGGCGGCAGGACCCCCAAGGGCCCCGTCGTCAGGGCAACGAGCATCGGCGACCCTCAGCGAGGGCTGGCGTTCCTCACCGGACAGCTGGCTCATGTGAGGGAGACGAGCATTTCACCATTTTGGAGAAGTGCGACACCTCCCACACCACGGGTAACTCGACACCCACATCCTCGACCACTGCATCCCTTTCGGCCCCAGACCAGACTCACTCCCCGGGCATTTACACAAGCGTTCAACGTCATCGACCCTAAGCTAGAGCCCGGGGCCTGGCCCCAACCTCCCCACCTCAGCATAACAGAGAAGGAAGCAAGCAAGAGAAGAAGAAGGGTGCATGGATGAGCATTTCTGCTCCCCCTCACCCCCTCTTTTATAGGCGGGCTGAGGCTGGGGGTTGATCCCTCAGCGGGTAATCGCCGCCCCTCTCCACTAACCTAGGAAGACCGGGCCCCTGCCATGACACTCTCTCCCGCACCAAGCGCTTCCGTTACCTACCCCACTCAATGCATGCAACATACATGGCAAGGGATAAGAACATGGTGGGAAGAGTGAATTGGCAGTTACTCGCCCGTGCGTTAAAGTCATTCACGGACCATTACAAGGATGGCCCCACTGCAATTGGCGTTACATGATGCGCGGGAAAACCGGAAACTGACTCAAGCTAAGATTAATGATGAAGCAAAGAAGATCTCAAGGGGTGAGCTACTACAGCCTCCCTGCCTGTGTACTGGATAGGGCCTACCCCGACGACGCTCGACAGCGCATTCAGGCCAGGCCCGGGTGCTCCTGTCGATGCAACAAACCCCAGGTATGTTGCCCAGACTGTACACAGGCTCAAGAACAAGATTGCAACATCCAGGACAAGTCCAAGTAGAAGAGATCAGCTCTTTGACGAATCAAAGGGAGGATCAAGAAGACCAAGACAAACCCAAGGAGTAAAACACAACAATGGAAAAACCTCCCTTGCCGACAGGCGTGCCTGGCGGGGACGAGGTTGCCTCGAAGACAAGTCTCCAGATTGCCCCGGCAGGCCTGCCGGGGGCGCCGAGGGCGAATTACCCCACCAAGGCTCCACTACTCCACCTCACAGCAACGCAACTCACCAATCGGTGCGGTGTCGAGCCCTCAAGATGCTAAGTGGCCGCTATTTGGCACGTGGCGGCCACTTCCAGAGGAAATCACCTCCAAACAACACTCATCCGATGACATGTCACGTAGGCAGACGAGAAGGTGGCAAAACAGCACGACAAGGCTTGCCGGGCTAGACTATGATGTGACACTAAGCGGCACATTTAATGCGCTCTGCCCAGTTTGCAGAGTTAGGTATGATGGCACTGTTTGCTACCTAATCAGTACACAATGACTAATTTGCCACTGTGGTGACCCCTTGATCTATAAAAGGAGGGCCATGGCAACCTTAGAAAGGATTTAGACCCCTGTACACTCATATGCGCGTAGCTGCTCTTGCCCCGAGGCGACCTTGCTGGGCTAGAGCGCTGCGTCTCCACGACGGTCCTCTCATCAATCCACCAAAGTAGGAGTAGGGTTTACGCCTCACGGCGGCCGGAACCTGCGTAAAAACTGCCCGTGTGATCGCTACCCCACGCCCTCCGCTCTTTGTGCAATGCGTCCTTCCCCCTGCCGAACCACAAGGGGCCGATGGCCCCATAGGTGGCCATGTTTTTCCCACAACACAAAAAGAGGAGGAAACTGGACATCGGCAAGCCTCTCCCGGTAGAGCTTCCAAAAGCCCCCGACAGAGAGGTTGGCGGGAACAACTCCACTTTGCTTGGCAAGCAGCACCCTCCCGCCAAACTACCAATCCTCGCGGTTGAGGCATGCGCTCCCACGAACGAGGAGGTGCCGCTGACCCTTGTTGTCGAGCCTTAGGCTCCAACTTGGGCGTGACACATTGTCCGTTACCTCCAAACAAGAGAACTTCCCGAAGAGCAAGACGCTGAAAGAGTAGCCCGGAGGGCCAGTATGTATCAGTTCGTCGACGTCGCACTATACAGAAGGAGGCCCAACGGTGCGAAATTGAAGTGCATCTGCCGGGAAGAGGGGAAGGAACTGTTGGCAGAGATACACGAAGGCATGTGCGGCTCGTATATTGGATCATGGGCCTTGGTTGGAAAAGCTTTTCTGCAAGGTTTCTACTGGCCCACGGCCCTCCAAAATGCAACCAAGCTAGTCACCAGATGTGAAGCCTGCCAGTTCCACTCCAAGAATATCCATCAACCTGCTCAAGCTCTCTAGACGATCCCTTTGTCATGGCCCTTTTCGGTCTGGGGGCTCGACATCTTGGGCCCCTTCCCCCGTGCTACTGGGGGCTTTGAGTTCTTGTATGTCGCCATCGACAAGTTCACAAAGTGGCCGAAAGTGGAGCCCGTGAGGAAGGTGACTGCACAGTCAGCTATCAAGTTCCTAAAAGGACTGGTGTGCCGCTTCGGAGTACCCACCAGGGTCATCACTGACAACGGCACCCAGTTCATGAGCCGCGCCTTCATGCAATACGTTCAAGTCCTCGGAAGCAAGGTTTCATTTACCTCTGTTGCTCATCCCAGAAACAATGGACAAGCTGAGAGGGCGAACGCTGAAGTGCTGCGAGGACTCAAGACAAGAACATTTGATAGGCTGCACAAATGCGGCAGGTGCTGGATTGATGAGCTGCCGGTGGTTCTTTGGTCCCTCCGTACGACACCAAATCGAGCTACCGGCCAGACTCCCTTCTCCCTAGTCTATGGGGCAGAAGCAGTGATCCCCACAGAACTCATATACGGGTCACCTTGAGTACTTGCCTATGATGAAGTAGAGCAAGAGCAGCACCGGCATGACGATGCCGTGCTCCTCGAGGAGAACCGTCTCCGGCCTGTTACGCGTGCTGCATGCTATCAGCAAGCCCTGCGCCACTATCACAGCCACAGGGTTCATTCCCAGAGCCTTGAGGAAGGTGACCTTTGGCGCGTTCAGTCTGCCAAGGGTACAAACAAGTTGACGCCAAAGTGGGAAGGCCCTTACCGAGTGGTACGAGTCACCAGACCTGGCGTAGTCCGTCTGGAGACCGGAGATGGCATTCAATTGCAAAACTCATGGAATATTGAGCATCTCCGTAAGTTCTACCCGTAAGGCGCGGCTGTCGGGCCCTGCCCGGCAGCCACCCTTTTGTACAAGCTTTGCTGATGCTGTATGTAACCCTTTGTACAAAGCCAGGCGCAGACCTGGAGTAGCAGATAAATAAACGAAGCGTTGGGGGCCCCAAAAACTTGCTTGCATGCATAGCATAACATGAGCATGGCATGATCATGTAGATAAGGGCACATGTAGCATTGTTTTCCTCTGCATTTAACCGCAATGCTCTTGCCGCGGACTCGATCCCGAAGAGAAGAAACGAAGACAAGCTTACATATCGGTCCCCGACAAGATAAACAGATAAGTTCCTCCTTGTCCATAAATGTTCTGTAAGATGAAAACTTGTGCATATGAAAACCTTGTCGCCTTCGAAGCATAGGTGCTCCCATCCTTTATCCCGAATGATGCTTTGGTCAAGGTGGTTGTAGTTGCCTTTGATCAAGGAGGTTCAACAGGGGGCTAGTCCCTTTCCATAGTTTTGAGCCGGGCAGGCTAAGCTCTGCGACAACAAACGGAAGGAACTGGCAGGATAGCTTGCTGGAGATAACTTGTTTATTTAAAAGTATAGAGGCATCTCACCTCTGCATGGACATAATACCTGCACAAGTACCCGACAAAGCTTGTCTTTTTCATTAATATGCGGACAAGCAAGTACAGATCTTACAAAACACAAACATGGATAAAGAAGATTACTTATTTGAAGACTAAAATTTGGCAAATGCCTACATATTTTAGACTGAAAAAAGATAAATGCCCCGTAATCCCTTTCTTGTCCCTCTCCTCCTAGGAACTACCGCGGGAGGCGAAGAGGGCAAAAGGAGTGCCTGAGCAGAAGCTCAGCCCGACCCCTTCAGGACCTGCCAGGCACGGCCTAACAAGATTGGGAGTGGCGAGGCTGTGAAGGAGGGGGACAGAGAGAGCAGCTCGGCGGTGCCCTCCCCAGAGCTAGCAAGATGTCCCAGCACAAGCGCCGGCAGGGAGAGCCTACTGGAGCTCAGCTGGAATACTGCTGGAGGAGGCGAAGGCACCAAGAGAGCGCCCCCCTCCCCAGCAGCCGTCCAGAAGAGGCCGGTGATGATGTTGCCGGGGAGGGAGGGGAAGAGCAGAAAATGTCAGAACCCCGATCCTAAGTCACACCGATCTAGCATGTAACACATCATATCACTTTGCGGCCTCACGCACGGTATCCCCACGGGTGCCACCTTACCTGGCCCGGGACCGTTTGCGCCTTTTGGCTCACGTATATGATAGTGTCGCTAGCATCCATATGATAGAGAACCCGGGCCGACATGACTAGTCATAAACCCAAAGTGGCACTAAATTAAATGGACAGGCATACATGACCCAGCAATGCATGTCTCGGTCAGCAGCGAGTGAATCCGGGCTGTAGCAAGCTAACAGGACTTCGGTAGACACCGCGTGACATTTCCTCGAAGGGACAGACACAGGAGCAATGAAGGACACATGCCGATCATCCCATGTGTTCCGGAGCAGTAGCAAGCTACCATGGCTCAGTGGAAGCACTAGGAGACATTTCCCCATAAGAGAGGCTACCAAGAATAAACAACTAGATTGTCGGATCCCACACATAGCAATACATGTTACACGTACGCATAACATGCAAGTATGTGCTGTACAACATGGCATCACAACATAACTCAACAACTCCTATAGATAAAGGCCCAGAAGAGCCACATAGCATTTATTACAAGCAGGGGTCACATGACCCAACATACATAGCATACAAGCAACGGAAGCATAACATGTCTGAGTACAGACAACTACAAATGAAAAAGGCTGAGAAGCCTGACTATCTACAAGACCCTCCCAAGGGTACAGGATCGTAGCTGAGGTAACAAGCTAAACATCGAAGTCCACGCGGAACTACTAGTGAGACTGAAGTCTCTCTGCAAAAACATAAATTAAGCAAACATGAGTACAATTGTACCCAGCAAGACTTACATCAGAATTAGCTACATATGCATCAGTATCAACAAAGGGGTGGTGGAGTTTAACTGCAGCAAGCCAGCTTTGACTCAGTGGCTATCTTGTACTACGACTGCTGGTAACTCTTTTGAGGTGGCGCACACGAGTCCACATATTCACCATATGAATACACCACTATGGATCCGCTCCCGTCTCCCTACGAGAAGGCCATCCATAGCACTCACGCTTATCTTGCCCATTTTAGAGTATCCACTTTCACTTGTCTATGAACTGCATAAGCAACCCAGTAGTCCATTACCGCGGACACGGCTATTCGAATAGATCATATATAACCCTACAGGGGTGTACTTCTTCACACACGCTCTCACCACTTATCGCCGCTTACACGACATGTACTCGGCAACCTTCAAGCGGAAGCCCAGCGAGGGTGTCGGCCACGACCTGACTAACCACACAAGTCTCTACTCCAGGTTTATCGCCTATTCAGGTTCCATCCGCAAGGAGATCGGGCCGGGGTTTCCACTACGGCCCCAAACGATGTGTGCAGGGTTCCCGAGTCACCAAACGGGCTACTCGGTACACCGGGCCACATGCCTACCACATCACAGCCCACCCCTAGGGTCAGCACTGCGCACGGCCTCCAGCATACTACAAACACCAGAAACTACTTGCAACTCCTAGACAAAGGACATGGTAATTAATAAGTCAAGAGGGTCCATTGGTTTCGGGCCCAACGCATGGTAGTAGCTAATCTTGAATCACACACACAGAACTCAGGTCCTAAGGACGGTTTCAATGAGACAACCCACCATGTACTCCTACATGGCCTCTCATCGCTACCTTTACCAAATCGTGTTCACACACTTAGCTCTCAACAGTAGGCCATGTTCATCACCATTCCAATCCATCCCAGATGAATCAGACCTGACACAACTCTAAGCATAGCAGGCATAACAAACAAAACATGAATGGGTAGGCACATCATGGCTCAAATAACTCCTACTCATGCTAGTGGGTTTCAACTATTTACTGTGGCAAAGACAGGTCATGCAGAGGAAAGGGGTTCAGCTATCACAACATGTAAAAGTTGAAACATTTTTGCCCTAATGCAGTAAAAGAGAGCAAGAGCGAGAGAGTGGGATTGTATCGGAATGTTCAATGGGGGTTGCTTGCCTGGCACTTCTGAAGATAGTAATAGCTCTTCATCGGTGTCATCAAACTCATCGTCAAAACAACGTCTACTGAGGGGGGGAACAACACCGGCAAACAAAGAAGGAACACAATCAATGCAATGCAACAATATGATGCATGATCATGACATTGCAATATGCTGTTGATTGAGCTAATGCCACTAGCAACACTTTAAATGGAGTTGGTTTGAATACAAGATTCAAATTCAAGTTCCATATGTGATTATTCATATGCCATTTAATTGGTTTGACCTCATCAATGGGTATAAGTTGTTCAAGCATGCATGAAAATAGCATAAAATGGATAGATTGGATTTTTCTGATAATTTTTCATATATAAATTATTTCATTTGGAGTTATGATTGATTTTCTATGATTTTTAGAAGTTTAGGCTTTTTTCTGGATTTTATTGATTTATTTTAAAACCAGAAAATCAATTACTGCGTCAGCACTGTGTCATGCCTGCATCAGCAGGTCAACCGCGCTAACTGCTCAAACCTGACATGTGGGGTCCACACGTCAGTGACACAGGGTTAACAGGGGGTTTATCTTAGCCTAACTAAAGTTTAGGGGCGCCGGGGCCCACTTGTCAGTGTCAGTGGGGTTTGGTTAAGTGCTGATTAGCTTAGGCTAATCACCTAGCAAGTCTGGCCCACTTGGTAGCGGCGGGGCTCGTCACCAGCGACCTCTGGTCGCGGCGGAGTCCGCGCTACGGGTAACGGGGGCGGGGGATGAGAGCACCGGGGCGTAGCCCGGGCTCGTCCGCATCTAGCGGAGGCGACCAGAGGACGCGGGAAGGTCGGAGCTTGCCGAAAGCGAGCTCGCGGCGGCGGCCGGAGTTCGGCTTCGACGGCGGGGCTAGCTAGCGGACACAAAAGACGGTGGGGTTAGGGGGAGAAGTTGGTGGAGCTCACAGCGGGCCGGTAGAGCAGCTTAGCGGGCTCGGGGACGCGCTGGCGAAGGCGTACGGTCACCGGAGATCTTCACGGTCGAGGTTGAAGAAGTGGGCGAGGATGACGGTACGGGGCTTCCGGCGTCGTGTGAGTTGTCGGAGAGGACGAGGACGTCATGGCGGAGGTCGGTGGCAGACCAGAGAGGCGAGGCCGTGGCGGTGGGCGCGGCAACAGCGAGCGGCGGCGGCGGGCATGCTCGGCCGTCGGGAGGGGGAAGCAGAGGAGCGAGGGGGAGAGAGAACCAGAGAGCGAGGGGGTTCGTGGCCGTCTCTGTGGCGTGAGGACAGGGCGAAGGGGAAGCAAGAGGTGGAAGCAGGAGGTGGAGCTTGGGCGCGCGCGCGTTCGACACGCCTCTGCCTACTGGCAGAGGTTGAAGACGGCGCCTGTTGGGCTAGGCCGGGCTACAGTGCTGGGCCAGGTGCTGCTAGGCCAGGTAAGCTACAGGTAAGTTCTGTTCTGTTTTATTTTCCTTCTGTTTTTCTTTTATTTAATCTTTTGCCACTGTTTTGAATTCAAACAAAATTCAAACAATGCCAAAACATCCTCTGAGTATTTTTATATTGCTTCATGGACTTTTCCAGATGCACATAAATTATCACAGAGCATTTGAAAATATATCCCATATTTATTTGAATATATTTTCAAATTCAAATAGAATATTGTTTTAAATTTAGAGACCAAATAATTCCTTAAAAATGTTCCAAAATTTTGGTTTGGCATATAACCCTTGCCAAAATTCTCAAAACTATTTTTAGGGCATTTTCGAATCACTGAATGCAATTTAAAGGGTTCTTGCCCTTCTTTTAAAATAATTTCTGAGGCTTTGAATATTCCTCATTTCAACTTCTTGAATTTAACATGATGCATGCTCACTGATGCAACTATTACACTCAGGTATTCTAGGGCCGTGACAGAAAATGAGGCAGCCGGCCGGCAATATGAGATGAAGGCGTCGGTGCCATCGTACTCCGACCTGACGGCCTGCCACCCACCTTCTCCGTCTTCCCTCATTTTTTCCTCATCACCATCGCCCCAGGAAGGCGTCGACCCCTCGGCCCATCACCTCCCTCGGAGAAGCGGCAGACAGCGGCGGCGTCCGAAGCGTGCGAGGAGCGCCACTCCCCACCTTGGCGGGCAGGAAGGCACCACCATCTTCAGCGACAACCCCGACCTTGCTAGAGAGGGCAGTGCTGGGATTACCAAGGAATCCTAGCGCAGCACCACAGGCGGGCACCGGAAGCCCCAGGGACCTCGCCGACAGGGTAACGAGCCTTGACAACTTGCGGCAAGGGCAAGTACTCCCTTCCAGGTGGCTGGCTTGTGTGGGGGAAACGAGTGCTCCACCATTTTGGAGGAGCGCAACGCCTCCCACACTGCGGTCGATTCGGCGCGCACGTCTACGATAATCGCATCTCCTGCAACCCCGGACCAGACTCACTCCCCGAGCATCAACACGAGTGTTCGGCATCGCCACCCCCGGGCTAGAGCCCGGGGCCTGGCCCCGGTCTCCCTCCCTCGACATAACAAAGAGGGAGGCAAGAAGTGAAAGGGAAGAGGTGCATAGATGGGTGCCTCTGTTCCCTCTCGCACCCCCTTTTTATAGGCAGGCTGGGGCTGGGGGCTGATCCTTCACATCCACCCCCGAGGGGCTCTATCTGATCTGACCTGTTCAAGCTACCACCGACGGCCGGATCCGATTGCCACCCTCTTACACCAATCCAAGAGGACCAGGCCTTTGCCATGACGCTCTTTCCCGTGCCACGTGCCTCCGTTACCTACCCTACTCGATGCATGCAGCATACGTGGCAAGGGATAAGGGCGTGGTGGGATGAGTGAATTGGTAGTTACTCCCCCGTCGGTTAAAGTCATTCACGGGCCATTACAGAAAATGGCCCCACCACAATTAGCGTCACGCGACGCACGGAAAAACCGGAAACTGACTCAAGCACTGATTGATGAAGAGGCAACGAAAATATCAAAGGATGAGCAACCACAAACTCTTCGCCTGTGTACTAGATAGGGCCTACCCCGACGACGCTCAGCAGCATGTTTGGGCCAGGCCCGGGGGCTCCTGTCAGTGCAACAAACCCTGGTGTATGTTGCCCTGACTGTACACAGGCTCAAGGGTAAGATTCTAGCATCCAAGACAAGGCCAAGCCGGAGAGATAGCTCTTTGAAGAATCAAAGGGTGGATCAAGAAGACCAAGACAAGCCAAGACAGCAAGATATCACCAAGGGAAAAGCCTCCCTTGCCGGGCAGGCGAGCCTGGTCAGGTCGAGGTCACCCCAAGAGCAAGTCCCAAGACCTCCCCGACAAGGGTTGCTGGGGCGCTGGTGGCCTGTTATCCCGCCAAGGCTCCACTGCTCCACCTCACAGTGACGCAAGTCGCTTATCGGTGCGGTGTCGAGCCCTCAAGTGAATAAGTGGCAGTCATTCAGCACGTGGCAGCCATTCTTGAAGATCACCCCTAAATGACACCCGTCCATGGGCGTGTCACGCAGGCAGGCGAGAAGGTGGTTGAATGGCACGGCAAGGCTTGCAGGGCTGCATCCATGACGTGACACTAAGCGGTGCATTTAATGCACCTGATCCTGTCTGCAGAGTTAGGTATGATAGCACTGTGGCTATCTAATCACTGGATAATGACTGTTTTGCCACTGTGGTAACCCCTTTACCTATAAAAGGAGGACTGAGGCAACCTTAGAAAGGATTCAGACCCTTGTACACTCATATGCGCGTAGCTGCTCTCCCCAAGGCGATCTTGCCGAGCTTGAGCACTGCGTGTTCGTCGTGGTCTACCACTCAATCCACCAAAGCAGGAGTAGGGTTTTACGCCTCGCGGCGGCCCGAACCTGGGTAAAAACCACCCGCATCACCATTGCCATGCTGTTCTACGACCTCCGCTCTTTGTGTAATGTGCCCTTCCCCCTTGCTAAACCACAAAGGGGCCGATGGCCAAATAGGTGATCATGTCGAACCACGACAACAGTGGCGTGCGACCCAGATGTCAGGAAACCATCAGGAGGAACCCTTTTTTTTCTTGTAATAAAGGAGGCACTTGCTTGCCTACTGCCATGATCCTGGTGGGTCCCTACTGTCATCCTCACCATGTACAGTCATCTCCTTATTCCTCTCGGTTGTTGACCATGTTGACAACACCAGAGGGCGGCTACACGGCGAGCGAACCAAGGCGGAGGATGATGGTGAGGCCTCGGACGAGAACGAACAGGAGCCGGGGAAGATGCGCAGAGTTTTAGGGTGCGATGTGGTCATGATGCATGTGCGGTAGCATAGCCAGCCGTGGGAGGTGGGAGCAGGCAGTCCCGCCGGCGCTGGTTTGGCTTTGGCGGCTGGAGGAAGAAGAGACTGAAGAAACACGACAGATGTTGAATGTCAATCTGACGGTCAAGGTTGGCACAATCATTTCTTGACTAAGCCGACACCATGTAGCTTACTTTTTTATAGGAAGAAAAGAAAAACTGGGCTCGTTCTCCAGATAACATTCCTGAAACTACGACCGTTTGATCTTGCGTCGCAACTAAAACTGCCAGAAAAATGCGTTCATTTGCCGTCCTCCTCCCAGGGAATGTTCTCTACATAAGTGACTAGCACCCTTGGTTTTCAACCAAAAGGTCTCGGGTTCGAGTCATAAGAACCCTCAATTTTCTCCTCCTTCCTTCCTCGCAAAAAAGAAAAGAAAATCAAAAACTTGAGAAGGCGTACAGAACAAGCTAGTGTACTAGTAAAGAGACGTTGCTGAGTTTTAGAAAAAAGAGAGATGTGCTCCTGTAGCTGGTTCGAATCCAAAACTAGACTATGACTATATATAGTGCTATGCTACTCTGCAAGTAATGAAACTGACATATCCAACGTTCGCTTCTCCTCTTCTCTACTTACTCTGCCTAGCATCAGAAGCTCTGTCCGCAGCAACCATGTCCGCTAGCGGCTCGTCCACCTGCTCTTCAGCAGGTAACAACCAGATATGCACCAAGTCGCCACCCGTACCATTGCCTGTGGGTCTCATCACACCCCTGCTGGCACATGCACCGCAGCCAGTTGCTCATCGCAACCCGCTGCCGTTGGTGTGGTGCCACTGCTGCAAATCACGCAGAGTCATCCATCGCGTCTCAACCACAATCCTCAACCCTGGCCGAGTCTTCTACAAATGCCCGAATCAAGGGGTAATAATATGTTTAAGTGTTGTTCGCCTGCTTTCAGTTGCTGATTTTTTAATAGTTTGGTTGATGATCTTGCAATTTGATTCGTGCAGAAAAGGGAAGATTCGTGTGATTTGTATTTCTGGGAAGTTGCTGATGTGGGGGAATGGAACTATGCTGATTATTTGGTTAGCCGAGGAATCCCAATACCAACAGGTTGGGGTGTTGGACAAGTAAATGAAGGAACGATAGAAGAGGAAGACGCAGAGCTGAAGGTTAAAGATGTAGTTCATCTGATCATGACCAAGCAACAGCTGCTGAACAGCCTTGATAGCAATGAGGAGATGAAAGAGCTTGTGAAGATAATGGGCAAAATCGTTGTGCTCTGTAGGATGATTGTCTCTTTATTTGCAGTGTATGTAGCACTCGTGATGTATTCAGTGGCTATGACATGAGAACTTTGCTGAAATTAGTAATGAATGAAACCTGTTTAGCAGGCTGGGCATAGTGTTGTGAACATCTAATGATTTCTATTAACGGAAATCGGGGGGTATCCCCTTTTCCTCATAACTAAATAAATAGCAGAGGCCCTGTCGAGTCAGCTTCGTTCCCATTCGAAGACATAGAGAAAATTGCAGTCCAACAGCAAACTATGTCATCAAATACAAGTTTCATAGCCAAATATGAGTACAACTAAACAACAATGTCATCATGTTTTAGTCATCATGCAATCACCAAACACAAATCAACATACATAATAAGTGATGTTCTCACAGCAAAAATACTAAACAACAACTTCATCAGGTTTCAGTTGTCACAGCAATACTCTAAGGATAACAGGTAAAACCCTTTGAAGTAGGACGTGGCAGTCATGAGTTTTCAACCCTTGTACCTTGTTTCCATCTGCACCAACTCTCCTTTCAGGGTAGGAAGCAAATCCATGTGGGAATCTCACACATGACAGGATCTTGAATAATTCTTTTCTTTTTACCTTGTCCAAGACGTACACAGCTGGTGCCATATCCCGTGATGCACCATCAGCCTTCACCTGCAAATCAATTCTGATACCCAGGTGTGTCAAATCAATCCTAGATTTTAAGGTATCTTTTGTCTTGCCTTCAATATTAAGAAGTGTGCCGATAATGCTGTCACATATATTTTTCTCGATGTGCATCACATCAAGATTATGCCGCAGATCCAAATCTTTCCAACACTCCAAGTCCCACAAAGTGGATCTGCGGGTAAACAATAATCTCTCTTCTGCCCTGCCACGCTTCCTTTTCCCGCTACCATTATCAGGATGGTTTCCTGGTGTAATATGCCTGACCTTCTCTAATTCCTCTTGCAACTCATCGCCGGTGAGCTGTTTTGGTGCATCACGGTTTTCATGCTTTGCATTGAACACGTGTCTTCGGTATTTTGTAGGACACGGCTTGTCCTTGGCAAGGAAACAACGGTGTCCAATGTAACAGATCTTGCTAAGTATTGCGTATGACAGCGGATTCTTGTAACAGCGAACACATGCATTGTAACCATGTGTCGTTCGCCCTGACATAGTGCCCAAAGCCCCTATTATAATCATGGATGCAGCAAATTATAATAGCACACAGAAAGAAATCAGCTGGTGGGCTGCTATATAGGTCTCGAGTGAGAACACCCCTCCATAGCTGTTGAAGTTCCTCCACAAGAGGCTCCATGAATAAATCAAAATCCTTTCCAGGACTTTTTTGACCTAGGATGAGCAAGGCCATCATGTAGTTTGATTATTTGGTGCAGACATTTGGTGGCATGTTGTAAGGGATAACAAGCACTGGCCACATGCTATATGTGGCGCTCTGGTGGCCAAATGGGTTAAATCCATCTGTAGGTAAGCCAAGTCTAATGTTTCTCGGGTCAGCAGCAAACTTTTTGTGTTTCTGATTGAAGCTTTTCCAGTAACTACCATGAGATGGATGGCTCATTGCATTCTGATCTCTGTACTCCTGGTTCATAGAATGCCACAATACATCCTCTCTTGTTTCAGCATTATGAAACAACCTCTGCAATCTTGGTATAATTGGAAAATATCTCAGAACATTATGAGGAATCCTCTTCACAGCATCGCCATCTTTCCATCTTGATGATTTGCATTTTGGGCATTCACTTAAGTTGGCATAATCCTTCCGGAACAGAACACAATTATTCTTACAAACATGGATCATATCATATCCAGTTCCAACTGCACAAAGGAAAATCTTCTTTTTACTGTAGGTGTGTGGCAGCTCAGACGCATCTGGGAAAGATTTGCGGAAAGCAGCCAACATCGCATCGAATGATTTGTTGGTCATCCGCTCAGATGTCTTCACCTGAAGAAAGGCGACCATAACTGAGAATACTGACAGCTTATTTCCTGGGATGACTACCACGTTGCATTGTTCCAACATGCGGGCCCACCGTTTTTCTTCTGCAGGTGAGAGTTCACGAAATGCGCGAGCATTTCATAGCATTGTTTCAATGTTGGTCAAACTCACTGGCTCCGCCGCCACCACCTCCTCCTCCTCCTCTTCCACCTGAGCATCAGGCAGATCAAGATGCTGATCTGCTGCTTCCACATAGTAAGTAACATTGACGTTGACAGCTTCACCATTATGAACCCACCTAGTATATGTGACCGACATCCCATACAAGTGTAGATTATTTTGCATAGTTGACTAGGGTCTTGTAACTGAATTCATACAACTGCTACATGGGCAGAGCACATTTGATTTCGGACCACCGTACTCAGCTCTGATAAAGTTCATGAAGTTTTCAACCCCCTCGACATATGCAGCAGAGAATCTTTGAGCAGAAGTTATCCAAGTCCTGTCCATCTATTAGACATACAAATTAGTTCTTCTACTAGATATTACAGGAAAAACATATATGCTTTCTTATAAAGTCCAGAAAAAAATACCTAGGTCGATGTCTAAAGCTATGGCAAGATATTTGGACAAGCAGATCTAAGTAATGAAATATATGTAAAGCTAATTCAGCAAACATATTTGAGTGGTAAATTATGGCAGGCTATTTCAGCAGTCAATGAGGCCGAGCACACAACCATCGAAGGCCATCTCAACAACAATGATCGAGTATAAAACGGTGTCGAGCTATTTCACCTAACAGATTGGCTACTAGACCATGGCAATCTACTTCACAATAAATATATGGCAGGATATTTTAGCAACTAATCAGGTGTGGCATGGCATCTCAGCAAAGCAGATTGAGTGCAGAATAGGGCAAGGAAGCTTCTTAAGCAGAGCATATTGACTGTAAACTATTTTGGCAAACAGTGAGATTAACAACGTCTATCAGCTAACATTCAGCGCTACTCCGACATGCACGGGGCCTCATTCTAGAATGCGCGTACCATGGGAGAAGTTGACCGCCATGCGTCTCCACAAGAATGTTGCCAGCAGTGGCGGCGCGGCTGGAGGACGGCAGTCTATGAGAGCATACTGTGGGAGTGAGAGGATCGCGTGCGTCCCCTCGACGAACCGTGGCACCGACGTATCAGCGCGGCGGGGAGGGCGGCTTTGGTGGAGCGAATGGAGTGGAGGGGGCCGGGGGAGGGGGTTTGGGGAATATAATTGGCTAGTTGGTCGAAGGGCAGTTGAATTTGGGATTTGGGGGGAATTTTCGCGCGGTGGGCGGCGGAGTTTGGCGCATGGTCGGTTTCTCCAAATGCGGTCCCACATGTCAGTGAAGAGGCAAGCCGAAGCGCGTTCTGTTTGCTTGAGCCGTGTGCAGGACCAACTGTGTGAGGGGTGCAATGCGACCGCGACAGGCGTGCTGTGAGTGTACCGCCTTTTTCCTTTTAAACTTGGTGCTTCGCACGATCCATCGATACTACTACTAGTAATCCGGTAATCCCGACTAAAACGGCGCCGCCGGGTCTTTTCCCGCATGATATGCTGGGAGGTTCGCTTAGTTGGGTTTTTTAGGACTGTATTTTTTAGGACAAGGCTTAGTTGATTTGACAGACAGAGCGAGAGAAAGATGTGAGATGCGTGAATGTGTAGTGGATGTACTATTGGAGTGCCTAAGATAAATTGTGTATGTATACCTATGTGTTTATTTACTTCGCATGTTAGCTTTGTCTCGGGTCAAACCTTCTAAACTTAGACCAAGTTTATACACACAAAAATGAATCATCATTCAATATATTTTCATACAATATATCTTACTATTATTGTGAAAGTTCATATACACCGGACAAGATTCGTGCAAACACGGCAGATTTTCATTACATTTCGAACTTTTATAGGACAGAAAAAGAAAAGAAACCCGACCCTACACCTATTCTACGGCGGCGACCGACATCCACTTTCCTTTGTACTTCCGCATCGGTGACGACGTCCTCCATCTGCCGTCTCCATGAACGGCGGCGGGGTTCAAGACCCGTGAAGTGAAGGTGCGGTCTCCTGTGAGGAAGAGTAGAACACGGGAGATGGACTGGCCAGTTGGCACACCATGCCCTGCTACCTCCCATGCCCTACTCATACTCGGAGGAGTCCCCGACCTCGGCGGTGCCGGTGGACGTGAGGTCGATGATGATGGACGTGGACGGTCCGAGGCTTCACCTGCCACATGCGCCACCGAACGTTGGACAGCGGCAAGTAGGACGCGTGGCTGGCGGTGCTCCCGTCATCGGTCGCCAGCGTGGCCACCGCTTGTGCGCTCGCGTCCGTGCCCGGCTACACCGGTATTGCGTTGCGAGCGGCGAGTTGAGCGAGGGTGGCAACCTCGCGCTTCATCCCTGAAGACAAGCTCTCCCGCAGAGCGTTCCCGCTCGCGGTCATGGTGGATGTGGTGCCAGGTAGGAGGATGCGCTATGGTGTGGAGTTTAGCTGGGCGTTGCCGCTTTAAGTAGCGCATTCCGGTGAGGCCAAGCGTCCGGGTGCGTCAATAAGTCGGCGGAGTTGGTTCCTCGGGCAGCGAGCCTTCTTAATGACGGCATACGAACGGACGGCATGAATGCGAGCACCTGGCGCCGGCTGGGAACGCACGCACGCAACGGTGTGAGGGACGAGGGTTTTTTGTGTGCTAGGGTAGTCAGCTGCGGGCGTGGCAACGTTGGACATGCCCTTTGCTCACATCCGATCCCACATGTCATTGAAAGATGACCCGGCATGGTCTCAGGTCCTAGGGATGTAGTTGGCTGCGCTAAAACACTCCATGGATGCGTCGCGGCGTGCGCGCACTTCGGCGCCCCGTGCATCCTCGACGAGCTGGGTGTTGATCTGCTGTTCGTGCCACAGCGGTAGCGCCACCCTCAGCACCCTAAAGCCGAGCGTGTCCAGCGGCGATGAGCGTGTCGCTCACTGCGGTCGCCGTGCCTAGAGGCGGTGCGGGAGCTGCACCACGTTGCTGGCCCCCACGTCCCACATGAACGGTTGCCGGTGGTGAGGAGGTCGTGGGCCAGCTCCTCCATTGGACTAGTCTGTGCCACGTCATCCCGACAGGTGTGCCCCACATGTCGGTTTCCCTGTTTTCCTGGCCAAATTCGAGTGTCAGTATGGCCTCATTAACACTCGACCGACCTCTCTCTCTTCTAGTCTAGTAGTATCCATAAATGACGCGGGCGGGGGTGGGGGACGGACGTCGGTTTGCTCTCAACTGCGGTCCCACAAGCGAGCGAAAATGCAAGACGAAGCACGTTCCATTCAATGAGCGACGTGCAGGGTCCACCGTGCCAGGGTGCAACGCGAACGCGACAAGAGTGATGTACACCGTCCGTTCCTTATGAACTTGCATACTTTGTGTACTCCTTTTTTTGAACACGGTACAGACGCAAACGCTCATACATGCGCGCATACACTCACCCCTATGAACGCACACACGCACACCCTACCCCTGTGAGCACCTTCGTGAGACTGAGCCGTCATATCTATAATATATCTCTACTCTTATCTCGACTCTCGGTGATGATGGTGTGCCTGCCATCTTGCAATATAGACCGTCCGATATATATCTGACGGATAGAAAGCTAACTATGGCAATTTTGCAAAAAGATAACCACACCTCTCTCGTTCATCCTTATCTCCCACAACTTCATTGTTGAGTAATTGAAAAAGGAGGCCTCTGGAACAATCTGGCATGGTGGTCGCTGCCGGCGTCGTCCATCCCCATGCCTCCGCTAAGTCCGACCACCAATCACCACCGCGCCACACTCCTCCTCACCTTATCTCTCATCTTTCTCAAGATATCATTTTTCGATGAAATTCTCAAGATACCATTTTTTCGATGAAATTCTCGAGATATCATTACTTTTTACACATGGGATTACTCCTACATGGGTCAATCACAACAGGCGTTTTGTAAAAAAATGCATCCTGATGTTTCGTGCAATGCACGGGCATCTTGCTAGTCATGTTGAGATTCGCGAAGTCATCGCCTCGTCGTTGATAGGAACGGCGGGGAGGTCCGGACGTCTGCCACGTGAAACTCCGAAACTTTGGTCCCATCCCACCCCACAACTCTCCAGGCTCCAGCCGTCCAGCTTTGCAAACTCCGCACAGTCAAAACCGATTGACCGGTCGTCACCAGAACCACTATTCACACCTGAACCTTCGCTGCTCGGCCTACGCCAGCTACTTGTCGGCTGGTCACCACTGCCCGAAAACCACACCTCCTCTCCAACCCATTCCCCCGCCTTTCGATCCCCTAGCCTGCATCAGCCGTCCCCTTGTTCGCCGGAAAGCCATGGTGCGCCGCAAGATCACGTACTACAAGATGCTGACGCCGGAGTGCCACGCAAAAATCATGGTGGCGGTCGGCGCCACAGACCTCCGTTCCCAAGCTCGCTTTGCGGCGGGCCAGTCCCCGAGTTCTCTGGAGCCAAGCTCCAAGGAGGAGGAAGCCGATCCAATGTTCATGGTGGAGGTCGCGGCGTAGAAGGCCCCTGATGCGTATGAGATGATGGATGTCGACTTCGTGACGGCGTCCGGGTACCCCATGGTGCAGGCGGACCAGCGGTTCAACCTGGCGATCCTAAAGGAGGACCGGTGTCGGGGTGCGACACCTATGGGATCCCAAGGGACCCCTTTACGATTCGGCGGGGAGAGAGGTATGCACAAAGAGCAGAACCAACGATCGACGCGGGGTGATTTTACCCAGGTTCGGGCCGCTGATCAGCGTAAAACCCTTCTCCTGCCTTGTTTTATTATGAGTGTTCTTGAGCCCAGGCTCCAGGAACGCTTGCAATGAACAGTATGTTCAAAGAGCAGCTACGCATGCAGGATGGGCCAGAAGCTCCTCCTCCCTCGTAGCAGTTGCCTTGGGCCTCCTTTTATACATCCAAAGGGGTCACCACAGTGGCAAAATGTACATACATTGAAGTGTCAAGTAGCTACAGGGTCATCATACCTAACCACTGACGGATTAGGACGAATGCATTTAACGCACCGTGAGGTGTCCGTTTAGGTGTCCTCATCTTCTTGGGGATGGAAAAAGGGGCCATTCCATCAGCACCTCTTAAGCTCTCCTCCACTGGCGCGTTGCCACGCATCCAGAGAAGGACCCAAAATGTCAGGCTGGTTGCTGTGCTGAAGCGGTGGCACAGTGGCAGAATCTTGCCGGGCGCTGAACCTTGCCGGGCGTGAAATCTTACCGGGCTTCGCAGGCCACCCCGGCAAGATCTTGCCGGGGAGGCACCAAACCTTCGATCTTCAGTCTTCTTGTCTTCTGATTCGGACGCTTTTGCTGTTCTGTATCTTCCCCAGCTAACCCCCGGCAAGCCTTGCCGCGGGTGTTGAGGAAACCTCACCGGGAAATCCCGGCTTGCTTCCTGAGATGTTTTTCTTGACCTTGCCGGGCCTGAGCTTGCCGGCGATGCGTAGACCTATTCCCGGCAAGTAAATCTTGCCAAAAACCGGCCCATGAGTGGATTCCTTCTCCGCCAAGCCCTTCCTGCCTGGAGGCTACGATTTGCCGGTGCATGTCCAGGGGTAGTGAAAACCCCCTGTTTACTGCACCGACAGGAGCCCCCGGGCCTGGGCCGGGCAAGCATGCACGGTGTTTGTCCGGGCTAGGCCGAAGAACATGCACCGGTTCATGCGCGGCGGGAATTACCCACCGCTCATGACTTTTAACTGCGCGCCAATGAATGGCGCATGTGAACTTGTGATTTTGCTGGGCCTCGGGCTTGCCGGCAGCATGTAGATCTGTTCCCTGCCGTTCCTCCCGCCTGGAGGTCGCAACTTGTCGAAAAACCCTCTGGCACGCGCTCAACGAAAGCGCTGCGCTCCTGAAGAGGCGCGCTTGTCGGAGTGCGCGCCAAAAGGTCTTGCCGGGTCTTGAGTTTGCCGGTGGAGCGGGCGTACAGAGTAGAATGACAATAGAGGTTGCGGGCTTAAAATGGAGCGCCGCGTTGTGCGATGAAGAGCCAGCCCCCAAGGCTTCCCCATAAAGGGTACTACGGGTGCAGTGCTTGATTCATACACTCATTCCTGTCATTGCCACCGTCTACTGTGAACGCCTTGCCGCGTGTCACCGGGACTATAGTACTTTTTTTTATACCTGTTGCTGCAATGGCACATATAAAGAAGCAATTTACCTTAATTAGGCCGAGCTGTATGGCGCAAGAGATATTTCTTTATGCTAAATGAATGTAGGCTTCCCCCTTGATTAATTCAGTCCTTGCACATATTTTGTACCCTACGCTGCCTGGAAACCTTTGCCGGTGCGCACATTTGCCGCGAGCGCTAGATGCGGGTCTTTAGCAGCCTGCTGGAAATGCCGCCGCCGGTAAGGCGACTCGCTGGGTTAGAACGCAGCTGCTAAGCTTGCCGAGCGGACTCGAGGCGAAACTAGAGCGCGGGCTAACCACGACGAGGTTCCTTTGCATGCAGGTTAATGTAAAAGGATGAAGAATCAATCAAGGCAACCCACGCTTGCCGGAAAGCTTTCCGGTGCGCACGCTCCGGCCGGCAGCGCTTGAGGAATGGGTCCTAAGCAGCTTGCCGGGAACGCCGCCTCCCAAAAAGGTTTACCTCCTCGGTGTTTATGCAGCCACCTAAATTGTCGAGCGGACTCGAGACAACTAGGGGCGCAACTAGTCCCGAGAAGGCTCCTTCACGTGTAGGTATAAGAAGCAAGTGAAGATAGCAAAATGAATGTAATAAATCTTTGCAACTTAGCTTTTCTTGCGAGGGCGCTGCCAGCCCCCGAGCTTATTTTTTGCTCAAAAGGTGGTTGTCGGGAAACTTTTGACTTTGGCGGAGAACTTTGATATTCTCGACGCTAGCTTCCGGCAAGGAGTTGCCGGGAAAGCTCATGACGGAGGACTTCGTCGTTCTCGACGCTAGCTTCCGGCAAGCTTGTTGCCAGGAAGGCTTATGGCGGAGAACTTCATCATTCTCAACGTCGAGAAGATTGGTCCAGAGGACGTTGCCAGCCCCCGGGCCACAACTGCGTCTAAATACGACAAGTTAATTAGCATCTTAAAAAGCATTTTAGCTTGTGCGTAACTTTATTTAGAGCTCTTCTCCACATGATCTTGTTTTTGCACAGTTGTCCCCTAAGCTTGCCGGAATGCATCTCGATCGCGCTCGTCCTAGTCTATGGCGCTTAGGAATGGATCCTAGTTAGCAGCCTATCGAGGACGCCGCCTCCTCGAGAGCTTCACACTCCAAGAACAAACGCGGCTGCACAGGTGTTGCTAGGTAGACCCGAACAACCCGGAGCGCAGAGTGTCTCAAGAGTGCTCCTTTGCGCATAGGTTATGTGCAAAGAACATCATCAAGGATAAAATCAAATCAGCAAAAAGCATTAAAGTTTTAGAACTTAGCTTTCTGTATGTGGAGCAAAGTCGCCATGGACGATGAAGCTGACGCGCTGACCGCTGGATCAGGTTCGCGCAACCTCGATCCCCCCACCTGGCGCGCCAAAGATGTCAGGGTGCGACACCTATGGGATCCCAAGGGACCCCTTTACGATTCAGCGGGGAGAGAGGTATGCACAAAGAGCAGAACCAACGATCGACGCGGGGTGATTTTACCCTGCCTTGTTTTATTATGAGTGTTCTTGAGCCCAGGCTCCAGGAGCGCTTGCAATGAACAGTACGTTCAAAGAGCAGCTACGCATGCAGGATGGGCCAGAAGCTCCTCCTCCCTCGTAGCAGTTGCCTTGGGCCTCCTTTTATACGTCCAAAGGGGTCACCACAGTGGCAAAATATACATACATTGAGGTGTAAAGTAGCTACAGGGTCATCATACCTAACCACTGACGGATTAGGACGAATGCATTTAACGCACCGTGAGGTGTCCGTTTAGGTGTCCTCATCTTATTGGGGATGAAAAAGGGGCCATTCCATCAGCATTGCTTAAGCTCTCCTCCACTGGCGCGTTGCCACGCATCCAGAGAAGGACCCAGAATGTCAGGCCGGTTGCTGTGCTGAAGTGGTGGCACAGTGGCAGAATCTTGCCGGGCGCTGAACCTTGCCGGGCGCTGAACCTTGCCGGGCGTGAAATCTTGCCGGGCTTCGCAGGCCACCCCGGCAAGATCTTGCCGGGGAGGCGCCAAACCTTCGATCTTCAGTCTTCTTGTCTTCTGATTCGGACGCCTTCGCTATTCTGTATCTTCCCCAGCTAACCCCCGGCAAGCCTTGCCGCGGGTGTGGAGGATACCTCGCCGAGAAATCCCGGCTTGCTTCCTGAGATGTTTTTCTTGACCTTGCCGGGCCTGAGCTTACCGGCGATGCGTAGACCTATTCCCGGCAAGTAAATCTTGCCGGAAAATGGCCCATGAGTGGATTCCTTCTCCGCCAAGCCCTTCCCGCCTGGAGGCTACGACTTGCCGGTGCGTGTCCATGGGTAGTGAACACCCCCTGTTTACTGCACCGACAACCGGGAGGTGGAGGCTCAACTCGACGCGGAGCGTGCGGATGCTGCTGCCATCGAGGCCCTCCTGCAGGCGGAACCGGATGTCATGGACGTGAACCGGGCGGCTGAGGCTCAACTTGACGCGGAGTGCGTAGATGCCGCTGCCATCGAGGCCCTCCTGTAGGCGGAACCTGACGTCCTGAACTTGAACCGGGCAACGGAGGCTCAACTCGACGTGGAGCGCGCGGATGCCGCTGCCATCGAGGCCCTCCTGCAGGCGGAACCGGACGTCCTGGACTTGAACCGGGTGGCAGAGCCTCAACTCGACGTGGAGCGCGCGGATGCCGCTCCCATCGACGCCCTCCTGTAGGTAAAATCGAACATCGTGGACGTGAACCGGGCGGTGCTCGCGTCCGTGCAGAGCGCCCGCATGCTCCACGTGAATGAGTAGCTGGAGGTCGAGGACAACCACGGTGCGAAGACACACGTCGGCAGCTATAGCTAGTTCGTGCCGGCAGCCAAAGACGACAAGGCCGTCTCGTTCCACGAGCAGTGATAGTTTTTCTTTATGTTGTTGTTTTTAGGGATTTTTTGCTGTGTAAAAATATATATTGATGCAAGCCGCCTGACTTTCATCATTTGGGTCAGTCGACCATTTCAGACGGTTGGATGAATATCCTACGTCTCCTAACCCTTCTTCTTCCTCAATTCTTCTTCTTCCCCAACAGACCTCCACCAGAGCCGCACGAATCTTCCCCAACATGTGGTTGGATAAACATACTGTATGAACAAAAATTATGTGTCAGCGATAGGATGGATGAGTTTGGTTTGATCACATGCGGTAGCACGTGTTAGTGAGGGTGCGTTCCCTTGGTTGGGTTTGCAACGTGCAGGAGCGACTGTGTGAGGGTGCGGTGTGACCGTGACAGCCGTGCGCAAGTGTACCTCCTTTTCATTTTGAAAAACTTTAGGAAAGCTTGGCAAGAATGTGTGGCAAAGTATGGCAATGCAAGGCCTAGACCCAAACAGGATACAAGTACGTAGTACTACTTGTGTTAAAAAAGTAAGGCGGGGTTTTCCTTCATGGGATTGATTGATACAAATCCTCGTTTGACGTGTCAATTAATGTGTATTTTTTCTCCAACGCCCAAAGAGCTAACCATCTCACTCCTCATCGCTTGATTAATGCAGCGCCAGGCAAACCAACCTTCTCACTTCCACATGCATGCAAGGGTATATTAATGTCCTTGGTTGCTAGTACGAGGTAAACCCCATCAATTTTGCCTCGATTAGTGTTAGTGGCCTTCTTCAAATTGTAATTTTGATACGGCCTTGTATACAAAAAAATGGAGGTAGTAACTATTTGACTTCCTTCCCCATTGCGGTGACGTTGACGATATCTCGAACGTTGTGGCTTTAGCAAAGTGCGTTCGACGGAGCACACCATTGAGGAAGACCATGGTAAGTCGTTCGCAAGTGCCGCCTGCAAGCCGAGACAACCGCCTTCTTTGCATCCAGGAAGTCCGTTGAACCAAAGGAGGCATAAATGTACTACTACACAATAGCGTTGTTCGTCCAGCTTAGTGCGGTAAGGTGGTTTCTCGAAGAAGACGATGGAGAAGCGAAGTCAGCGAAGAGTGAAATGATGGTTGCTTCACCCGTGCTTTCTGATTTGATACCTCACTACTTTGTGATTTGTGATAGAAGGGACAGGGGAGTAGACTCTGTGCTCTATACTGTACATGCGTCCAAGCACGGGAGAAAGAGGAGAGAGGTTGCATTTTTCTATTCCTTCAATCAATCAATTAGGGAGCTTCGGTTCCCTCTTTTTGGCTTTGGCAGCACCCTCCACAATGGTTCCCATCGATGCCAAAAGCTATTTTCACATTTGGCTACACATTGTGGATGCCCTTAACCGTACCACTTGGTTTTGCTCCTGTGTGCTATCTATACAAATCTCGATTTTATTGGTCTAAAAAATTATATCAAGATTAGTAAAAAGGAGGTGATTTTGCTGCGAGGAAGGCAGGGGAGGTTTCTTATTTTTAGAGGACGTTGGCCTGGCGGTTTGCTAACATGCGGTCCCACGTGTCAGTGATTTACCAAGCCGATCCGCGTCCCACATGAGACAGAACAATGGCAGAAGCAACACGTGGTTAACTTGAAGAAGATGAGGGAGAAGCGGATTCAGCAACGAGTGAAATGATGGTTGCTTCGTCCCGCCAACTTCTTTTTTTTAGCATCACTTCATCCCTCCAACTTAACTGCGGGAAAGGTGCATCTTTCTGATTTGACGCCTCATTGCTCATTACTACGCCAGTGCCATGACCGGGGTGCTTCACCCCTGCTGCTCTGCACTGTTATTTAGATATGGCACGTGTACCCGGTTGCTTGATGTCCCACATGTCGGCGAAAGGGACTAGAACATTTATGAAAGCGAGTGCTCCACTCTCACGATGGAGGAGTACACGACACGGCGGCCCAGTGAACTGTTACTGTACTGTAGTACTACTATAGTTTTGTTGTTTGGCATGATCCATTGATACAAACCCGATTAAACAGGCAAGGGCGGGATTTTTCCCGCGCGGTAGATGATACTAGCCATATATTTCAAAGGCAATTTTAATGTATGCAAACTGAATAATTAAGTAACAATATGAGATCTAGTAAAACTAAAAACACATATGATTTATTGTGTTAGAGTGTAGTAGTAGTGATGTATTGCATAGTTGTTAGATGTAACATGCGAGAACGTGTAGAGATGTACTTTCGGAGGGCCTACAGAGAGAAATTGGGCATAAACTGGATTCAAATATTTGTATTCGTCTTCATAGCATTTGTAACTCATATCTACAGTTTTTACGGTAGATGTGAATGCTTGTTCGCTCTTACGAAACCAGTACAACAATAATGGGGTGGCATGCGCCAATTTAGGCACTGGCACATTGGCCTACTCGGCTCCACAGAGAGAGCGAGAGAAGAGATAAATACACTGGCGGTCAGTGTATTTCAAGCGAAAAGCGTAATACGGTCACCGGACATCAGAATACGCTCATTACGATCACTATATACATTTTGCGGTGATTATACCGTCACTTGCTCACCGTTCAGGATCGGATTGCACTCTGTTGACCGACCAAATAGTCTGCATGGCACTATGTTGACTGGTTAAATTGACCATGTTCCTTGAGGGTCCCACCTATGAGTTCGCATAGGAAAAAAGTAAGATAAACACAAATTTACGCACGCGCGACAAGACTCCAACCTGTGCGCAGGAACCACCTGGTTGTGTATGTGTCTGTCAGGGCCTGATGTGTGCGCATGCACGTGTAGGTTGAACACTTGAGCGTGAGCATGTGTGTTGGTCGTGTGGTGTGTGCATGCATGCGTGTGTGCGTGTGAGTGTTGCGTGTGTGCGTGGTTCCATGTGTACGTGTGAGTGTTGCATGCATGCAGTTCATGTTCATGTGTGCGTGTGTGTATAATCACCACACCAGCTCCTGTGTGTTAAAACAGACGGCTCAGCATACCAATATAATGTGACGCCCCCGGCTTAATCGTGCACTAATCATACACGCAAATGCACATGATCAAGCCTAAGGACTCACTTGAAGATATGACAACACAACTCTAAAACATAAATAAAGTCATACAAGCTTTATATTACAAGCCAGGGCCTCGAGGGCTCGAATACATAGGTCGATGGAATACAAGCATCAGCGGAAGCATCAGATATCTGAGTACAGATATAAAAGAGAAACAGAAAGGCCTTTAGAAAGGCGGGGCAAAATAAAATACTACGATCGAAAGGCGTAGGCCTCCTGCCTGGGACCCTCCGATCCTACTCCTGGTCGTCGGCCAGCTCGTAGAAGTAACCACCCTCGAGGTGGTAGTAGTAGTCGTTGGCGGGGGTAGCTGTCTCAGGGGCTCCGTCATATGGTCACGACAAACTGATATGGGGAGAAAAAGAAAGGAAAGCAACCGTGAGTACTCCAAAGTACTCAGCAAGCAAGGATCTACACTACATATGCAACATTATCAAAGGAAGGCTGTATATGTGGACTGGGCTGCAGAAATGCCAGAATAGAGAGGAAAGCCTAGTCCTATCAAAGACTAGCATCTTCAACGGTCTTGCAGCAATAGAAGAGAGTAGATCAGCACAGTAAAATATAGTAGTGGTTGTGTCAAGTAACAGTCTCGCCCCGAGATCCTTCCTCGACTCCCTGCGAGAAAGCGATCCCGGAGCCACACATCCAGGTATCATCTCAAGTTCTAGTTGTATTGATCGGGATACAACTCCGAGTGTCCGTTACCGTAGGACAGGCTATCGATAGATTGTTTCTTCCCTGCAGGGGTGCACCAACTTACCCACCACGCTCGCTTAACTCTGGCCGGACACACTTTCCTGGGTCATGCCTGGCCTTGGCCAAACGATACACCGCAACCCTACCTACAGCTCAGCAGAGAGGTCCCCGTCGGTCTACCTCCTAAGCGCTCAGGGGTCTTGGGCCATCGCCCTGTGCACTCCGGCTCGTTGCGAGCAGGGCGGGTCCAGGCTCCACCACTATAGGATGGTGCTGGCCCTTCCCGGCCGCCAGGATGAACTGGATGTCTGACAGAGCTTTCGGCTGATGCTACGATGCAGAGTGCCCATAACTCTTCCCACGTGATGGTTAGTGCTATTCGGCCAAAGGCCGACTCGGATCAAATATCCAAATCGTTAGTGGATTAGGGGCTTGCGGTAACGAGCAGAGGCTCATGATTGATGTGACCCCGTCGCACTGTCTTGAGGACTTGCTGCAAGGGCTAAGAATGCCCGGCCGCGCCTCGTATTTATCTCACGGGTAACCTCCAGGTCAACCCGACATCCCAACATTCGCGGGTACCCCTCAGGGTTGACCCGCCTTTCCAAGTATCAGTTGTAAAGTCCAAGTATCCATGTGTCCATAACATCTGAAGAATCCGAGGTATCACCCTCGTTGGATTCCTACTCGATGTATCCGTCAAGGTGAACTCGGAGGAATCACCCTCGATGGGTTCACACTTGAGGTGTTGCACGACAACGTCGTTATCGGGAGTGGTGAAAGAGGAATCACTCTCGATGACCACAACTGAATAGCTACTCTACAGAGTTAACATCAGAAGTGCTATACGAGGTATCACCCTCGGCACTCGATAGTAACGTTGCAGTGTCATACAACTAACGGGGTGATGTGCGGTGTCGGGGTCTGGTCTTCGATCCCGTTGATCGGGTCTTCTGATAATCCAGCGGGGCAGTTCGGTCAAAGTGGGGTCTCTGATGGGTCACTAGCCAGCCTATACTAAGCAGTTTAAAATAGGCAGGTATCAACAGTAGTTACAAAAACAGGCTATGCAACAGAATAGGAGCAAATCAATTACAGTAGCAAAATCTAATGCAAGCATGAGAAAATAGAATGGGGGATATCGGGATGGTCAAAGGGGGGGCTTGCCTGGTTGCTCGGCGGCAAAGGCAGGGTCATCAGGGGTCGTCGATCTCTGGAGCTGCGTCGGTACCGGGCTCTATCAAGAGAGAAGAGGGGGAGGAAGCAGATAAATACAAGGCAGACAAAGTAACACAGAGCTCGCTATGCTAACATGCAGTGCAGGGCTGCCTGAAAGCATGTCTAAGTCATATTAGTTATTTTAGGGTTTAAGTTGGAATTAATAACTGGTAGTTGTGCACTATTCATCTACCGGAAACGGCCTCAAAGTTGCGGGTTCACCTCCGTAGAGGGTCTCGACATGGAAACAGACGGCACGGTCAGCTTTGTCTCGTCGTTCTGATCAACTTTCATGTACAAAGTTTTTCTATCCGAGCTACAGATTATTTTCTACGATTTTCTAAAATTTTACTGAATTTTCTGGAATTTCTTTTAATTAATTAAATTCGAATTATCCAGAATAGTAAGTGGAAATGCTAAGTGCACCCAGTTTTGTACCCAAGTGACCAGCACAGAAGCTGACCATTGGGCCCATTGACTAGGTCAAAGATACAGTCAGCAGAGGCTGACAGGTTGGGCCCCTGCCTAGTCAGCAGGCTGACTAGACCATGCTTATCCACTGGAACAGTGGGCCGGGCCCATCTGTCATTCTCAGCGGGGCCGACGGCGTTTAATTTTAATTAAACAGGGTTTAGTAGGTGTGGACCCCAGGTGTCAGTGTGTGTTAGGGTTAGTTTATTAGTGGTTTAATCTAATCCGTAGTTAGTTAAGCGCTGGGGCCCCACTTGTCGGTCGCACGGGGCGTCATTAGCGACCCCCATTGACCAGACACGTCAGCGCACCGGCGGCTAGTCGCCGGTGGCCATTTCCGCGGCGGCGCGGCTCGGTCTCGGCCGAAAAACGGCTGTGGTGGTTCGTTCGGGCCACGACAAGCACCTACATGACCGGGGCGAGGGCGCGCATCTACCTGGGGGTAGCAGCGGTCGCGGGGGTGGCCGAAACAGTGACAACGGTGACCACAAGCGGTGGACAAAAAGCGGCAAGCTCGGGATCGAGTCCAGTGACTCGCCCGAGCCAAAGCAGAGCACGCGTGCGACGTCTGGGAACTACAGAAGCACGGCGGAGGCATAGGCTTGCCCTGGGGTGGACGAGCGCGATGGATACGAGTGCGCCGGCAGAAGCAGAGACGCGGTCATGGCGTTGGCTAGCCACGGCTCAAATCGGAGCAAACCATAGGAGAGGGAGGAAGTGGAGCTCACCACGGGGACGCAAGAAGGTCCGGTGTAAGCTTAGAAGAGTAGGGTCGTGGCAGATCGGCGGTGCGTCGGTGGCTGACCGCAGAGGAAGAAGAAGAAGAGTGCGGTGCCGTGGATGTCTCCCGGTCCTGATCCAGCGGCGTCGTCGATGTAGCCATCCACGGCGGTGCTCCAGGACACAGCAGCGAGGCGGGAGGAGCTCGGTGGGCGCGCGATTTACAGGGGCGACGCCATGGCTGCTTTTGGGTGAGGTGGAGATCGAGCAAGGCGAGGCGAATTGGGTGAAAGAGAGGTACTAGGGTTCGGAGGAGGACGAGATGCGACCGAGGATGCTCTTATCCTCTTCGGGGAGCCGCCGGATGGGCGACAGCGCAGCGCCCGACGCTCGGATGCGCGCACGCTGACATGTGCGAGAGGAGGGAGACGCCCCGGCTGTTGGGCTGGGCCGGACCCTGTAGCAGCAGGCCTAAGTGCACAGTAGCACTAGGCCTTTTTCTATTTTCCCATTTCTATTTCTGTTTTCTTTGAAGTCTTGCAAATTGTTTGAGTATTTAATGACTTTTGTAAAATGTGTGACCTAGCTCATAAACTGCAGTGCATTATATCCTAACACCAAAAATTAGTTTGGCAAAATACAATTTCATATTTAATTTAGATTAATTAAAAGGTTATCAAATGTTGCTTTTTGCCACTGGTTGAGGTTGTTAGAGTCACTTAGCTAATCCCAATATTATTGGTTACAATTTTATATTTGCATTGGGATTATTTGCAACAGTAGGGACATTTTAGTTCCTAGATTTGAACAACTTTTATTTATCACTTAAAGTTTGAAAAAATTCATTTGAAATGGGAATTTAAAATGGATGACAATAATGATGATCAAGCACTGTTGAACAGGATGTCTTGGCATTATCAAAAGGCAATCACTGTAGCCATTACATAGGGATGTTACAATTCTCCTCCACTGAAAGAAATTCTCGTCCCAAGAATTCAGGAGGTAGAAGGAAATAGGTCGGGGTATTCCTTGCGAAGATGATCCTCGCGTTCCCAAGTGGCTTCATCTTCAGTATGATTAAACCACTGCACTTTCAGGAACTTCATTGTCTTCTGACGGGTCCGACGTTCAGCTTCATCGAGAATGTGGATCAGATGCTCCTTATAAGATAGGTCATCTTGCAATTCGAGCATCTCGTGATCCACTGCTCGGTGCGGAGATTCCTTGAAGCATTTAAAAAGTTGCGACACATGGAATACGTCGTGGATATGAGAGAATTGCGGTGGCAACTCCAATTTATATGCCACGTGACCACATCTAGCAACTATGCGGAAAGGACCAATGTAGCGGGGAGCTAACTTGCCCTTGATTCCAAAACGGTGAGTGCCCTTCATAGGGGTGACACGCAGATAAGCTTGATCACCAGGTTGATAAGTCAAACCCCATCGTTTGCGATCATAGTTGCTCTTCTGGCGGTCCTGAGCCGCCTTGAGATTTTCTCGGACAATACAAACTTGCTCTTCGGCGTGTTGGATAATATCTGGACCCACGAGCAGTCATTCCCTAGTTTCTAACCAATTCAGAGGGGTTCGACACTTGCGTCCATAGAGTACTTCAAAGGGGGCCATCTTCAAGCTGGCTTGACAGCTGTTGTTATAAGAGAATTCGGCATACGGGAGAGATTCTTCCCACTTCTTGCCGAAAGAAATAACACAAGCTCGAAGCATGTCTTCAAGTACTTGATTAACTCGCTCAACTTGGCCTTGGGATTGAGGATGATAAGCTGAACTCCAGGTAATGTGAGTTCCCATAGCTTCCTGGAAACTTTCCCAGAACTTGGACGTGAAAAGACCGCCATGGTCTGAACTGATCTCCTTCGGAATACCATGGAGTGAAACAATTCTGGAGATATAAAGCTCTGCTAACTAACTAGCAGTGATAGTCTCCTTGACAGGCAGAAAGTGTGCAACTTTGGAAAGTTGGTCGACGACGACAAGAATAGCATCGTGACCCTTCTGTGACTTGGGAAGGCCAGTAATGAAATCCATCTGAACCTTATCCCATTTCCATAGAGGAATAGGAAGTGGTTGCAGAATTGTTCATCTCTGGGAGGGTGCCTCGTGGTAAATCACAAAGTCAATTGCAAAGAATATTTCGAAGTCAGGGATATATAGGAGAGTCAGGTTCCGATCCTATGGAACTATGGGGGGGGGTGTCGATCGAGGGTAGGGCGAATGGTGTCATATTACCAGTCGCGACAGCAATTAAGCAGTGTAATAGATACTAAATAGTAGTCAATTCAGACATACAGATCCAAACACAGAGTCGGGTACATGCGAATAGCATAATGACAAAAATTTAAAGACTAGTTATACTAGGCGGTGCGCAGGCACGCGGTAAGGACGTATACCACACGACATAGCAAAGGCTACATCAACATCGGGAAGAACCACCAAAACGGGATAACTGCAAGTGCGGATGACAAATGTTCGTCGCGGAAGGAACCTGTGCTCCATGTGCACTCTGATGTAGAATCCGGTCTCGAGCTGAAAGAAGAGGTCCGCGTGCAGGTGTGTGACCTCCAACAGCAGGCCAATGAATACCAGTATACATATGAGTCCTGCGCGGGTAAAGGATGTGCTCCGAATGTATCCCTGCATGAACAGCTGGTAGCAAGTGCGTCATAGCATCGTAGAGGCGTGCTCGAGTGGCAAACAACTCGACGGCAAGAGCCCGAACAGTGCGATCCAGAGCCTGAGTGCACTGAATCAGAAGTTGTGGGTCATAACGACGAGGCTCGTACGGGGCGCAGATAGCTGTGTAGTATCCAGTAGCATCTCCAGCAGGGGCATACGGGATGTATCGGAACTCAGAGGCATCCAAACTAACGCTATGCTCTCCTCGGAGACGTGCGACACCAGAGGAAGCGGCATCATGGACTGCCATCTCAATCGTCATGCCAATACCATGGAAAAGGTGCAACTCTGTGCCTGAGTCATCCTGCTGATCATAGATACGAACATCAACATGGTACTGCTCCTGGTTGAACTCGCGGTAATCCTCATAGACCATGTACTCGAGTACCAGCGATAGCCCAGTCTGGTCATGAGGGCGATCAGGACAGCTGGAAAACCAGGGGCATCATGAGCCCAAGTGCGAAGCACAAGCTGCATCGTAGGTCGTGGTGGAAACAAACGATCCATCTGAAACAGAGGAAATTCAGGATTGTCAAATGACGATGAGAAGTACGACAGATCTCGGAGAGAAAGGTTAAACAAAACAATGGAAAGGAAATTGATTTATCAGACTAATCAGATCAATGACAGGGAAATCGCACAGATATCCAGCTCTCCGGGTGGAAGGGATTTTCGAGATCCTAAGTGTCGGTGTTAGTAAAATTCATTTAACCCGAATAGAAGAGAGATCAGAGTCCCAGAGTATAGACGAGGAATAAAAGATCCTAATACCACCCAATTGGCGACGTGGCCCGTAAGCCACACAGCCAAGTTAGTAAAACAGTTTTGGTTTTCTAGACTCAACTTCGGCCAAGGAGTTGGAAAGGGGGTTTCCTACAGGTAGTCGGCTCTGATACCAACCTGTGACGCCCCCGGCTTAATCGTGCACTAATCATACACGCAAATGCACATGATCAAGCCTAAGGACTCACTTGAAGATATCACAACACAACTCTAAAACATAATTAAAGTCATACAAGCTTTATATTACAAGCCAGGGCCTCGAGGGCTCGAATACATAGCTCGATGGCATACAAGCTTAAGCGGAAGCATCAGATATCTGAGTACAGATATAAAAGAGAAACAGGAAGTCCTTTAGAAAGGCGGGGCAAAATAAAACACTACGATCGAAAGGCGTAGGGCTCCTGCCTGGGACCCTCCGATCCTACTCCTGGTCGTCGGCCAGCTCGTAGAAGTAACCACCCTCGAGGTGGTAGTAGTAGTCATCGGCGGGGGCAGCTGTCTCAGGGGCTCCGTCATATGGTCACGACAAACTGATATGGGGAGAAAAAGAAAGCAAAGCAACCGTGAGTACTCCGAAGTACTCAGCAAGCAAGGATCTACACTACATATGCAACATTATCAAAGGAAGGCTGTATATGTGGACTGGGCTGCAGAAATGCCAGAATAGAGAGGAAAGCCTAGTCCTATCGAAGACTAGCATCTTCAACGGTCTTGCGGCAATAGAAGAGAGTAGATCAGCACAGTATAATATAGTAGTGGTTGTGTCAAGTAACATTCTCGCCCAGAGATCCTTCCTCAACTCCCTGCGAGAAAGCGATCCCGGAGCCACATATCCAGGTATCATCTCAAGTTCTAGTTGTATCGATCGGGATACAACTCCGAGTGTCCGTTATCGTAGGATAGGCTATCGATAGATTGTTTCTTCCCTGCAGGGGTGCACCAACTTACCCACCACGCTAACTTAACTCCGGCCGAACACACTTTCCTGGGTCATGCCCGGCCTCGGCCAAACGATACACCGCAACCCAACCTACAGCTCAGCAGAGAGGTCCCCATCGATCTACCACCTAAGCGCTCTGGGGTCTTGGGCCATCGCCCTGTGCACTCCGGCTCGTTCCGAGCAGGGCGGGTCCAGGCTCCACCACTACAGGATGGTGCCGGCACTTCCCGGCCACCAGGGTGAACTGGATGTCTGACAGAGCTTTCGGCTAATGCTATGATGCAGAGTGCCCATAACTCTTCCCACGTGATGGTTAGTGCTATCCGGCCAAAGGCCGGCTCGGATCAAATATCCAAATCGTTAGTGGATTAGGGGCTTGTGGTAATGAGCAGAGACTCACAATCGATGTGACCCCGTCGCCTCATCTCGAGGACTTGCTGCAAGCGCTAAGAATGCCCGGCCGCGCCTCGTATTTATCTCACGGGTAACCTCTAGGTCAACCCGACATACCAACATTCGTGGGTACCCCTCAGGGACGACCGCCTTTCCAAGTATCAGTTGTAAAGTCCAAGTATCCGTGTGTCCATAACATCTGAAGAATCCGAGGTATCACCCTTGTTGTATTCCTACTCGATGTATCCGTCAAGGTGAACTCGGAGGAATCACCCTCGATGGGTTCACACTTGAGGTGTTGCACGACAACGTCGTTATCGGGAGTGGTGAAAGAGGAATCACCCTCGATGACCACAACCGAATAGCTACTCTACAGAGTTAACATCAGAAGTGCTATACGAGGTATCACCCTCGGCACTCGATAGTAACGCTGCAGTGTCGTACAACTAAGGGGGTGATGTGCGGTGTCGGGGTCTGGTCTTCGATCCCGTTGATCGGGTCTTCTGATAATCCAGTGGGGCAGTTGGGTCAAAGTGGGGTCTCTGATGGGTCACTAGCCAGCCTATACTAAGTAGTTTGAAATAGGCAGGTATCAACAGTAGTTACAAAAATAGGCTATGCAACAGAATAGGAGCAAATCAATTACAGTAGCAAAATCTAATGCAAGCATGAGAAAATAGAATGGGCGATATCGGGATGATCAAAGGGGGGGCTTGCCTGGTTGCTCGGCGACAAAGGCAGGGTCGTCAGGGGTCGTTGATCTCCAGAGCTGCGTCGGTACCGGGCTCTATCGAGAGAGAAGGGGGGGAGGAAGCAGATAAATACAAGGTAGACAAAGTAACACAGAGCTCACTATGCTAACGTAGAGTGCAGGGCTCCCTGAAAGCATGTCTAAGTCATATTAGTTATTTTAGGGTTTAAGTTGGAATTAATAACCGGTAGTTGTGCATTATTCATCTACCGGAAACGGCCTCAAAGTTGCGGGTTCACCTCCGTAGAGGGTCTCGACATGGAAACAGATGGCACGGTCAGCTTCGTCTCGTCGTTCTGATCAACTTTCATGTACAAAGTTTTTCCATCCGAGCTACGGATTATTTTCTACGATTTTATAAAGTTTTACTAAATTTTCTGGAATTTCTTTTAATTAATTAAATTCGAATTATCCAGAATAGTAAGTGGAAATGCTAAGTGCACCCAGTTTTGTACCCAAGTGACCAGCACAGAAGCTGACCAGTGGGCCCATTGACTTGGTCAAAGATACAGTCAGCAGAGGCTGACAGGTGGGGCCCCTGCCCAGTCAGCAGGCTGACTGGACCAGGCTTATCCACTGGAACAGTGGGCCGGGCCCATCTGTCATTCTCAGCGGGGCTGACGGCGTTTAATTTTAATTAAACAGGGTTTAGTAGGTGCGGACCCTAGGTGTCAGTGTCTGTTAGGGTTAGTTTATTAGCGGTTTAATCTAATCCGTAGTTAGTTAAGCCCTGGGGCCCCACCTGTCGGTCGCACGGGGCGTCATTAGCGACCCCCGTTGACCAGACATGTCAGCGCGCCGGCGGCTAGTCGCCGGTGGCCATTTCCGCCGCGGCGCGGCTCGGTCTCGGCCGAAAAACGGCTGTGGTGGTTCGTTCGGGCCACGACAAGCACCTACGTGACCGGTGCGAGGGCGCGCATCTACCTGGGGGTAGCAGCGGTCGCGGGGGTGGCCGAAACAGTGACAACGGCAACCACAAGCAGTGGACAGAAAGCGGCGAGCTCGGGATCTAGTCCAGTGACTCGCCCGAGCCAAAGCAAAGCACGCGTGCGACGCCTGGGAACTACAGAAGCATGGCGGAGGCATCGACTTGGCCTGGGGTGGACGAGTGTGATGGCTACGAGCACGCCGGCGGAAGCAGAGACGCGGTCATGGCGTTGGCTAGCCACGGCTCAAATCGGAGCAAACCAGAGGAGAGGGAGGAAGTGGAGCTCACCACGGTGACGTAAGAAGGTCTGGTGTAAGCTTAGAAGAGCAGGGTCGAGGCAGATCGGCGTGGTGGCGGTGGCTGACCGCAGAGGAAGAAGAAGAAGAATACGGCACCGTGGAGGTCTCCCGGTCGCGATCTAGTGGCGTCGTCGATGTAGCCGTCCACGGCGGTGCTCCAGGACACAGCAGCGAGGCAGGCGGAGCTCGGTGGGCGCATGATTTACAGGGGCGGCGCCATGGCTGCTTTCGGGCGAGGTGGAGATCGAGCAAGGCGAGGTGAATGGGGCGAAAGAGAGGGACTAGGGTTCGGAGGAGGACGAGATGCGACCGAGGATGCTCTTATCCTCGTCGGGGAGCCGCCGGATGGGTGACAGCGCGGTGCCCGACGCTCGGATGCGCGCACATGCTGACGCATGCGAGAGGAGGGAGACGACCCGGCTATTGGGCTGGGCCGGACCCTGTAGCAGCAGGCCTAAGTGCACAGTAGCACTAGGCCTTTTTATATTTTCCCATTTCTGTTTCTGTTTTCTTTTCAGTCTTGCAAATTGTTTGAGTATTTAATGACTTTTGTAAAATGTGTGACCTAGCTCATAAACTGCAGTGCATTATATCTTAACACCAAAAATTAGTTTGTGCAAAATACAATTTCATATTTAATTTAGATTAATTAAGAGGTTATCAAATGTTGCTTTTTGCCACTGGTTGAGGTTGTTAGAGTCACTTGGCTAATCCCAATATTATTGGTTACAATTTTATATTTGCATTGGGATTATTTGCAACAGTAGGGACATTTTAGTTCCTGGATTTGAACAACTTTTATTTATCACTTAAAGTTTGAAAAAATTCATTTGAAATGGGAATTTGAAATGGATGACAATAATGATGATCAAGCACTGTTGAACAGGATGTCTTGGCATTATCAAAAGGCAATCACTGTAACCATTACATAGGGATGTTACATATAAGGCCACCTTGTCCGTTGTGCCCGCGGTCATGACTTTGAACCACCGTCCAATATATTTTTTATTATTTGTTTTCATTCTTATACACGCTGACAGGTGGGCCCAATGGTAGTGAGATAATATGATGCAACACTAGAGGTGCCACGTGGAGCGTTTAACTGGTCAACTAGTCGTGTCTTGAACAAATAAAGAGCTGTACGGTGAGCCCGTGACTATATAATAACCACAAAACATAAAATGGTGACCATAATGAGTGGATTATGAAGTCCAATGTACATATCGTGCTTTTGCTTCAAATACAATGATCGTCACTGTATATATCACGAGAGAAAGATGAAACATGCGTGAATGTGCTGGGGGCATACTTTTAGAGGACCTGGAGATAGTTTGTGTGCATGCGTGGAAGGGGCGTAGAGGGGGTGTGTGCAATGGAGAGAGAGAGATGCTCTTCGTTTCTCTTTATTATGACTAACTTTATATATAGTATAAAAATATATAAATTCACAATGCGGAATAAATATCATTGGGTGCACCATGCAATGCAAATTAACTTTCATACTCCATATAACTTTGTAATGTTGTATATATTCAAAAGGAATGTTGTATGCGAAGTAAACATGAAGAGAGGGCTTTGTAGATCAATGGGGTACGTGATAAGATGTACCATGTGTGAATGTGTAGTTGACGTATTTGGCAGGGCCTAGAGAGGGTATACGTACGTATTCGAGAGAGGCATGGAGAGAGGGGCTGTTGGGGGGCGATGTGGGAGAGATAGCACGAGAAATGAAAGAGGTCTAGAGAGAGAGAGACAAATAGGATGTCACGGCGAGAGATGCCCTTGAGTGTGTACATGCAAGGGGGGAGGGGATAGAGGCATGAGGAGAATTTTTTTTGTGTGGTGTCTGTGTTGTTATGTGTGGGTGTGAGAAGATAATGAGACCTAGGGGCAGAGGGGGTGTCACCGCGTGAGGTCCGGTGGGCCAAGGTGAGGCCCTTGGGTCGGTTCCGTCGTGCGCCACATTGGTCGGCCCGTGACACATTCAGGGAGACCCATGGAGGACTAGTCGTACAAGACAAAGATACCAGAGTCGTGAAGGACTCTGTGTCCACTGACAAAGCCGGCTAGGATTTGTAACCCTAGGTCCTCGGACTAAGGTAACCCCTTCTCTCTGATATTACCATTCATCCAACGTAACTTTAAGGGGCATCCTACAGAATGTTCTGCTGGAATCATATTCGTCAATTAGGAAGAGAGGTGGAGACAATGCGTGCGAGAGAGGCCTAAAGATAATGTGCGTGTGGGAGACACATAGGCATGTCTATGTATAGAGAAAGGGTCAATGGGGATTGTGTGTGCATATGCGTGTGAGAGGAAGAGTGCTTGTGATAAAGGTTAGTGAAAACAGTCATAAATGGTTGCGAGATGGAGGGAGGGTGATATCGAGAGCATGTGTACGGGAAAGACACCTCGGGAGAGAGTCTGTGAGCATGTGTGATAGACCACCGATGGATATACACCGTGTGCGCGTATGTGTGAGAGAGAAAGTTAGCGCGTGTGTGAGGAGGGGCCTATGGAGAGTGAAACTACACGTAAAAGGCTGATGTACACATTGATTAAAAATATAAATTGTATCCAAATATTAGGATGGGATCATGATATTTGCAATTCGCATAAGGAACGGTCATTGATCCATCAGACATCTATATTCTATCGAATTTGAGCATGTCTATGTTATTATTCGACATAATTGATCCATAGAGTCAGTATTTTGAACTCCAGACAATGCATCGCTTTAGCAATTTGAATATAAACGTGAGTATAGTTCATGTTGTGTGTGTAAAGCACATTATACATACAAAGGTTACACAATGAACATTATAAATAGCTAGCTATGAACTAGCATACATTTGAATTCAACTTAAGGTGGTTTAAAAAATTCGAATTCAACATGAAGTCCATTCAATTATTTGAATTCGAGATCATGGTATTTGTAAATCATACCTAAATTATGGGGGCACCAATCTTTGCTCTGCTTTTGTACATAATAGCATATATAGTCGTGTACAAAATAGATTCAAATTTACCTCCTCCATTCCAAAATAATCGTAGTTATAGGATTTTCAAGTGTCAAATTTTCAAAAAGAAGCGCATAATTTAATGAGGTTTTCAAACATACAAGGTCAAATTTAACGTTGTCTATTTAGGTCAATCCTCAAAGTTCAAGAGTACTATAAATGTGAATGCTTTTGTTTCAAAATTTCGAACGAAGCGCCAAAAGAGCCTCTACTCGCCCGAAACCGCGTGAGACCAATGTTTGGTAGAAGGAAATTACTTTTCTAACTGCGACCCGTGAAACCTATCGGCCGGACGTCCAAAGGTCTAAACCGGGGTAGGTTTGTAACTTCATCTAGACGCCACACAATCGTCTCTGAAAAACATTCATACACCGTGGCCGCCTAAACACACTTGCGCTCGGCCGAAATCGCTCCCGCCCACTATTTGGGACACCTGGGATTACCGTCCTACCCCCGACCCGCAGTAGGTCCGAAATTTAAGAGGGGGGCAAAGTTTGTACTTTCCCCAAATTTCAAACAAGCGCGTCCCAGACCGAAACATGGTTCCCCCTTAGCTCCACCCGCCGTCCCGTCTGATTCCCCATTCGTACTCCATGGGCGTCAAAACTACCTCTCCACCAGCCGCAAAATCTCGGCATCCTCTGTCCGCCACCCCATTCCACCTACCAACCGCTGCCCTCCTCCATCACGCCGGAGCCGATACCCCGACGTCGTCGTCCACCGCAATGTCCTCCACGCCTAGTAGTTGAAGCCGAAGCCGAGCTGCCTCCAGGACGCCGACGTGCGCTGTACCCGAGCCAGTTCAACCACGCCGTCCTGCGCCTCACCGCTGCCGCTCCATAGTCGCCACCATCCACCGCACCGGAGCTGTTCCCTCTACGCCGTCCTTCGCCACCTCGGATCTGCTTCCCCTCCGCTGACAGACGGCCACCGCAACACAGTCAACAATTTGTCCATGGGTTCATCCAAGGCTCCACCCTCCTCCAAAGCATCAGTTCCCCCGGTAAAAAGAAGAACATCACCGTGAAATAAGGATGGCACAACACTGGCAACTGGAACTGGTACTCCTCTTCCCTTATTCATGCAAATCTTACGTGTCTGCTTACACGACATTCATCCCACAGAAGACACTAGTTGACCGCTTCTTCCTACACCTTCTTCCTAATACTAGATGTTCCTAGTAACTCGCGATGCACAAGGTTTCTCCTCATATATTATTTCACCTTAGCTAGAGGTCCGTCGCCCCCTGGATTTCAATTCCTGGTAAGTTGATTCCTAATTAAAGGAAGCATTCCCCAGCGTAACAGGCGCTAGTCCGCCTATTACGCCGGGGAAGAAGTGCCTCAGTGTTTATCTTAGGGGTGTGTGGGGCCTAGGAGCTGCTGGCGCCCGATCTAGAGGTTGGCTGGGCTTAAAGGGATGGCCAGGGGGCGCTGCCAAGCACGGCGGTGGTGTGAGGTCGAGGGGAGGGGAGAGCGGGGCGGCGGAGGCAGGGGTCTGGGCCGGTGGTCGCTGGTAGTTCGAGAAAGATCGTCAACAGTGACTGGGGGAGGTAGACGAAGGCCATCTGCCCGTTCCTTGTAGATCGGATGGTTCATAAAAAAATCGACTGACCTATTTATTTTCAGTTGACTATTATTTTGATAGGACCACATGTGGTGGTGTGATGGAGGAGTACCTACATTTCCCAGCCATCCCTGTGCTCATATATTACAAAATCATACGGAGTAGAATCTAATTTTGTTTGCCATGCAATGTTGTAGAGCTATCATATGTCTCCTGTCATTTATTTTTTAGCCACCTACTATCTGCTACTTTTACAGTGCACTAGTTCTGCACACACTTCACTCATACTCTCACTATTGTTTTTTTATGCATGGGTATTTCAGCCTCTGCCAACCGGTTGATAGAAGCATGAAATAAAAGAGATAAGTTGCTCCAGCTTTGTTCGTGCTTAGGCAAGACACATTTGGGCGCTATAAAGGGTGTAGTGTCAGAAGATGGAGACAGTAAACATAGCTCCGGAGTTGATGATCTCGCTCGCCATGAACCACCATCCCAGGTGCTTGCTTTAACTTTGCGGTGTCATATGTGGTTGCATGTTGCATATGGTGTCTAGCTTGTATTCGAAAGGCTGATGTCAGTCTTTATTAAGATAAGGAAAGTTATTTTTTACATGAACCACCATCCCGGGAGCACCAGAAGCCAAATAGCTAGTCAGGGCACTGGCCGAGCCAGTGACAAGCCCAGCACAGACAGACATCACCTGCAAGCCAACTAAAAAGCCAGGGTGGTGGTGTAGCAGCCCGCCTCCCACCACGCTCTCAGGTCCTCGATGATCATGCTCACCACTCCAGCCGGGTGTCTAGCTTGTATTGCTTCCAATTTGGTTAAATTGCATCTGCTTAGCTTACACATTATACCTTTGAATATGACATGCCTTCTTGTTTTTGGTACATACTACTACATCTGTCTATTAACCATGTTCTTACATCAAACTAATGTTCAAGTGTATCCCTCATCAATCACTTATGATGAGACAGTCAGGCTCGTGGACTGCTGTAAGAAAAGATTGTAACACCCCAAAAATATTTTTCCGAATATTTGAAATCTTTCCTTTAAAAATAAAAGTATTGAAAATCATTTGGGCATATCACCTTTCTTCAATTTGAAAACCTTTTCTAATTTTATTTGGGTTCCAATCTTCTTTAAATATTCTGGTTGAAGAGTTTAAAATTATAAGGATAATTATTTTGGGGTTTTCAAACAATTTGTTTTTAGCAAGAAAAGTTTTGGGATAATTAAATTTTTCAAAGGAAATAACCTTTTCACCTCCTTTAGCCCTACTAAAATCCATCCAACAAACTTTCTGCCACTCCAAAATTATCCCACAAGTCACTCACCTCATCTAGGACAGAATCCAACTCTTTCCTACTCCACAAAAATATTTTTCACCACCCAAATAAATTCCAAAGTTGGAATTCATATATTCCATCATTTCTTTGGTTTACAAAGGAACCACCATTTCTACAAGGATGCCACCTCCACCAAAATTATCCCAGCAAATATATGGTACCCACAACATTTCTGATCCAAACATATTTTTAAATGCTCCAAAAATTCCCAAACTTTGCCAGGCCCTCTCATTTGCATCAACACATCACCACAAAAATCCTCAAAATTCAAAAAAAATCCCTAGCACCCTCTGCCATGGGATCATATGAGTGTATGTGCACTATTCATAGCTGAATAAGATTCAGTTAACTGAATCTTCAGGGGACAGGGGGTGATCGAGCCGTGCACTGCACTCCATCCATCCTCTTCTCCTCCACGCCTTCCCTCGCTTTAAGTGTGCAGCCGCGGGGCCTCCTCGTCAGCCCCTCGCCGTCAACAGGCCGGAGGCTGGCCGGTGCAACGGCCACCACGCTCGGCCACGGCAGGCCGAGCGGATCAGCTCGCGCCACCAGCCTCATTCACTGCACCGTACCCTGCTAACCTACTTCCCTCTCCACGCGTCGCTTCCCTCCGCAGCTCCGCGCACTGACCAAACCTCTGGACCCCATCCGGCAGTCGCCGGAGACGGGCACGCCCGCCGCACCCGTACACCGACCTCGCCGTGGATAAGGCACCCGAGCTTGAATTCGTCCGCGCTGGCGCTTCGGGCAGCTTCCTCCACCCTCACTGACACTCACCGACCACGACCACCGCCCAAACCGACCTCGCCGACCATCATAACTCCGGCGTAATCCAAACCCCGCGGACCGCCTCGGGATCGCCTATATAAAGGCCCCCGAGCCCCGTTCTTCTCACCCATCGCCTCCACCACCTCCCAATCACCCCTACACCACCCACCCGACCTCGAGGAGGTCTTCTTCTTCCCCTCCGATCACCGCTCCGCCGCCACTGTCACCGATCCGTTCATCGTCGTTACTCCACCTCAACTGCTCAAATCTTGCCAGTAGTCATATATTCCACCAAATCATCGATTCCCCACTTCAATTCCACTCCCCGAGCTCTCTCCGACGAAGTCCCAACGCCACCGAACCACCGTCCGCCACCGTCGACCTCGCCGGCGTTCAGGTGCTTCCCAGCGACCACCACCACCTCCCTCCGACGCGGCACTCCTCCCTGGTCATGTTCCGACCATCGCCGCCTTCCAAGACCCCGGCGATCACCGCCGGCGAACGCCGTCTCCTCTCTGTTTCCGCGCGCAGGTTCAAATATTTGAACCTAACGGGTGGACCCCACCTCGCGCTTTTTCTTTTCTTTTTCTCTGTCTAAAAATGAAGGAGTAATCTCGACTTTTATGCCTTCCACGCTGAGAAGCGTATTTCGGCCCAAAGCATTTTCCTTATAAACGCACAGGGACTGGCTTTTTACAGAAAAACCCCTAGTTTTGAAAGTTTAATAACTTTTAAACCACAACTCCGTTTGAGTTGAACTTTTTTTTGAAATTCTTATTTTTCTCTCTAGTTTTTTTAGTATTTATTTAAAAATGTTTGGGGACAACTTTTTGTACTGTTGCCAATTTTTTTAATTTGAGTTGATTTTGAATTTTCAGAAAAAGAAGAGGGAAACTTTGCCGAGAATTTTGAAGGGTTTTCACCTGACTACTTTGGACAAGGCAAGCATTATTGAACTTGGGATATGGTGATTGCATCTGCTTTTGCATGTTGCATCGGTTGATATTGCACCGTATGGGTAGTATGTCACTAGCACTTGCATGCATGGTCATATCTGTTTTGCTCATAACTTGCACATCACTCAAGCAAGAGATTCTTCTGACATGGTAAAGTTGTGGAAATACGGGAGAGTGTCTCCTGCTTTGGACTTGCCGGTGGGCACGGGCCATTTTGTTTGACACGGTGATGTCATGTGACTTAAGTGGATTATTCCGGTGATGTTAATTAACACCTCCTGAGTCGGCCTAGATCGAGTCTTGTTCCGTTACACCTAGCTGGATACCGTGCTGCCACGGGTCCTTCCGCGAGGAAGGTACGGCTGAGTAAGTTGTTAACCCCTGTCTAGGTACACACCGTACAGAGGGCCACGATGAGGGTTTCCAAAGGCCTTGGACTAAATCATGTCATCGGGCCAGGGGGCATGGGTGTTTCCGGTTGTGACTGAGAGGGGGGCACCCCTTGTAATCCGCGCGTAATAATAGTGATCCCATGCAGGACGTTGGTCTCTCCGTCTCAGAGTTTTTCTTGAACGATGCTTGGGTGATTCCTGGCATCCGAAAAGTTATTCTGGTGTACTGGTCAGGTGTGTTTTCAACCCAAAGACCGTAATGGGAATTAGTCAGTGTCACGGTACTGACTAAAGAAATCCTTTACTTGTGGGTAAAGAGTACACCCTCTGTAGAGTTAAAACTCTTCGAATAGCCGTGTCCTTGGTCAAAGGGCGTAGCTGGGTGGGTCAAGTGTCGGTCCCGGTATCGGTCTCCGGAGGAAATAATTAAAATATGTCTAACTCATTTTTGCAGTATAATTGTTGATACCCTGTTGCTACCTTGATTATTTTATGCTTAATAAATATTATTATGGCTATATTGAGGACTAACCCGTTTCTCTCAATTTATTTCCTTCCTGAGTGTCTCAGGGGCTGGCTAGACTACCCCGGGCACTCAACTATTATTTTTAAGACCTCTCGTGGCGTCTCTCGAGTTAACAGGCGGTTTATCTCGCCACTACTCTTGTGGACACCCGATTGGCATTTCTCTTCAAGTCCAACCGTGGCGTCACTTGACGCCCAACAGGCATTTCTTATCAAGACCTCTCGTGGCGTCTCTCGAGTTAACAGGCGGTTTATCTCGCCACTACTCTTGTAGACACCCGACCGGCATTTCTCTTATTTTTTTTCTGAATGTCACTTGGGCTGGCTAGACTACCCGTGGCATTCGCTTTCTTTTATTTTCTTAGTAGACTGGTTATGGCTAACATGTTTTATTTACTCCCGCATTATTTTATAATTATGTCATGACCAGGATTTTAGTCAGCATGAGCATGTCATTATGTTCCTACATGAGCATGTGCATCCATTATATCTTTTGTTCAAAATGTTTGCGAGTACATTCCAACGTACTCACTGGCTTGTCCCTGGCTATTTACTTGGCCAGACTTGGAGGAGGACGAGCTTGTGGAGAAGGATTGCGCTAGCGAGCCCGACGCTTAGAGGAGTCCCAGTCAGTCAACCTGTGAGATAGGAGTCTACCACTTGTATCATCCGCTGAGCTTCTGCTACACCAATAAAATAGTCAAGCCTCACTCTGACGCTTGGCTTTACGTTATTGTATCAGAGATGTATCACCACCACACCACTGTCTTATTCCTCCACTGCCATATATTTGGCGAGTGTGTAATAATTTTGTTGAGCCTTCAGACTCAACCCTGTGTAATATTATTTGTACTGGTTATCTGTATCAAGGAAGTCCACCAGTTGTGTTGATCTTGGGGCTGGTGTGACTTAGGGCCTTTTCTGAGATTTATTCCCAGAAAGGGGCTCGACAGGACTTGGTATCAGAGCCAGGTTGACTGTAGGAAACCCTAGGCACGATCGCTAGCACTCGAGTCAATACTAACATTTTTTTTAGCATGCATTTCATCCATCGTAACAAATTTTCCTTAGTCATCATATTTTTATGATATGACTATTTGGATTTTTGTATACTGATGTAGATGTCTGGCGGCAGCTGCCCATCCCAGATTTTTGCCAACGAGCCGGCGGGATTTTCCCGTCTTCTTGCCGTCATCGCTAGGGATGCGATGAGGTCTCCGAGTCGTCCTGAGTACACGATTTTTCCTGACAGGGTCACAGACACTCTGACTATGTACCAGGCTTCGGTATATATTCGGGGTGGAAGTAACCTGTCCTTCCGCAACTACCGTTTCATGGGGAGAGTCATGCCCTCTGAGAGGCATGCTATCCAGATGGCCGCACGTGAGGCTATTGCACGTCTTAGGGACATCCTGCCCATTATGCAGACTTGTCCCTATCACTACCTTCCGTGTCATGTTCCTTATACCAACCATTACGCTTTTTCCTGCACCGCGGGAGAAAGGGAGGGGGCGATTGAGCCACTTGTTCAGTACATCATGCCACTCGAGTCGATCTTTACCGCACTGGTGGACGACCACCTTGCTACACGAATGGACCTGGCTCGTGCGAGGATCACTCGCAGGAGTGAGTTCCGTTCACCTTCACCACGTACCCCTCGTATTCTGACTCCACCACACTACTCTCCTACTCAGCCCACGGTTCAGCACTCATCCCCGAGTGATGAGGCTAGTCGCTTGGCTGCTCCTGTTCCGACTAGAGCTCCACTTTCGACGCACACGGTGCCACCTCAGACAGGCGTGGCATCAACCGCTACATGACTGGAGACCATCCCAGAGGAGGAGGAGGTTGAGTCTTGAGAGCCATAGCTGGGACTCACCCTCAGCGGTGCTTACAATGTCTCAGACACTCCGTGAGGACTGATCGGGCGTCAGCACCGTAGTAGTCTTTTTATGATGACATGGTTGTAAGATATTTATTTTCTGTTTCTTCTTCTTTTCCTTCTTTGTAAGATGGCGAATAATGGACTCGGACCACAGCTCGTTGAGAGGACAAAGTAGTACACTAGTTGAAAAAGTGGTCTTGTAGTATATGGTTTCTGCAAGCATCTTGTATAATTAAGTCCTGCTTGTATAATTAAATCCTGCGTGTATGATATAACCTGTTGTACTTGCATCCTGGGGGGGGAGATTTATTTTCAGTCTCTTATTTTTTTTTCTTGTTGCCTTTATAATTTCTTTTCTCATTGGTGTTACACAAATACCCCCAGAAAGAAAATGCATCGCCCCTGGACCCATTCTATGCCAAATCCGCCAGAGAACAACCATGGACAGATGGGAAATAATTTTACACAAGGACAGAGTAGTCAACATGACAGTGACACAGCATTTTCACAAGTGTGCCGTCTGTACGAGCAAAGCCAGCAACAGCACCAAGAAATGATGCGACATTTAATCAATATGGGAAACCACCAAGGACAAAATCAGAACAGGTCAAAATTATCTGAGCTCCAGAAGACCAATCCTACTGTGTTTTCTCACACCGACAAACCATTGGAGGCAGATGATTGGCTACGCGATATTGAAAGAAAATTGGTTATTGCCCAGTGTACAGACCGGGAAAAAGTACTTTATACCCCATACTATTTTTCTGGTACAGCAGCATCATGGTGGGAAAACTTATGCCACACTCATCCCAACGGAGCCAATATGACATGGGGACAATTCAAGGAAAATTTTCGGGGAACACATATCCCCAATAGTATTATGAAACTAAAAAAGAGGGAGTTTGAGGATCTCAAGCAGCGAAGCACCATGGTGACACAGTACCTGGACCAGTTCACTCAGCTGGCCCGGTATGCCAACAATGAATATATGGCAGAAGACAAAAAGATGGAAAAGTTTCTCGATGGACTTATTCCGTCTTTAAAATGCCAACTGGTGGTCCACACCTTTCCTGATTTCAAGACACTAGTGGACAAGGCAATTATACTGGAGAATGAGCATCGTAACATGAACGAGATACGCAAACGCCGTATGAACCAGTCATCTCAGGTTCGCAACAATAAACCCAAGAATGAGTTTCAGAAGCCCACAACACACCGACCAGCAACACTAATACCTCGACCACCGCAGCAGAACCACAGTGCTTTCAACAACAGAACCAGAGATACAACATACTATCCGGGCATCACCTGCTATGCCTGCGGAGGAGAAGGGCATTACTCCAGGCAATGCCCAAAGCAGGGAAATAATACTACTAAGCCCAACAACAATGGACGTGGTACAAACACAGCCCCCAAGCACCACAACATCAACCACAAAAACAACCAAAGGAAGGGACAAGTCAACCACGTGACCTTTGAGGAAGCACAAAATGCACCGGATATTGTGTTCGGTACGTTTCCTGTCAACTCAATTAATGCTACAGTTTTATTTGATTCCGGAGCTTCACATTCATGCATCTCTAAAAAGTTCACCGCGGAGAATCGATTTTCTTTTTCGCCTTTGCAAAATTCCATGGTTATTCCGTCCCCGGGATCGAAGCAAAGCACACAATGGTACTGCAAGGATGTAAATATCGAGATCAAAAGAATGGTATTTTTAGCCAACCTTATTGTTCTGGAAGCAGTCAAACTAGATGTTATTCTGGGAATGGATTGGTTAACCAAAAATAAAGGTTTCATAGACTGCTACAACCGCACGGTGACTCTTACAAGCTGCCAAGGAGAAACAATAAAATTTGGCACAAGGAGGATTTCCGCATCACAAGGAAAATTAAATCAAGTGGATGCGGCAGAATTAAGTAAGGTCCTTGTAGTCTGTGAATACCCCGATGTATTTCCAGAAGAGCTACCAGGCATGCCACCTGATCGGGAAATTGAGTTCGTTATTGAATTAGCACCTGGAACGGCTCCCATTTATAAGAAGCCGTATCGTATGGCTCCAACCGAATTGGCTGAACTAAAGAAACAAATTAAGGAATTAATGGAAAAAGGGTACGTCAGACCTAGCTCGTCACCATGGGGATCGCCAGTTTTATTTGCTAAGAAAAAGGATGGTACCCTCAGACTATGTATTGATTACAGGGCTCTCAATATGGTCACCATAAAAAATAAATACCCGCTGCCCAGGATAAATGACTTGTTCGAACAGCTAGCAGAAGCCAAGGTATTCTCAAAAATAGATTTGAGGTCAGGCTACCACCAATTAAAAATCCGATCGTCAGATATACCCAAGACTGCATTTACTACCAGATATGGATTGTACGAATTTACAGTGATGCCGTTTGGCTTAACCAACGCTCCCGCTTATTTTGTTCATCTCATGAACAAGGTTTTCTTGAAATATTTGGACAAGTTCGTGGTCGTATTTATTGATGACATACTTATCTACTCCAAGACACCCGAAGAACACGAACAACACCTACGAATAGTCCTGGAAGAATTGAGGAAAAACCAACTTTATGCCAAATTCAGTAAATGTGAATTTTGGTTACGAGAAGTTGGCTTCCTAGGACACGTTCTGACACAGGATGGGATAGTAGTAGACCCAAGCAAGGTAAAAGCTGTCCAAGAATGGAAACAACCCACCAACGTGACTGAGGTCAGGAGTTTTCTTGGTCTGGCAGGATATTACCGAAGATTTATCTAAGGATTTTCCACCATAGCTAAACCCATGACCCAATTGCTTAAGAAGGATAAGAAGTTTGAATGGACTGAAGCTTGTGAGAAAAGTTTCCAAGAATTGAAGAAAAGATTAACAACGGCACCCGTTCTGGTCGTACCCAATGTGCACAAAAAGTTTGAGATATACTATGACGCGTCCAGGAAAGGCCTTGGATGTGTATTAATGCAAGAAGGAAAAGTCGTGGCTTATGCCTCAAGACAGCTACGACGACACGAGGAGAATTATCCTACACACGATCTGGAGCTAGCTGCGGTAATACACGCACTCAAAGAATGGTGAAACTTTCTTCTCGGTGAGCGATGTGAAATATACACGGACCACAAAAGTCTTAAGTATATTTTCACCCAGTCGGAATTAAACTTGAGACAGCGTCGCTGGCTTGAGTTAATAAAGGACTACGATATCAGAATTCACTATCATCCGGGTAAAGCAAATGTTGTGGCAGATGCTCTCAGCCGAAATCCCTGCACCAATAATAATAGTGTGCAATTTTCACAACATGAGTTCAACCAAGAATTTGCCAAACTCAATATGGTCTTAATCACAGAAGGAACCACTAATCAACTGGAGATGAAACCAACATTAGAGGATCAGATCAAAGAAGCCCAAGAAGGACACCCAAGTATTGAGGGGATTAAGAGGAAAATGAAACTGGGCAAGGCGCCCGAGTTTACCGTTGATGGTCAGGGAATTTTATGGTTCGGGAAAAGAATATGTGCGCCTAATAAGGAAGAGTTAAAGCAAAAAAAATTGGCAGAAGCCCATACCACTCCATATTCTATCCATCCAGGAGGAACAAAAATGTACAAGGATTTACAAGAAAGTTATTGGTGGCACGGGATGAAAAGAGATATAGCCGTATATGTCGCACGTTGTGATTCATGCCAGCGTATAAAAGCAGAACACCAGAGGCCAGCAGGATTATTGCAGCCACTCAGAGTACCTGAATGGAAATGGGACGTAATAGGAATGGATTTTATCATCGGACTGCCAAGGTCACGACATGGAAATGATGATATCTGGGTTATAACAGATTATTTGACCAAGGTGGCACACTTCATTCCGGTAAAAACCACATACACAACACAGCGACTCGCCAGATTATATCTCTCCCGAATTGTTTGCCTACACGGAGTACCCAAGACCATAGTCTCTGACAGAGGCACCCAATTTGTCTCTAGATTTTGGGAGCACCTACAGCAAGCCCTATGGACTCAACTGACGTTCAGCACAGCTTACCACCCGCAAACCGGAGGACAAACTGAGCAGGTAAATCAAATATTGGAGGACATGCTAAGAGCATGTGTGCTCACCTACGGAGTTAGCTGGGAAGACAGTTTACCATACGCGGAATTCTCTTATAACAACAGTTATCAAGCCAGTTTAAAAATGTCACCTTTTGAAGCCCTGTACGGACGGAGGTGCCGCACCCCACTCAATTGGTCAGAAACTGGAGACAGTCGAATTTTTGGTCCCGAAGTTCTTAAAGAAGCGGAAACAAAAGTGAAGCTTATTCAAGATAGACTGAAAGCAGCTCAGAACCGTCAAAAGAGCTATTACGATCAAAAGCACCACCAAATCAGTTTTGAGCCCGATGAATACGTGTATCTCAGAGTATCTCCAACTAGAGGACTACAGAGATTTAAAGTCAAAGGAAAATTGGCACCAAGATTTATTGGACCATTATGTGTAATCACAAGAAGAGGCAAGGTTGCTTATCAACTAGAGCTACCGGCAGAATTATCAGATGTCCACGATGTGTTTCACGTGTCACAACTAAGGAGATGTGTTAGTAACCCAGACAAGCAAGTGCAACACCAAGACTTGGACCTTCATCCAGACCTCACATATAGGGAGCATCCTATAAAGATTTTAGAGGAGTCTGAACGGAGGACCCGGCAGAATGTAATAAAATTTTACAATGTTCAATGGAGTAATCACACCGAGGAAGAAGCAACATGGGAAAGAGAGGATCATCTGAAGACTGAATATCCATACCTGTTTAAGGGACAGCTGAAATCTCGGGGACGAGATTTTTCTTAAGGGGGGTAGGTGTTGTAACACCCCAAAAATATTTTTCCAAATATTTGAAATCTTTCCTTTAAAAATAAAAGTTTTGAAAATCATTTGGGCAAACCACCTTTCTTCAATTTGAAAACCTTTTCAAATTTTATTTGGGTTCCAATCTTCTATAAATATTTTGGTTGAAGAGTTTAAAATTATAAGGATAATTATTTTGGGGTTTTCAAACAATTTGTTTTTAGCAAGAAAAGTTTTGGGATAATTAAATTTTTCAAAGGAAATAACCTTTTCACCTCCTTTAGCCCTACTAAAATCCATCCAACAAACTTTCTGCCACTCCAAAATTATCCCACAAGTCACTCACCTCATCTAGGACAGAATCCAACTCTTTCCTACTCCACAAAAATATTTTTCACCACCCAAATAAATTCCAAAGTTGGAATTCATATATTCCATCATTTCTTTGGTTTACAAAGGAACCACCATTTCTACAAGGATGCCACCTCCACCAAAATTATCCCAACAAATATATGGTACCCACAACCCATTTTTCCAAAAACATGGGGTGCCACAGTTCAAAAATTTCAAATTCCACTCAATTCAAATTTGGACCAGATTCAATATTTCTGATCCAAACATATTTTTAAATGCTCCAAAAATTCCCAAACTTTGCCAGGCCCTCTCATTTGCATCAACACATCACCACAAAAATCCTCAAAATTCAAAAAAAATCCCTAGCACCCTCTGCCATGGGATCATATGAGTGTATGTGCACTATTCATAGCTGAATAAGATTCCGTTAACTGAATCTTCAGGGGACAGGGGGTGATCGAGCCGTGCACTGCACTCCATCCATCCTCTTCTCCTCCACGCCTTCCCTCGCTTTAAGTGTGCAGCCGCGGGGCCTCCTCGTCAGCCCCTCGCCGTCAACAGGCCGGAGGCTGGCCGGTGTAACGGCCACCACGCTCGGCCACGGCAGGCCGAGCGGATCAGCTCGCGCCACCAGCCTCATTCACTGCACCGTACCCTGCTAACCTACTTCCCTCTCCACGCGTCCCTTCCCTCCGCAGCTCCGCGCACTGACCAAACCTCTGGACCCCATCCGGCAGTCGCCGGAGACGGGCACGTTCGCCGCACCCGTACACCAACCTCGTCATGGATAAGGCACCCGAGCTTGAATTCGTCTGCGCTGGCGCTTCGGGCAGCTTCCTCCACCCTCACTGACACTCACCGACCACGACCACCGCCCAAATCGACCTCGCCGACCATCATAACTCCGGCGTAATCCAAACCCCACCAGACCGCCTCGGGATTGCCTATATAAAGGCCCCCGAGTCCCGTTCTTCTCACCCATCGCCTCCACCACCTCCCAATCGCCCCTACACCACCCACCCGACCTCGAGGAGGTCTTCTTCTTCCCCTCCGATCACCGCTCCGCCGCCACTGTCACCAATCCGTTCATCATCGTTACTCCACCTCAACTGCTCAAATCTTGCCAGTAGTCGTATATTCCACCAAATCATCGATTCCCCGCTTCAATTCCACTCCCCGAGCTCTCTCCGACGAAGTCCCAAAGCCACCGAACCACCGTCCGCCATCGTCGACCTCGCCGGCGTTCAGGTGCTTCCCGGCGACCACCACCACCTCCCTCCGACGCGGCACTCCTCCCTGGTCATGTTCCGACCATCGCCGCCTTCCAAGACCCTGGCGATCACCGCCGGCGAACGCCGTCTCCTCTCTGTTTCCGCGCGCAGGTTCAAATATTTGAACCTGACGGGTGGACCCCACCTCGCGCTTTTTCTTTTCTTTTTCTCTGTCTAAAAACGATGGCGTAATCTTGACTTTTACGCCTTCCGCACTGAGAAGCGTATTTCGGCCCGAAGCGTTTTCCTTATAAACGCACAGGGACTGGCTTTTTACAGAAAAACCCCTGGTTTTGAAAGTTTAATAACTTTTAAACCACAACTCCGTTTGAGTTGAACTTTTTTTTGAAATTCTTATTTTTCTCTCTAGTTTTTTTTAGTATTTATTTAAAAATGTTTTGGGACAACTTTTTGTACTGTTGCCAATTTTTTTAATTTGAGTTGATTTTGAATTTTCAGAAAAAGAAGAGGGAAACTTTGCCGAGAATTTTGAAGGGTTTTCACCTGACTACTTTGGACAAGGCAAGCATTATTGAACTTGGGATATGGTGATTGCATCTGCTTTTGCATGTTGCATCGGTTGATATTGCACCGTATGGGTAGTATGTCACTAGCACTTGCATGCATGGTCATATCTCTTTTGCTCATAACTTGCACATCACTCAAGCAAGAGATTCTTCTGACATGGTAAAGTTGTGGAAATACGGGAGAGTGTCTCCTGCTTTGGACTTGCCGGTGGGCACGGGCCATTTTGTTTGACACGGTGATGTCATGTGACTTAAGTGGATTATTCCGGTGATGTTAATTAACACCTCCTGAGTCGGCCTAGATCGAGTCTTGTTCCGTTACACCTAGCTGGATACTGTGCTGCCACGGGTCCTTCCGCGAGGAAGGTACGGCTGAGTAAGTTGTTAACCCCTGTCTAGGTACACATCGTACAAAGGGCCACGATGAGGGTTTCCAAAGGCCTTGGACTAAATCCTGTCATCGGGCCAGGGGGCACGGGTGTTTCTGGTTGTGACTGAGAGGGGGGCACCCCTTGTAATCCGCGCGTAATAATAGTGATCCCATGCAGGACGTTGGTCTCTCCGTCTTAGAGTTTTTCTTGAACGATGCTTGGGTGATTCCTGGCATCCGGAAAGTTATTCTGGTGTGTACTGGTCAGGTGTGTTTTCAACCCAAAGACCGTAATGGGAATTAGTCAGTGTCACGGTACTGACTAAAGAAATCCTTTAATTGTGGGTAAAGAGTACACCCTCTGCAGAGTTAAAACTCTTCGAATAGCCGTGTCCTCGGTCAAAGGGCGTAGCTGGGTGGGTCAAGTGTCGGTCCCGGTATCGGTCTCCAGAGGAAATAATTAAAATATGTCTGACTCATTTTTGTAGTATAATTGTTGATACCCTGTTGCTACCTTGATTATTTTATGCTTAATAAATATTATTATGGCTATATTGAGGACTAACCCGTTTCTCTCAATTTATTTCCTTCCTGAGTGTCTCAGGGGCTGGCTAGACTACCCCGGGCACTCAACTATTATTTTTAAGACCTCTCGTGGCGTCTCTCGAGTTAACAGGCGGTTTATCTCGTCACTACTCTTGTGGACAACCGATTGGCATTTCTCTTCAAGTCCAACCGTGGCGTCACTTGACGCCCAACAAGCATTTCTTATCAAGACCTCTCGTGGCGTCTCTCGAGTTAACAGGCGGTTTATCTCGCCACTACTCTTGTAGACACCCGACCGGCATTTCTCTTATTTTTTTTCTGAATGTCACTTGGGCTGGCTACACTACCCGTGGCATTCGCTTGCTTTTATTTTCTTAGTAGACTGGTTATGGCTAACATGTTTTATTTACTCCCGCATTATTTTATAATTATGTCATGACTAGGATTTTAGTCAGCATGAGCATGTCATTATGTTCCTACATGAGCATGTGCATCCATTATATCTTTTGTTCAAAATGCTTGCGAGTACATTCCAACGTACTCACTGGCTTGTCCCTGGCTATTTACTTGGCTAGACTTGGAGGAGGACAAGCTTGTGGAGAAGGATTGCGCTAGCGAGCCCGACGCTTAGAGGAGTCCCAGTCAGTCAACCTGTGAGATAGGAGTCTACCACTTGTATCATCCGCTGAGCTTCTGCTACACCAATAAAATAGTCAAGCCTCACTCTGACGCTTGGCTTTATGTTATTGTATCAGAGATGTATCACCACCACACCACTATCTTATTCCGCCACTGCCATATATTTGGTGAGTTTGTAATAATTTTGTTGAGCCTTCAGACTCAACCCTGTGTAATATTATTTGTACTGGTTATCTGTATCAAGGAAGTCCACCAGTTGTGTTGATCTTGGGGCTGGTGTGACTTAGGGCCTTTTTTGAGATTTATTCCCAGAAAGGGGCTCGACAAAGATCCTCTTTTAAAGAATGCAGTGTCAGCCTCCCCACATGATTCTCAAGAAACATCAATGCTAGATGAAGATAGTCAACGTAGCTCTGTAGTTGATGACCGCATTTCCTCTACACCACCATCGCAGGTGCTTGCTCTAACTTGGCAGCGTGATATGTGGATGCATGTTGCATATAGTGTCTAGATTGTAATTCTTCCAATCTGGTTAAATTGCATGTGCTATTCTGCTTAGTTTATACATTACACCTGTTAATGTGACATGCCTTCCTGTTTTTGGTACATAGTACATCTGTCTATTAAGCATGTCCTTACATAAAACTACTATTTTTTTGTATCCCGCATCAATCAATTATTACGAGACACCTTTAGTATATGCAGAGTGATATTGGTTGCATCTTTCATATGATTTATAGCATGCACTGCTTCTAATTTGTTGAAATGCCATTTATGATGGGACGCTTTTAACTTGGCAGAGTCATATTGGTTACATCTTTCATGTGGTGTCTAGCTTGCATTGCTTCAAATTTGTTGAAATGTCTTCTGCTTAGTTTACATAAATAGTTGAGATATGCCATGCCGTCGTGTTTTTAGTACATATTCCATCCTCGTATCATGTGTTTGCCTTACATCAAAGTAGTGATTGTCAGTATCATGCATGACTGAGTTTTGAAGTGTGAATTTTATTGCTTTTTCTTGTCGGTTTTACTTAACAATGCAAAATCAATAAAGCGGAAGGAAATTAGCAAGGCAGTGGATAAAGGTGCTCCTTCCAACAACTGAAACGAAGGGCCTCTACAGATTCTACTTCGGCATCCCCCCAAGAAGATTTGCAAGACAACACATGCATAGACACTCAACGTAGATGTGTTGATGATGAGCACATCTCCCCTAGTCAACCATCACAGGTGCTCCCTCTAACTTGGCACTGTTATATGTGGTTGCATGTTATGTATGATGTCTAGCTTGTATTGCTTCTAATTTTGTTGAATTCCATCTGCTTACTTCACACATTATACTTGTGAATAAGACACATGTTCCTGTTTCTAGAACATACAATATCTGTCTATCACACCATGTTCTTATATCAAAGTACTACTGTTGTGTAACCTGCAACAGTCACTTATCATAAGACACGTTTAACTTGGGAGTGTGATTTAGGTTACATCTCGCATTCTTTTCCAGCTTGCACTACTTCTAATTTGTTGAAATGGCACTTATGACGAGATAGTTTTAACTTGGTAGAGTGATATTCGTTACATGTTTCATATGGTGTCTAGCTTTCATTGCTGCTAATTTGTTGAAATGCCTTCTGCTTAGTTTACATATCATAGCTGTGAATATGCAATGCTGTCCTTTTTTCTTACACATTCAATCATCCTATCATGCGGTCGCCTTACATTAAAGTAGTGCTCATCAGCATCCTGCATCAATGAGTTCTGAAAAGCGAATTTTTATTCATTTTTCTTGTGGGTTTGACTTGACAAGGCAATAAAATTAAGTAAGAGGAAGGAAAAAATTAAGGCAGGGACTGATGGCGGTCTTCCGGCGAAACCGGCATCCCAGGTGCTTTCTCTAGCTTGGCAGTGTGATATTGTCTTGCATGTTGCATACGGTGTCTAGCTTGTATGGCTTGTAATTTGATTAAATTACTTCTACTTAGTTTACACAAATAGTTGTGAATATGCCATGTCATCCTGTTTTTCATACATATTCCATCCTTGTATCATGTGTTTGCCTTACATCAAGGTAGTGATTGTCAGTATCATGCATGAATGAGTTCTGAAGAGTGAATTTTATTGCTTTTTCTTGTCGGTTTTACTTGACAATGCAAAATCAATAAAGCAGAAGGAAATTAGCAAGGCAGTGGATAAAGATGCTCCTTCCAAACAACTGAAACGGAGGGCCTCTACACATTCTACTCTGCCACCCCCCCCCCAACAAGATTTGGAAGACAACACATGCATAGACACTCAACGTAGCTGTGTTAATGATGAGCACGTCTCCCCTTGTCCACCATCACAGGTGCTCCCTCTAACATGGCACTATTATATGTGGTTGCATGTTATGTATGATGTCTAGCTTGTATTTCTTCTAATTTTGTTGAATTCCATCTGCTTACTTTACACATTATACTTGTGAATAAGACACGTGTTCCTGTTTCTAGAACATACAATATCTGTCTATCACACCATGTTCTTACATCAAAGTACTACTGTTGTGTAACCTGCAATAATCACTTTTCACAAGACACGTTTAACTTGGGAGTCTGATATAGTTTACATCTCACATTTTTTTCTAGCTTGTACTACTAATTTGTTGAAATGGCACTAATGACGAGACAGTTTTAACTTGGTAGAGTGATATTCGTTGCATCTTACATATGGTGTCTAGCTTTCATTGCTTCTAATTTGTTGAAATGCCTTCTGCTTAGTTTACACATCATAGCTGTGAATATGCAATGGCACTAATGATGAGAGACCTTTAACTTGGTAGTGTGATGTTGTTTGCATCTTGCATATGATTTATTTCTTGTACTGCTTAACATTTGTTTAAATGCCAGTTATGACGAGACACTATTAACTTGGCAGAGCGGTATTTGTAGCATCTTACATATGGTGTCTACCTTCCATTGCATTGCTTCTAATTTATTGAAATGCCTTCTGCTTAGTTTACACATCATAGTTCTGATTATCTCATGTTGTCCTGTTTTTTGTAAATATTACATCCTCCTATCATGCGGTTGTCTAACATCAAAGTTCAGTTCATCTGTATCACACATCAATTTGTTCTGAAGAACTAAATTTTTATTTCTTTTTCTTGTCGGCTCGACTTGACATGGCACAGAGAAAGAGGAAGGAACACAAAATGGCAGGGGATGGTGTTAGTACACATGACGCACGGAAATGGAAGCGGAAGAATTATGCAGATTCTGCTGGCACTGATGGTGCAATAGAAGGTCAAAGTCCACCGGAAAATTGTACAAACATGGTATCCCGTGCTACACCAGCTGCAAAATAATCCAAACACAAACTAATAGCTGCCACCAAACAAGCAGCAACGACAACCCTAGTTGTTGCAACACCTTCAGCTGCACGAGTTACTCGTTTGTCAACTCAGCTAGCGGCAAGTTCCCAAGCTCCCTTGCCACCTGACACTACTTTTGAAGCACTCTTGACACAAGATGAGTTGGCAAGATCATATGAACCTTGTGAGCTTCAACAGCAAGAAGGTAGTTGCTGGAGTCAAGTTACAGTTGCATGCTTCTTTATATGTAGTCTCACAGTTTGATGTACACTAACACTTCCTATGTTCATTGTTGGACTAGAACCTAGGCGCAAGAGGAAACAGACATCAGCGATAATGCTTGATAGGTTAACTAAATCTAGAGGAGGAAGAATGGAGATCCATTTTGAGGCAGGTTTAAAAAGGCCACGTGATGCTACAGAGTCAGCCAAGTTAGTATCAGAGGCAGCGGTTGCCGTTAGGTGTCATGCACGTATCCTCCCAACATGGATTCAGTACAGGAATGACAAAGACGAAACCTAGTTCAACACCTTCCTCGACCATTTATCTGTAAGTATGGTTATGTATGGAAATTAGTCATATAGTCTTGCTCTGTCCCATACTTTCTAGGTTGCTGGTAATGAGACTCCCATAATTCTCAACAGATTAGGTTCAAGTTGGATAGCCAAGATGATGCAACCAGACAATCATGCACCCATGTTTTCAAGTCTGCTCTACGACAGTATCGGTATAACTTGAGGAAAACTCACTTTGAAGGCAAGGCTAATAGTGAACTTGCCCAAACATCTCCAGTGGAAAATATATCGGATGAAGACTTGAGAGGCCTTGTTAAACACTGGTCTGATCCAAAGTATCAAGTACGTTATATATTTGTGATCAGATCACATGTTGAACTCCTATTTACGCATGTGCCTCACAAATCTATCTTCTTGTAGGTGAACTATTCAAAGAACAAGGCCAACCGTACGAAAGTGAAATTCCAACATATGACAGGATCTCGTAGCTATATTGCACACTGCGAGGCTCTTGTAATTAGCTGCTATTTCACTCCTTTCGTTGTGCCATATTACCAGATCTATATTGACTTGTTCCAAATGCATAGGAAAGCCCGCAAGGACCAAAAAGTACTTGAACCAAATGCTGTGGAAATCTTCAAGGACTGTCACACCAGCAAGACGAAGGGCATGACTACACCAGTCAAAGCCGCTATTGTAAGTCCTTAATCCTCATGCCTTTTAACTACTACTTACTCTGACTTGTGCATTGAACTGCACGGTTTGCAGCCAATGTCTATTACTCTTTTCAATTTTATACACAATTGTCTTAGCGTATCATTGCACCTTACAAGGTTTAAAAAAGAGTAGTGATGTTCCTTTGATCTTGATCTGTAATCTAGTTCCGTGCTGGACTTGTCTACACAACGTTACAATTGCATGTTTGTCTGTTCTCAGTTGTTTTGTGATATGAATGATGTCATAATATGCTTATTGTATTATAAACTTTGTATCTTTATCCTTAGCTGTCAATACAATGTGAAGAAATTGACAATACATTAGCCATGGTACATGGTCATATGTTTGGAACCTGGTTTTATTATGTACTTTGCAGTAAAATACAACTAATATTTTACACGGGTTCACCAGAATAAGTTCTGTATATAGACCAAAGCTATTTTGTTTGGTTTTGCTGCCTCCTTAATACATTCTGTTCTGGTACTACTAATGTAAAAACTCAACTTTTCAGCAAGCTATGGAACAAATGGTGGAACCGCCACCTTCTGAAGGTGACGAGGCGACTATAACCGCAATGTCACCTCTTGCTGTAGTGGGTCAGTACCTGTCCACTAACAGTGCCAAAAGCACGTTCCTGCGTAATACTGGGTTGGTTGTTAAGGCAATCTCATCCAAACTGCCTCATGATCAAGATATGCAAGCTCAAAACAATGTTATATCTGTGCTCCAGACACAAGTCCATTCCCTAACAGAGGCCCTTTTTGAAATAAGGACAACCATTGTTCGATGTCATCAAGATATGCATGGTTTTGAAACCAGACTATCAGACATTTGCTATGTTGTTCAGGAGCCCAGGAGAAATGAAGGCGAAGGTTATGGTGCTCCATCGGACAGTACAACATGAAAATGTAACAGTCAGGTCAAATGAACTGAGCTTCTGAACTTCTGGTGGTGCATTTATCTGCCGGACTGTTAACTTTTATGCCAACTTTCCTTTTCTTTTATGGTTGTAATTTGTTTTGTTGCGATACATATTTTGTTCTTAATGTGCAGTGACCGGCTCAAGAAAACAGCTAGCCATTTTTGTATAGTGTAGGGTGTTCCCTATATTTGCACTGGTGGCAAACTTTGATGCCGAGTGGATGTAATCTGTGCAATCGCCTTAATAGCCTAGCGTTAGTTTTTGGCTTATTTATTTCCCTAGTCTTCTTTTTCCTTGGTTTGCTAGTGGCCGCAACAACCATGGGCCATATACGGACCGTGGTAACCTTGAGCCTGCTACGGGCCGTAGGATCCATGGGCCTCCTACGGGCCGTCGGATAAATGGGCCTCTAACGGGCCGTAGAATCAGTGGGCCTCGGGTCGTCGGATAAATGGGCCCACATGGGCCATAAACGGGCATAATTGGTAGCGGGCCAGCACGGTAATGGGAAGTTAACAGGCCGGAAGACAACAAAGGCTTAATTCTGTCATAGGCATAACGGGTCGTTAATGGGCCAGAATATAGGATGGGCTGGAAACGGCGCAACGGGTTAACATGCCACAAACGAGCCGATTCTAAACACGGGCCGAAATTGGCCCATTAGGCGAACAGGCCAGTAACGGGCCAGAAGTAATCGAGGGCCGGAAAGGAGCCCAAGAATGTATGGGCCGTCAGTAGGCCGAAAGCTAACACGGGCTGGAAACGACCCATGTGAATCATGGGCCGTTACTGGGCATAAAGAAATTTACTGTTTATTATGGGCCAGAGTCACCGCGGCCCATTAAAGGACCCGAAGATACGAAAGGCCTCATATGGGCCGAAAGACGTCGTGGGCCATACATGGGCCAAAAATGAAGCGGGCTGGTATTATACTGGACGGCCCACATGACGCTGTTGGGCTGATTTCGGGAATGCCATAACGGGTCGTGAGTTACCGGGCCGTAAAATGGGCTATATGCGAACAAACCGTTAACAGTCTTTTCATGGGCCGGCTCGCTAGCTTTTAACCAAGTCAAACGGGCCGGCCTTTGTAAGCTAAATGGGCCAGTGTTAGGCCGTCGCACGTGTCGACATATCATAGGCGCCTATCTGACCCAATGATGAGCTGACACGTGTTTCCTCTGGCCAATGAGAATTTTACGCGTGGAAAATCGCCATTGACCGGTGCTGTTAACGGGTTATAGGATCCAAAACCAGACCCGATAGCTTAACGGCGACCCGTTACGGTAGATGCCACGTGTCGGTTACCCTTGACGAAAGCACTTCCATGACGCGTCATTTATCGCCATGGAAATGAACACTTCCGTGATGATAATTTTGGTATTGTCATGGTACACTTCTACGACAGCACAGGTATGACTATCTTGATTCTGTCATAAAATTGTCATGGATGTACATACATGACAGAAAACGTGACCTACTGTGACAAACGCGTATCATCACGGAAGTGTATTTTTTTTGTAGTGAATTCCTTCCCAGCAGGGACAGTCTGCAGTGAGATGACCGAATTGTTTGCACTTGAAGCACTTCATTTCTTTCGGAGATAACCTTCTTGATGATTCAGGTAAGTCAAACTCATCATCATATGTGAGGCATAAATTTTGTCTTCTGGGATCATGCTACTTCTTGAGGTTGCATTGATTTTTCCCTTGAAGAGGAAAGGGTGATGCTGCAAAGTAGACATAAGTATTTCCCTCAGTTAAGAACCAAGGTATCAATCCAGTAGGAGGCACAAGCAAGTCTCCAATCTATGCACCTGCACAAACTAACAAACACTTGCACACAATGCGGAAAAGGGGTTGTCAATCCCTTCACGGTCACAAACAAGAGTGAGATCTAATAGAGATGGCTATAAAAGATAAATAAAAGAGCAAACTAAAATAAATATAAATAAATTGCAGCAAGGTATTTTTGGTTTTTTTTGGTTTATAGATCTAAAAATATATGATGGAAAATAGACCCAGGGGCCATAGGTTTCACTAGAGGCTTCTCTCTTGAAAGAAAACATACGGTGGGTAAAAAAAATTACTATTGAGCAATCTATTATATAATTAAAACAGAAGATAAATAAGACACCATGTTCATCCACATATATTAAATTATAGCAACCATTCGATTTAGAGATTAAAGGCTAAGATTTAAAGATGTAAACGTTACATACAAATATTGTATATATGTCTTTTTTGGAACATAGAAAGTTGTCACGCACAGCGCAAAGTTATGAAGATATCTAAGGCAATGATCATGAATATAGGCATCACGTTCGTGACAAGTAGACCGAAACGATTCTGCATCTATATGCAAAAAAAATCTTTATTGGCCCACCATTGATTAGAAGATTTAGCTTGTATGAAGCGCTATTGGTTTGATACGAATAATGACAATCGTTTCAGTATGTTAAGGATACAGATGTATCCACAATTCATTTAGAGTTACTTAATAGTCTATTTCTTATACCATAGCTCTATCCCGTGAAATTCTCGAGCCAAAAGATGGATGCATATGGTGTGTTGATAGTTGTTATAAAATTGATAGAACCTAAAATTGATGAAATACCTGATAGATGAAGACTAAAAATTGCTAAATCAACTGCTCCTCCAGAATGGCCGGTAATACCACTTAAGGGCGGATAGACTATCCATCCAGTGCCGCTGCCCACTTCTACTAAGGCTGAGCTTAATAGGAGAAATAGACTTGGTGGAAACAACCAGAATGATATATTATTTAAAAAGGAAAAAAATATAGTGATAGTTTTATTCTTCGTCGCCGTAAGTAAATACGTAACTAGGAATATGGAAAATTGCATTTTTGGAATTTGCAATAATGCGATGGGCTAACGACGGGAACTGAACCCGTGCATGGTGGATTCACAATCCACTACCTTGATCCACTTATGGATGCATGGGTTAGCCTCCAAACATAAAAGCCATTGCTACGAAAGAGTTGCAGGAGAGAAAGCAGTTGTGGGTGGATGATGTCCCAGACGGCTTGGATTGCACAGATTCTACCAGAGGATGTTGAGATGCTCCCATTACAACTCACTGATGGAGAAGAAGTGGAGAGCTACTATTACTCCACACATTGACTGACTCCTGCCTGCATCTAGAGTATTAAGTTCATAAGAACAGAGTAACGCTTTAAGTAAGATGACATGATGTAGAGGGATAAACTCAAGCAATATGATATAAACCCCATCTTTTTATCCTTGATGGCAACAATACAATACGTGCTTCACTACCCCTTCTGTCACTGGGTGAGGACACCGCAAGATTGAACCCAAAACCAAGCACCTCTACCATTGCAAGAAAAACCAATCTAGTTGGCCAAACCAAACCGATAGTTCGAAGAGAAATACAAAGATATCTTAATCATGCATAAAAAAGTTCAGAGAAGACTCAAATAATATTCATAGATAATCTGATCATAAATCCACAATTCATCGGATCTCAACAAACAGACCGCAAAATAAGATTCATCGGATAGAACTCCAAGAACATCGAGGAGAACATGGTATTGAAGATCAAAGAGAGAGAAGAAGCCATCTAGCTACTAGCTATGTACCTGTAGGTCTGTGGTAAAATACTCACGCATCATCGGAAGGGCAGCAAGGTTGATGTAGAGGCCCTCTGTGATCGAATCCCCCTCCGCCAGGGTGCCGGAAAAGGCCCCAAGATGGGATCTCACGAAAACAGTGGCTTGCAGCGGCGGAAAAGTATTTTGGTGGACGCTTCTAATGTTTGGGGAATATTTCTGAATTTATAGAGGTGGAATTAGGGTTGGAGGACACCCAAGGGGCCCACAAACCCTCAGGGCGCCCCCCTAGAGCGTGCCCTAGAGGCTTGTGGCCTCCTCGGGACTCTTCTGGCCCTCTCTCCAAGTCACGTAGGTGTCTTCTGGTCCAAGAAAAATCATCGTAAAGTTTTATTCCGTTTGGACTCCGTTTGATATTCCTTTTCTGTAAAAGTCAAAAACAAGGAAAAAACAGAAAACTGGCACTAGGCTCTAGGTTAATAGGTTAGTCCCAAAAATAATATAAAATAGCATATTAATGTATGTAAAACATCCAAAACAGATAATATAATAGCATGGAACTATAAAAAATTATAGATACGTTGGAGACGTATCAGATCACTTAGCCTTTCTGTTAGCGTCTCTAGTTCTCTAGTGATGGTGTGTTGATTTTCGACATCTTCTTCTTCTTGTGAGCTTCCATAATGTGAAAGGATTTCTCCTTCACCTTCTGAAGAAGATTCTTGATCTGCATTTTTAAGCTCCATCTTTTCTTCGTGAATGGACAACAGCGTCATGATCTCAACATAGTGAAGTTCTTCATAGTCAGGTCTTTGCTTGATTTCAGCTATGATAGGATCGAAGGTTGCATCAAGAGCACTCAGTAGCTTGTTGACCACATCTCTATCAGTGATATCAGTTACTCCTCGCTGATGAAGTCTTTTGACAATGTTTGTCAATCGATCAGTGAGTTCCACTGCACTTTCCTTATGAAGACTTCTGAACCCAGCAAACATCGCACGAAGCATTTGAGTGTGAGGATCCATTCTGGCGATGAATTCTTCATGAGCATGAATGATTGCATCCCAAAGTTGCATTGCAGTGTCGAGCTTTTGGAATCGAAAGAAAATGTCTTTTGAGAGACTGCTGCAGATGATATCTTTCGCTTGGGCATTCAACCGCGGATTAGCTTTATCATCAGAAGTGAGCTCATCAGGTTACTGAATGGTGTATCCATTTTCCACAATCTCCCACAAGTCTATGTTGATGGCTTGAATTCTGATTCTCATTCTTTCTTTCCAGTATAGATAATCATTTCCATCAAAGATAGGAAATCTCTCAGAGTGCGAGGACCTACCTGCATACGACATACTCAAAACTCTTAGAACGTTAGACCTTTAATGAACAGAGACAGGGAGTACTTGCTCTGATACCAATTGTTAGGACCGCGAGTATATCGACCAGAGGGGGGGTGAATGGGAGATTCAAAAATTCTTTCAAATGTTTTGAACTGATCCCAAGCACAGCAGCGGAAATAAGGTTCGGTAGAAATGCATTCAATCACGCATACTATTGAGGAACAAAACCATCGATGTAGGATGTAAGAATGGTTCGAGCATATGATATAACAGGCTTGATGATAACGATGGTAACGCAATATGCCAACAGATACAATATCATAGCAGAGACCTAGAATTGAATTGCGATGGACAACTAAGAAGAAATACTATAATTAGGTAAATGATCACAGCACAGAAAATTACAACGCCTGAGATAGCATGACAGAATGATGAGGGTGCAACAAAGTGAGCAACGAACGGCAACTATCACAGCGATAATGGAGCCGAAAGATATGCAGCATAAGATAAGAGATCAGATAACTATTGTCACAGAGCACATATGAGGACTGCCGAAAGTAATGCAGTGAAGTAAATTGAACCAGTGGTGCTCGATGGCGACAGAGAGATTTGGTAGACCAGTTCACCCTTCTGCCAAAGGGCTAAGTTTGGTTGGAGGGGCTGTGACTTAACACGGAAGATAAACTCACTTCACCCTATTCTCCTTCAACTCGAAGCTGATCAGACTTCAGTTGATTTCACTCGTGGTAGATACTTGTCGGTGATCTCCAAACCTTCGGTCGACCTTCAAGAACCAAAATCACTCATGGTTGCTGAAGATCTAGCTCGATGTAGACAGCAACTCTTCAACACTCGAGCCGAAACCTATCCGTCTAGAGAGTGCGCAGCTATCAAGAGTAATAGGTACAAGAACTCTAACTCAGAACTACTGTGATGCTCAACCACTGCCTAAGTTTGGGCTCTTGATTTTCTCTCGGTGGATCTTAAACTCAAATCACTCGGAGAGGGGGTGCTCAAATAAATATTCTCAGAAATCTTAAGTGGAGCAGCCACCGGACAAAGCCAATGCGGGGTAGCTATTTATAGCCGCAACCTTCCCTGATGGGAAATATCCAAATTGGACATCGAGAGCAGCCAATGGCCGAACAACACGAGTCCAACGGTCGGATTTTGAGCACAACGGTAACATTGCTTGCAGAGCAAGTAATGCTAACTCCTTGGTCTGAGAAAAATCTCTTGCAGCGAAGAAGATCACAGTCTCTTGCTGGCAAGTATTTGCTCAAAACACAAAGAGATTTCTCTCGCAACTTTCATAGGTTTTGGGATAAGCATCACAGCAGATCTAAGCTTCGAGAACCTATACCCATCTTAATAGTACGGAGGTCCTATGACTCAATTGAACGAAAGAAGAACAACAAAAAGAATACTACATCTTCACTTTGTCTTCAACTTCCGTTCGCTGCAGTCAATTTCTTTGGACAACAACATCGAACCAAATGCTTCGCTTCAGTAGTAGATCTTTGAGGGAATAATTCCTCCACAACAATCTTCTCGTCTACATATCTTCATCAGATGTAGCTCGTTCTTCTCTGCAACACAGATATACTTCGGTGAAGTTCCTCAAACTTGGCACTGGAGAAAGCATTCTCTCAGGTTTCTGTATGGACTATTTCTCTCTGTATGCACTAGCAAACAAATCAGTCCATACATGTTTCTGTCAACAATCTCCAAAACACAGGAAGGCAGATATTGCACCAACAATCATGCATAAAAGAGTTCAAAAAAAACTCAAACAATATTCATGTATAATCTGATCATAAACTCAGAATTCATCGGATCCCAACAAACACACCGCAAAAAAGAATTACATCGGATAGAACTCCAAGAACAACAAGGAGAACATTGTATTGAAGAACATCGAGAGAGAAGAAGTCATCTAGCTACTAACTATGGACCCGTAGTCTGAGGTAAACTACTCACGCATCATCAGAAGGGCAGCAAGGTTGATGTAGAGCCCCTCCGTGATCAATTCCCCCTCCGGCGGAGTGCCGACGGAGGCCTCTAGATGGGATCTCACGAGAACAAAAACTTGCGGTGGCGGAAAAAGTATTTTGTGGTGTTCTCTGATCTGAGGGAAATTTTTGGATATTTATAGAGCTGGAATTAGGTCAAAATGCTGGATGAGAGCTCCACAAGCCTGTGGGGCACACACCCCCCCCCAGTGGCGCTCCCCATGAGCTTGTCGCTCCCTCGTGGGCCTTCTGGTCTCCCCACGAACCTTCTAGGTTCTCTTCTGGTCTAGAAAAAATTAATCCAAAGTTTTTTCTTCATTTGGACTCCGTTTGATATTGATTTTTTGAAAAGTCAGAAAACAGGCAAAAACAGCAACTGGCACTGGACACTAAGTTAACAGGTTAGTCCCAAAAAAGATATAAAGTTGCTTGTAAATGAGTATAAAACATCCAAGATTGATACTATAATAGCATGGAACAATAAAAAATTATAGATACATTGGAGACATATCAAGCATCCCCAAGCTTAATTCCTGCTCGTCCTTGAGTAGGTAAATGATAAAAACAGAATTTTTGATGTGGAATGCTACCTATCATATTCATCATATTCTCTTTTCTTTTATAGCATGGACATTTGGACTTGAATGATTCAAAGCAATACTCTATAATTTTACATGAAGACATCAATACTCAACCATACTAACAAGCAACCATGTCTTTAAAAATATCAACGCTAAAGAAAGTTATCCCTAGCCCATTATGCTCAATCATTGATCTCTTCACGAGACACACTCAAATATTATCTACATCCAATGCACAAGTATGACAATAGTGTTCTCTAATTGGCGCTTTGTAAGAGAAGATGGAGACTCAAAAATAAAAATAAAAATTGCATAAAAGTAAATAGATAGGCCCTTCGTAGAGGGAAGCAGAGGTTTGCAGAGGTGCCAGAGCTCAAGGCTTAAATTGAGAGATAAAATTATTTTGAGAGGCATGCTTTTCCTATCAATGAAAACGAGCGAGAATTCCCAATATCTTCCTTGCTAGACAAATTATAAGATCTTCCCAAACAGAAAATATAGTTTATTTCCTTTCAACCATTCTTTCACAATCCATGGCTAGCCGGATCCACGGGTGACTTCCATACCAACACTTTCCAAGGAATTTATTATTAACATCATATTAAAAAATTTCCATTTTAGGACTGGGCATCCCTATTACCTGCCACTTTCTCATGCAATGACAAATGAATAAACACTCATCATGAGAATAACCCAGCTAACATCGAAGATATCGGCCACCCCCTGCCACCACATGAGCGGTACGGGCACACAAAACAGAAGTTTATTTTGAATAATTAGAGTTGGCACATGCAAATTTACTTAGGACAGCATTTGAATGCCGCATATAGGTAGGTATGGTGGACTCATTTGGCACAACTTTTGGTTTAAGAGTTTGGATGCACAAGCAGTATTCCCGCTTAGTACAAATGAAGGCTAGCAAATAGGTTGAGAAGCGACCAACCAAAAAAACAAAAATGGTATTAAACATGCATTGAGCATAACTAACACTGTATAATATACCACAAGAAGGATGTAACTTCATTGCATAACTATTGACTTGCGTGCATGCATAGGGAATCACAAACCTTAACACCAATATTCTTACTAAAGCATAATTACTCATTAACTTGGCAGCACATATTATCATCTCCATATCACAAAACTATTGCAAGGAATCAAACTTATCATATCCAATTATCTTCATGAAAGTTTTTATTATATCCTTCTTGGATATCCATCACACTGGGACTAAATGCATATCTTGTGCAAATTACCATTACTATTATCATCTCTGAAAAAGATATAAGTGAAGCATGAGAGTGCAAGCATTTCTTTAAAACATAATCAACTCTCAAAATAGTATAAGTGAAGCATGAGAGCATATTTCTTCAAAATTTATCAACTCTCAAAATAATATAAGTGAAGCATGAGAGTGTATTTCTTCAAAATAGAATCACCGCCGTGCTCAAAAAGATTTAAGTGAAGCACTACAGCAACTGCCTAGCTAAAAAATATTTAAGTGAAGCACAAAGAGTGTTCTACAAATCATGATAAATGCATATTTCTCTCAAAATATGTGTGTTCAACAAGGATGATTGTGACAAACTAAAAAGCAAACAAAGTAAAGACTCATATCATACATGGCACTCCAAGCAAAACTCATGATATGTGACGAATAAAAATATAGCTCCAAGTAAAATTACCAATAGTCGTTAGAAGAAAGAGGGGATACCTTCCGGGGCATCCCCAAGCTTAGTCACTTGGGAGTCCTTGAATATTACCTTGGGGTGCCTCGGGCATCACCAAGCTTAGGCTCTTGCCACTGCTTATTCCTTCATCCATCGTGATCTCACCCAAAACTTGAAAACTTCAATCACACGAAACTTAACAAAAACCTTCGTGAGATCCGTTAGTATAAGAAAATAAAACACTACTTTAAGTGCTATTGCAAACCCATTCATATTTTATTTTTCATTATACCTACTGTATTCTAACTTCTCCATGGCTTATACCCCTGATACAATCCATAGTTCCATCAAAACAAGCAAAACAATGCATCAAAAACAAAATCTGTCAAAAACAGAATAGTCTGTAGAAACCTGAATTAAGCTCATACTGCTGTGACTCAAAAAATTATGAAAATTTAGTAATACGTGGGCAATTTTCATATAAATTATGTGTAAAAAATTCAGATTTTTTCTATGCTCCAGAATATTTTTATAATTCTGCCACTGGACGCAAAACCTTCTGTTTTTTCACATAATCGAGTCAACTATCATCCAAACCATCCTAAAGGCTTTACTTGGCACAGACACTAACTAAAACATAAAAAGCACAATAATAATGGTAGCATAATTGTGTGCACAAAATAAAACAAGAAAATTAAGATAACTATTGGGTTGCCTCACAACAAGCACTATTGTTTTATGCCCCTAGCTAGGCATAATGCATAGTTTCAAGTATTGTCATCTTTCCTCTTAATAGCCCTAGAAATTCCTATTTCACTCTCCTTTCCATTATCAATAATGTGCACTAGATGATCAAGCTTGGTGCTAATGGCTTTTATTTCTTTCAAAACACAAAGAGAAAACTTCTCCTCTATAACGTCAAACCTCCCACTACAAAAAAATACACTTCCGTGATGATACGTGTTTGTCACAGTAGGTCACGTTTTCTGTCATGCATGTACATCCATGACGATTTTATGACAAAATCAAGATAGTCATACATGTGCTATTGTAGAAGTGTTCCATCACAATACCAAAATTATCATCACGGAAGTGTTCACTTCCATGACAATAAATGACGCGTCATGGAAGTGCTTTCGTCAAGGGTAACCGACACGTGGCATCCACCATAACGGGTCGCCGTTAATCTATCAGGTCCGGTTTTGGATCCGATAACCCGTTAACAGCAACGACCAGTGGTGATTTTCCACGTGTAAAGTTCTCGTTGGCCGGAGGAAACACGTGTCAGCTCGTCATTGGGTCAGATACGCGCCTATGATATGTCGACACGTGCGACGGCCCAACACTGGCCTATTTAGCTTACAAAGGCCGGCCCGTTTGACTTGGTCAAAAGAAAGCGGGCCAGCCCATGAAAAGCCTATTAACGGTCTGTTCGCATATAGCCCATTTTACGTCCCGGTAATTCACGGCCCATTATGGCGTTCCTAAAATCGGCCCAATAGCATCATGTGGGCCGTCCAGTATAATACCAGCCCGTTTCATTTTCGGCCCATGTATGGCCCACGACGTCTTTCGGCCCATACGAGGCCTTTCGTATCTTTGGGCCCTTTAATGGGCCGCGGTGACTCTGGCCCATAATAAACAGTAAATTTCTTTATGCCCAGTAACGGCCCATGATTCATATGGGCCGTTTCCAGCCTGTGTTAACTTTCGGCCTACTTCCGGCCCATACATTCTTGGGCTCCTTTCCAGCCCTCAATTACTTCCGGCCCGTTACTGGCATGTTCCCCTAATGGGTCAAATTTGGCCCGTGGTTAGAATCGGCCCATTTGTGGCCTGTTAAACCGTTGCGTCGTTTCCAGCCCGTCCTATATTCTGGCCCATTAATGACCTGTTATGCCTGTGACAGAATTAATATTTTGCTGTCTTCCGGCCTGTTAACGGCCTGTTACCATGCTGGCCCGATACCAATTATGCCCGTTTACGGCCCATGTGGGCCCATTTATCCGGCGGCCCGAGGCCCACTGAATCTATGGGTCGTTGGAGGCCCATTTATCCGATGGACCGTAGGAGGCCCATGGACCCTACGTCCCGTAGCAGGCTCAAGGTTACCACGGTCCGTATATGGCCCATGGTTGTTGCGGCCACTAGCAAACCAAGGAAAAAGAAGACTAGGGAAATAAATAAGCCAGAAACTAACGCTAGGCTATTAAGGCGATTGCACAGATTACATCCGCTAGGCATCAAAGTTCGCCACGAATGCAAATATAGGGAACACCCTACACTATACAAAAATGGCTTGTTGTTTTGTTGAGTCGGTCGCTGCACGTTAAGAACAAATTTTGTATCGCAACAAAACAAATTACAACCATAAAACAAAAGGAAGGTTGGTATAAAAGTTAGCAGTCCGGCAGATAAATGCACCACCAGAAGTTCAGAAGCTCAGTTCATTTTACCCGACTGTTATGTTTTCATGATGTACTGTCCGATGGAGCACCATAACCTTTGCCTTCATTTCTCCTAGGTTCCTGAACAACATAGCAAATGTCTGATAGTCTGGTTTCAAAACCATGCATATCTTGACGACATCGAACAATGGTTGTCCTTGTTTCACAAAGGGTCTCTATTAGGGAATGGACTTCTGTCTGGAGCGCAGATATAACATTGTTTTGAGCTTGCATATCTTGATCATGAGGCAGTTTGGATGAGATTGCCTTAACAACAAACCCAGTATTACGCAGGAACGTGCTTTTGGCACTGTTAGTGGACAGGTACTGACCCACTACAGCAAGAGGTGACATTGCGGTTATAGTCACCTCGTCACCTTCAGAAGGTGGCGGTTCCACCATTTGTTCCATAGCTTGCTGAAAAGTTGAGTTTTTACATTAGTAGTACCAGGACAGAAGATATTAAGGAGGCAGCAAAACCAAACAAAATGGCTTTGGTCTATATACAGAACTTATTCTGGTGAACCCGTGTAAAATATTAGTTGTATTTTACTGCAAAGTACATAATAAAACCAGGTTCCAAACATATGACCATGTACCATGGCTAATGTATTGTCTATTTCTTCACATTGTATTGACTGCTAAGGATAAAGAGACAAAGTTTATAATACGGTAAGCATAGTATGACATCATTCATATCACAAAACAACTGAGAACAGACAAACAGGCAATTGTAACATTGTGTAGACAAGTCCAGCACGGAACTAGATTACAGATCAAGATCAAACGAACATCACTCCTCTCTTTTAAACTTTGTAGGGTGCAATGATACGCTAAGACAATTGTGTATAAAATTGAAAAGAGTAATAGACATTGGCTGCGAACCATGCAGTTCAATGCACAAGTCAGAGTAAGTAGTAGTTAAAAGGCATGAGGATTAAGGACTTACCACAGCGGCGTTGACTGGTGTAGTCATGCCCTTCGTCTTGCTAGTGTGACAGTTCTTGAAGATTTCCACAACATTTGGTTTAGGTACTTTTTGGTCCTTGCGGGCTTTCCTCTGCATTTGGAACAAGTCAATATAGATCTGATAATATGGCACAGCGAAAAGAGTGAAAGAGAAGCTAATTACAAGAGCCTCGCGGTGTGCAATATAGCTACGAGATCCTGTCGTCTGTTGGAATTTCACTTTCGTATGGTTGGCCTTGTTCTTTGAATAGTTCACCTACAATAAGATAGATTTGTGAGGCACATGCGTAAATAGGAGTTCAACATGTGATCTGATCACATATATATAACATACTTGATACTTTGGATCAGACCATTGTTTAACGAGGCCTCTCTAGTCTTCATCCGATATATTTTCCAGTGGAGATGTTTGGGCAAGTTCACTGTTAGCCTTGCCTTCAAAGTGAGTTTTCCTCAAGTTATACCGATACTGCCGCAGAGCAGACTTGAAAACATGGGTGCATGCTTGTCTGGTTACATCATCTTGGCTATCCAACTTGAACCTCATCTGTTGAAAATTATGGGAGTCTCATTACCAGCAACCTTGAAAGTATGGGACAGACCAAGACGATATTACTAATTTCCATACATAACCATACTTACAGATAAATGGTCAAGGAAGGTGTTGAACTGGGTTTCGTCTTTGTCATTCCTGTACTGAATCCATGTTGGGAGGATATGTGCATGACACCTAACGGCAACCGCTGCCTCTGATACTAACTTGGCTGACTCTGTAGCATCACGTGGTCTTTTTAAACCTGCCTCAAAACGGATCTTCATTCTTCCTCCTCTAGATTTCGTTAACCTATCGAGCATTATCCCTGATGTCTGTTTCCTCTTGCGCCTAGGTGCTAGTCCAACAACGAACATAGGAAGTGTTAGTGTACATCAAACTGTGACACTACATATAAAAAGCATGCAACTGTAACTTGACTCCAACAACTACCTTCTTGCTGTTGAAGCTCACAAGGTTCATCTGAACTTGCCAACTCGTCTTGTGTCAAGAGTGGTTCGGAAGCAGTGTCGGGTGGCAAGGGAGCTTGGGAACATGCTACTAGTTGAGTTGACAAACGAGTAACTCGTGCAGCTGGTGGTACCGTGGAAGGTGTTGCAACAACTAGGGATGTCACTGCTTGTTTGGTGGAAGCTATTAGTTTCTGTTTGGATTGTTTTGTAGCTAGTGTAGCACGGGATACCGTGTTTGTACAATTTTCTGCTGGACTTTGACATTCTATTGCACCATCAGTACCAGCAGAATCTGCATAATTCTTCCGCTTCCGTTTTCGTGCGTCCTAAGTACTAACACCATCCCCTGCCATTCTGTGTTCCTTCCTCTTTCTCTATGCCATGTCAAGTCAAGCCGACAAGAAAAAGGAATAAAAATTTAGTTCTTCAGAACAAATTGATGCGTGATACAGACGAACTGAACTTTGACGTTAGACAACCGCATGATAGGAGGATGTAATATGTACGAAAAACAGGACGACATGAGATAATCAGAACTATGATGTGTAAACTAAGCAGAAGGCATTTCAATAAATTAGAAGCAATGCAATGGAAGGTAGACACCATATGAAAGATGCTACAAATACCGCTCTGCCAAGTTAACAGTGTCTCGTCATAACTGGCATTTAAACAAATGTTAAGCAGTACAAGAAATAAATCATATGCAAGATGCAAACAACATCACACTACCAAGTTAAAGGTCTCTCATCATTAGTGCCATTGCATATTCATAGCATTGCATATTCACAGCTATGATGTGTAAACTAAGCAGAAGCCATTTCAACAAATTAGAAGCAATGAAAGCTAGACACCATATGTAAGATGCAACGAATATCACTCTACCAAGTTAAAACTGTCTCATCATTAGTGCCATTTCAACAAATTAGTAGTACAAGCTAGAAAAAAATGCGAGATGTAAACTATATCAGACTCCCAAGTTAAACGTGTCTTATGAAAAGTGATTGTTGCAGGTTACACAACAGTTGTACTTTGATGTAAGAACATGGTGTGATAGACAGATATTGTATGTTCTAGAAACAGGAACACGTGTCTTATTCACAAGTATAATGTGTAAAGTAAGCAGATGGAATTCAACAAAATTAGAAGAAATACAAGCTAGACATCATACATAACATGCAACCACATATAACAGTGCCATGTTAGAGGGAGCATCTGTGATGGTGGACAAGGGGAGACGTGCTCATCATCAACACAGCTACGTTGAGTGTCTATGCATGTGTTGTCTTCCAAATCTTGTTGGGGGGGGGGTGGCAAAGTGGAATGTGTTACTCCTTTTCAGTTGTTTGGAAGGAGCATCTTTATCCACTGCCTTGCTAATTTCCTTCTGCTTTATTGATTTTGCATTGTCAAGTAAAACTGACAAGAAACAGCAATAAAATTCACTCTTCAGAACTCATTCATGCATGATACTGACAATCACTACCTTGATGTAAGGCAAACATATGATACGAGGATGGAATATGCACGAAAAACAGGACGACATGGCATATTCACAACTATTTGTGTAAACTAAGTAGAAGTAATTTAATCAAATTACAAGCAATACAAGCTAGACACCGTATGCAACATGCAAGACAATATCACCCTGCCAAGCTAGAGAAAGCACCTGGGATGCCGGTTTCGCCGGAAGACCGCCATCAGTCCCTGCCTTAATTTTTTTCCTTCCTCTTTCTTAATTTTATTGCCTTGTCAAGTCAAACCCACAAGAAAAATGAATAAAAATTCACTTTTCAGAACTCATTGATGCAGGATGCTGACGAGCACTACTATAATGTAAGGCGACCGCATGATAGGACGACTGAATGTGTAAGAAAAAAGGACAACATTGCATATTCACAGCTATGATGTGTAAACTAAGCAGAAGGCATTTCAACAAATTAGAAGCAATGAAATCTCGACAGCATATGAAAGATGTAACGAATATCACTCTACCAAGTTAAAACTGTCTCGTCATTAGTGCCATTTCAACAAATTAGAAGTAGTACTAGCTAGAAAAGAATGCGAGATGTAACCTATATCACACTCCCAAGTTAAACGTGTCTTATGATAAGTGATTGTTGCAGGTTACACAACAGTAGTACTTTGATGTAAGAACATGGTGTGATAGACAGATATTGTATGTTCTAGAAACAGGAACACGTGTCTTATTCACAAGTATAATGTGTAAAGTAAGCAGATGGAATTCAACATAATTAGAAGCAATACAAGCTAGACATCATACATAACATGCAACCACATATAACAGTGCCAAGTTAGAGGGAGCACCTGTGATGGTGGACTAGGGGAGACGTGCTCATCATCAACACAGCTACTTTGAGTGTCTATGCATGTGTTGTCTTGCAAATCTTCTTGGGGGGATGGCGGAGTAGAATCTGTAGAGGCCCTCCATTTCAGTTGTTTGGAAGGAGCACCTTTATTCACTGCCTTGCTAATTTCCTTCCGCTTTATTGATTTTGCATTGTCAAGTAAAACCGACAAGAAAAAGCAATAAAATTCACTCTTCAGAACTCATTCATGCATGATACTGACAATCACTACTTTGATGTAAGGCAAACACCTGATACGAGGATGGAATATGTACGAAAAACAGGATGGCATGGCATATTCACAACTATTTGTGTAAACTAAGTAGAAGCCATTTCAACAAATTAGAAGCAATGCAAGCTAGACACCACATGAAAGATGTAACCAATATGACTGCCAAGTTAAAAGCGTCGCATCATAAATGGCGTTTCAACAAATTAGAAGCAGTGCATGCTATAAATCATATGAAAGATGCAACCAATATCACTCTGCATATACTAAAGGTGTCTCGTCATAACTTATTGATGCGGGATACAAAAAAACAGTAGTTTTATGTAAGGACAGGCTTAATAGACAGATGTACTATGTACCAAAAACAGGAAGGCATGTCATATTAACATGTATAATGTATAAACTAAGCAGAATAGCACATGCAATTTAACCAGATTGGAAGAATTACAATCTAGACACTATATGCAACATGCAACGACATATCACGCTGCCAAGTTAGAGCAAGCACCTGCGATGGTGGTGTAGGGGAAATGCGGTCATCAACTATAGAGCTACGTTGACTATCTTCATCTAGCATTGTTGTTCCTTGAGAATCATGTGGGGAGGCTGACACTGCATTCTTTAAAAGAGGATCTTTTCACATAGTAATCCATTGGCCTGACTATCTCGTTATAAGTGATTGATGAGGGATACACAAGAACATTAGTTTGATGTAAGAACATGGTTAATAGACAGATGTAGTAGTATGTACCAAAAACAGGAAGGCATGTCATATTCAAAGGTATAATGTGTAAGCTAAGCAGATGCAATTTAACCATATTGGAAGCAATACAAGCTTGAGACCCGGCTGGAGTGGTGAGCATGATCATCGAGGACCTGAGAGCCTAGTGGGAGGCGGGCTGCTTTGCCACCACCGTGGCTTTTAGTTGGCTTGCAGGTGATGTCTGTCTGTGCTGGTCTTGTCACTGGCTCGGCCAGTGCCCTGACTAGCTATTTGGCTTCTGGTGCTCCCGGGATGGTGGTTCATGTAATAAATATATTTCCTTATCTTAATAAAGACCAACTTCGGCCTTTCGAATACAAGCTAGACACCATATGCAACATGCAACCACATATGACACCGCGAAGTTAAAGCAAGCACCTGGGATGGTGGTTCATGGTGAGTGAGATCATCAACTCCAGAGCTACGTTTACCGTCTCCATCTATTGAACATGCAACCTTTAAAGTGCCGAGACGTGTCTTGCCTGCCAACGAAGAAAGCAGGAGCGACTTCTCTCCTTTATTTTGTGCTTCTGTCAACAGTTTGGCAGAGGCTGAAATAACCATGCATAAAAAAAATAGTGAGAGTATGGGTGAAGTGTGTGCAGAACTAGTGCACTGTAAAAGTAGCAGATAGCAGGTGGCTCAAAAAAATAAATGACAGGAGACATATGATAGCTCTACAACATTGCATGGCAAACAAAATTAGATTCCACTCCGTATGATTTTGTAATATATGAGCACAGGGATGGCTGGGAAATGCAGGTACTCCTCCAGCACACTACCACATGTGGTCCTATCAAAATAACAGTCGACTGAAAATAAATAGGTCAGTCGATTTTTTTATGAACCGTCTGATCTACAAGGAACGGGCAGATGGCCATCGTCTACCTACCGCAAGTCACTGTTGACGATCTTTCGCGAACCGCCAGCGACCACCGGCCCAGACCCCTGCCTCCATCGCCCCGCCCTCCCCTCGACCTCACACCACCCCCGTGCTTGGCAGCGCCCCCCGGCTATCCCTTTAAGCCCGGCCGACCTCCAGATCGGGCGCCAGCAGCTCCTAGGCCCCCCACACACCCCTAAGATAAACACCGAGGCACTGCTTCCCCGGCGTAATAGGCGGACTAGCGCCTGTTACGCCAGGGAATGCTTCCTTTAATTGGGAATCAACTGACCAGGAATTGAAATCCAGGGGGGTGATGGACCTCTAGCTAAGGTCAAATAGTATATGAGGAGAAACCTTGTGCATCGCGAGTTACTAGGAAGATCTAGTATCAGGAAGAAGGTGTAGGAAGAAGCGGTCAACTAGTGTCTTCTGTGGGATGAATATCGTGCAAGCAGACACGTAAGATTTGCATGAATAAGGGAAGAGGAGTACCAGTTCTGGTTGCCAGCGCTGTGTCCTCCTGATATCGTGGCGATGTTCTTCTTTTTACCGGGGGAACCAATGTTTTGGGGGAGGGTCGAGCCTTGGACAATCCCATGGACAAATTGTTAACTGTGTTGCGGTGGCCGTCTGTAGGCGGAGGGGAAGCAGATTCGAGGCGGCGAAGGATGGCGTAGCGGGAACAGCTCCGATGCGGTGGAAGGTGGCGACGTTGGAGCTGCAACGGTGAGGCATAGGACGGCGTGGTTGAACTGGCTCGGGTACGGCGCACATCGGCGTCCTGGAGGCAACTCGGCCTCGGCTTCAACTACTAGACGTGGAGGGTGTTACGGTTGCGGTTGCGGTGGACGACGACGTTGGGGTATCGGCTCCAGCGTGATGGAGGAGGGCGGTGGTTGATGAGTGGGATGGGGTGGCGGATGGAGGACGCCGGGGTTTTGCGGTTGGTGGAGAGGTAGTTCTGGCGCCCATGGAGTACGAATGGGGAATCGGACAGGGGGGGAGCTAAGGGGGAACCATGTTTCGGTCTGGGACGCGCTTGTTTTTGTTTTTTTTATTAGATGGGACGCGCTTGGTTGAAATTTGGGGAAAGTACAAACTTTGCCCCCCTCTTAAATTTTGGACCTACTGCGTGTTGGGGGTAGGACGGTAATCCCAGGTGTCCCAAATAGTGGGCGGGAGCGATTTCGGCCGAGCGAATGTGTGTTTAGGCGGCCATGGTGTATGAATGTTTTTCGGAGGCGGTTGCGTGGCGTCTAGATGAAGTTACAAACCTACCCCGGTTTAGACCTATAGACGTCGGGCCGGTAGGCTTCACGGGTCGGAGTAAGAAAAGTAATTTCCTTCTACCAAACATTGGTCTCACGTGGTTTCGGGCGAGTAGAGGCTCTTTTGGCGCTTCGTTCGAAATTTTGAAACAGAAGCATTCACGTTTAGAGTACTCTTGAACTTTGAGGATTGACCTAAATAGAGAACGTTAAATTTGACCTTGTATGTTTGAAAACCTCATTAAATTATGCGCTTCTTTTTGAAATTTTGACACTTGAAAATCCTATAACTACGATTATTTTGGAATGGAGGAGGTAAATTTGAATGTATTTTTTACACGACTATATATGCTATTATGTACAAAAGCAGAGCAAAGATCGGTGCTCCCATAATTTAGGTATGATTTACAAATGCCTCGATCTCGAATTCAAATAATTGAATGGACTTCATGTTGAATTCGAATTTTTTAAACCACCTTAAGTTGAATTCAAATGTATGCTAGTTCATAGCTAGCTATTTGTAATGTTCATTGTGTAACTTTTGTATGTATAATGTGCTTTACACACACAACATGAACTATACTCACGTTTATATTCGAATTGCTAAAGCGATGCATTGTCTGGAGTTCAAAATACTGACTCGATGGATCAATTATGTCGAATAATAACATAGACATGCTCAAATTCGATAGAATATAGATGTCTGATGGATCAATGACCGTTCCTTACGCGAATTGCAAATATCATGATCCCATCCTAATATTTGGATACAATTTATATTTTTAATCAATGTGTACATCAGTCTTTTACGTGTAGTTTCACTCTCCATAGGCCCCTCCTCACACACGCGCTAACTTTCTCTCTCACACATACACGCACACGGTGTATATCCATCGGTGGTCTCTCACACATGCTCACACACTCTCCCCCGAGGTGTCTTTCTCGCACACATGCTCTCGATATCACCCTCCCTCCCTCTCGCAACCATTTACGACTGTTTTCACTAACCTTTATCACAAGCACTCTTCCTCTCACATGCATACGCACGCACAATCCACATCGATCCTTTCTCTATACATAGACCTGCCTACATGTCTCCCGCACGCACATTATCTTTAGGCCTGTCTCGCACGCATTGTCTCCACCTCTCTTCCTAATTGACGAGTATGATTCTAGCATAGCATTCTGTAGGATGCCCCTTAAAGTTAGGTTGGATGAATGGTAATATCAGAGATAAGGGGTTACCTTAGTCCGAGGACCTAGGGTTACAAATCCTAGCCGGCTTTGTCAGTGGACACAGAGTCCTTCACGACTCTGGTATCTTTGTCTTGTACAACTAGTCCTCCATAGGTCTCCCTGAATGCGTCACTGGCCGAGCAATGTGGCGTAGGATGGAACCGAACCAAGGGCCTCACCTCGGCCCACCGGACCTCACGCGGTGACACACCCTCTGCCCCTAGGTCCCGTTATCTTCTCACACCCACACAAAATATTTTCTCCTCATGCCTCTATCCCCTCCCCCCTTGAATATACACACTCAAGGGCATCTCTCGCCGTGATATCCTATTTGTCTCTCTCTAGACCTCTCTCATTTCTCGTGCTATCTCTCCCACGTCGCCCCCCCCCTCGCCGGCCCCTCTATCCATGCCTCTCTCGAATACGTAATACAAACACATACCATCTAGGCCCTGCCAAATACGTCAACTACACATTCACACATGTTACATCACGTACCCCATTGATCTAAAAAGCCCTCTCTTCACGTTTATTTCACATACAACATTCCTTTTGAATAAAACCACACAAAGTATGGCCAAAAAATTATTTTAGAATTTCTACATATATACAGCATCACAAAGTTATATGGAGGAGTATGAATGTTAATTTGCATTGCATGGAGCACCCAATGATATTTATTCCGTACTGTGAATTTTTTTATTTTTATACTATATATAAAGTTAGTCATAATAAAGAGAAATGAAGAGCATCTCTCTCTACATCGCATACACCCCCTCTACGCCCTTTCACGTACGCACACAAACTATCTCCAGGTCCTCTAAAAGTACGCCCCCAACACATTCACGCATGTTTCATCTTTCTCTCGTGATATATACAGTGACGATCATTGTATTTGAAGCGAAAGCACGATACGTACATTGGACTTCAGAATCCACTCATTACGGACACCATTTACGTTTTGTGGTTATTATACAGTCACGGGCTCACCGTACAGCTCTGTATTTGCTCAAGACACGACTAGTTGACCAGTTAAACGCTCCATGTGGCACCTCTAGTATTGCATCACATTATCTCACTACCATTGGGCCCACCTGTCGGCGTGTATAAAAATGAAAACAAACGATAAAAAAATATTGGACGGTGGTTCGAAGTCATGACCGCGGGCACAACGGACAAGGTGGCCCTGTATTGGTATGCTGAGCCATCTGTTTTAACACACAGGAGATGGTGTGGTGATTATACATACACGCACGCATGCACACGAACTGCATGCACGCAACACTCACACGTACACACGTAGCCACGCACGCACACAACACTCACATGTACACACGCAGCCACGCACACACGGAACACGCACACATGCATGCACACACCACACGACCAACACACACGCTCACGCTCAAGTGCTCAACCTACACGTGCATGCGCACATATCAGACCCTGACAGACACATACACAACCAGGTAGTTCCCGCGCCTGCGTAAATTTGTGTTTATCTTACCTTTTTCCTATGCGAACTGACAGGTGGGACCCACAAGGAGCGTAGTCAATTTAACCAGTCAACATAGTGCCACGCAGACTATTTGACCAGTCAATAGAGTGCAATCCGATGCTGAACGGTGAGCAAGTGACCGTATAATCACTGCAAAACATATATAGTGATCGTAATGAGCGTATTCTGATGTCCGGTGATCGTATTACGCTTTTCGCATGAAATACACTGACCGCCAGTGTATTTATCTCTTCTCTCGCTCTCTCTGTGGAGCCGAGTAGGACAACGTGCCAGTGCCTAAATTGGCGCACGCCACCCAATTATTGTTGTACTAATTTCGTAAGAGCGAACAAGCATTCATGTCTACTGTACAAACTGTAGATATGAGTTACAAATGCTATGAAGACGAATACAAATATTTGAATCCACTTTATGCCCAATTTCTCTCTGCAGGCCCTCCAAAAGTACATCTCTACACGTTCTCGCATGTTACATCTAACAACTATGCAATACAACACTACTACTACACTCTAACACAATAAATCATATGTGTTTTTAGTTTTACTAGATCTCATATTGTTACTTAATTATTCAGTTTGCATACATTAAAATTGCCTTTGAAATGTATGGCTAGTATCATCTACCGCGCGGGAAAAATCCCGCCCTTGCCTGTTTAATCGGGTTTGTATCTATGGATCATGCGAAACAGCAAAACTATAGTAGTAGTACAGTACAAGTAACAGTTCACTGGGCCGTCGTGTTGTGTACTCCTCCGTCGTAAGAGTGGAGCACTCGCTTTCATAAATGTTCTAGTCCCTTTCGCCGACATGTGGGACATCAAGCAACTGGGTCCACGTGCCATACCGAAATAACAGTGCAGAGCAGCAGGGGTGAAGCACCCTAGTCATGGCGCCGGCGTAGTAATGCCCAATGAGGCGTCAAATCACAAAGCTGCACCTTTCCCCTAGTTAAGTTGGAGGGATGAAGTAATGCTAAAAAAAGAAGTTGGAGGGACGAAGCAATCATCATTTCACTCGTTGTTGAATCCACTTCTCCCTCATCTTCTTCAAGTTAATCACGTGTTGCTTCTGTCGTTGTTCTGCCTCATGTGGGACGCGGATTGGCTTCGTAAAGCACTGACACGTGGGATCGCATGTTAGCAAACCGCCAGGCCAACGTCCTCTAAAAATAAGAAACCTCCCCTGCCTTCCGCGCGGCAAAATCACCTCCTTTTTACTAATCTTGATACTATAATTTTTTAGATCAATATAATCGAGATTTGTATAGATAGCACACAGGAGCAAAACCAAGTGGTACGGTTAAGGGCATCCACAATGTGTAGCCAAATGTGAAAATAGCTTTTGGCATCGATGGGAACCATTGTGGAGGGTGCTGCCAAAGCCAAAAAGATGGAACCGAAGCTCCCTAATTGATTGATTGAAGGAATAGAAAAATGCAACCTCTCTCCTCTTTCTCCCGTGCTTGGACGCATGTACAGTATAGAGCATAGAGTCTACTCCCCTGTCCCTTCTATCACAAATCACAAAGCAGTGAGGCGTCAAATCACAAAGCACGGGCGAAGCAACCATCATTTCACTCTTCGCAGACTCCGATTCTCCATCGTCTTCTTCGAGAAACCACCTTACCACACTAAGCTGGACGGACGACGCTATTGTGTAGTACTAGGACATTTACGCCTCCTTTGGTTCAACGAACTTCCCGGATGCAAAGAAGACGGTTGTCTCGGCTTGCAGGCGGCACTTGCGAACGACTTACCGTGGTCTCCCTCAATGGTGTGCTCCGTCGAACGCACTTCGCCAAAGCCACAACGTTCAAGATATCGTCGACATCACCGCAATGGGGAAGGAAGTCAAATAGTTACTACCTCCATTTTTTTGTATACAAGGCCAGTATCAAAATTACAATTTGCAGAAGGCCACTAACACTAATCGAGGCAAAATTGATGGGGTTTGCCTCGTACTAGCAACCAAGGACATTAATATACCCTTGCATGCATGCGGAAGTGAAAAGGTTGGTTTGCATGGCGCTGCATTAATCAAGCAATGAGGAGTGAGATGGTTAGCTCTTTCGGCGTTGGAGAAAAAAATACGCATTAATTGACACGTCAAGTGTGCCTCCTTATCGATTAATTGACCCCGCCTTTCTTTTTTAACACAAGTAGTACATACGTATTTGTATCCTGTTTGCGTCTAGGCCTCGCATTGCCATACTTCGCCACACATTTTTGCCAAGCTTGCCTAAAGTTTTTCAAAATGAAAAGGAGGTACACTTGCACACGGCTGTCGTGGTCGCCCCGCACCCTTACACAGTCGCTCCTACACGCCGCAAACCCAACCAAGGGAACGCACCCTCACTGACATGTGCTACCGCATGTGATCAAACCAAACTCAGCCATCCTACCACTGACACATAATTTTCGTTCATACAATCTGTTTATCCAACAGCATGTTGGGGAAGATCCATGCGGCCCGTGCGGTGGTCTGTTGGGGAAGAAGAAGAGGGGAGGAAGAAAAAGGGTTAGGAGACGTAGCATATTCCTCCAACCACCTGAAATGGTCGACTGAGCCAAATGATGAAAGTCAGGCGACTTGCATAAATATATGTTTTTACACAGCAAAAGATCCCTAAAAACAACAACATAAAGAAAAACTATCACTGCTCTCGGAATGAGACAGCCTCGTCGTCTTTGGCTGCCAGCGCGAACCAGCCGTAGTTGCCGACATGTGTCTCCGCACCGTGGTTGTCCTCGGCCTCTAGCTACTCATTCACGCGGAGCGTGCGGGCGCTCTGCACAGACGCGAGCACCGCCTGGTTCACGTCCACGACGTTCGGTTTCGCCTACAGGAGGGCCTCGATGGCAACGGCATCCGCGTGCTCCGCGTCGAGTTGAGCCTCCGCCGCCCGGTTCAAGTCCAGGACGTCCGTTTCCGCCTGCAGGAGGACCTCGATGGCAGTGGCATCCACGCGCTCCGCATCAAGTTGAGCCTCCGCCGCCTAGTTCACATCCACGACATCCGGTTCTGCCTGTAGGAGGGCCTCGATGGCAGTGGCATCCGCGCGCTCTGCGTCGAGTTGAGCCTCTGCCTCCCGGTACTTCTTTAGGATCGCCAGGTTGAACCGCTGGTCCGCCTGCACCATGGGGACCTGGACGCCGGCATGAAGTCGACGTCCATCGTCTCATACGCATCAGGGGCCTTCTGCGCCGTGACCTCCACCATGAACATTGGATCGGCTTCCTCCTCCTCGGAGCTTGGCTCCAGAGAACTCGGGGATTGGCCCGCAGCAAAGCGAGCTTGGGAACGGAGGCCTGTGGTGCCGACCGCCGCCGCGATTTCTACGCGGCGCTCCGGCGTCAGCATCTTGTAGTACGTGATCTTGCGGCGCACGATGGCTTTCCGGCGAACTAGGGGACGGCTGATGCGGGCTAGGGGATTAAAAGGTGGGGGGAATGGGCTGGAGAGGAGGTGTGGTTTTGGGGCAGTGGTGACCGGCCGGCAAGTAGCTGGCGTAGGCTGAGCAGCGAAGGTTCTGGTGTGAATAGTGGTTTCGATGATGACCGGTCAATCAATTTTGACTGTGCGGAGTTTGCAAAGCCGGACGGCTGGAGCCTGGAGAGTTGTGGGGTGGGATGGGACCAAAGTTTCGGAGTTTCACGTGGCAGACGTATGGACCTCCCCACCATTCCTGTCGACGACGAGGCGGTGACTTCGTAAATCTCAAGATGACTAGCAAGATGCCCGTGCATTGCACGGAACATCAGGATGCATTTTTTTTACAAAACACCTATTGTGATTGACCCATGAAGGAGTAATCCCATGTGTAAAAACTAATGATATCTCGAGAATTTCTTCGAAAAAATGGTATCTTGAGAATTTCATCGAAAAATGATATCTCGAGAAAGATGAGAGATAAGGTGAGGAGGAGTGGGGCGCGGTGGTGATTGGTGGTCGGACTTAGCGGAGGCATGGGATGGACGACGCCGGCAGCGGCCACCATGCTAGATTGTTCCAGAGGCTTCCTTTTTTAATTACTCAACAATGAAGTTGTGGGAGATAAGGATGAACGTGAGAGGTGCGGGTATCCTTTTGCAAAATTGCCATAGTTTGCTTTCTATCCGTCAGATATAGACCAGACGGTCTATATTGCAAGATGGCAGGCACACCATCATCACCGAGAGTAGAGATAAGAGTAGAGATATAGTATTATAGATATGACGGCTCAGTCTCTCAAAGGTGCTCATAGGGGTAGGGTGTGCATGTGTGCGTTCATAGGGGTGAGTGTATGCGCGCATGTATGAGCGCTTGCGTCTGTACTATGTTCAAAAAAAAAAGAGTACTCGAAGTATGCAAGTTCATAACGAACGGACGGTGTACATCACTCTTGTCGCGTTCGTGTTGCACCCTGGCACGATGGACCCTACACGTCGCTCACCAAATGGAACACGCTTCGTCTTGCATTTTCACTCGCTTGTGGGACCGCAGTTGAGAGCAAACCGACGACCGTCCCCCTCCCCTGCCCACGTCATTTACGGATACTACTAGACTACAAGAGAGAGAGGTCGGCCGAGTGTTAATGAGGCCATACTGACGCTCGAATTTGGCCGGGAAAATAGGGAAACCGACATGTGGGGCACACCTGTCGGGATGATGTGGCACAGACTAGTCCAATGGAGGAGCTGGCCCACGACCTCCACGCCACCGGGAACCGTTCATGTGGGTCGTGGGGGCCAGTAACGTGGCACAGCTCCCACACCGCCTCTAGGCACGGCGACCGCGGTGAGCGACACGCTCATTGCCGCTGGACACACTCGGCTTCAGGGTGCCGCGGGTGGCGCTGCCGCTGTGGCACGACGAGCAAATCAATACACGGCTCGTCGAGGATGCACGGGGCACCGAAGTGCGCGCGTGCCGCGACGCGTCCGTGGAGTGTTCTAGCATGGCCAACTGCATCCCCAGGACCTGAGACCATGCCGGGTCATCTTTCAATGACATGTGGGATCGCAAGTGAGCAAAAGGCATGTCCAACGTTGCCACGCCCACAGCTGACTACCTTGGCACACAAAAAACCCTCGTCCCTCACGCCGTCGCCCGCGTGTGATCCTTGTCGGCGCCAGCTGCCCGCATTCATGCCGTCCGTCCGTATGCCATCATTAAGCAGGCTCGCTGCCCGAGGAACCAACTCCGGCGACTTGTTGATGCACCCGGACGCTTGACCTCACCGGAATGCGCTATTTAAAGCGGCAACGCCCAACTAAACTCCACACCATAGCGCATCCTCCTACCTAGCACCACATCCACCATGACCGTGAGCGGGAACGCTCTGCGGGAGAGCTTGTCTTCGGGGATGAAGCTCGAGGTCGCCGCCCTCACTCAACTCGTTGCTCGCAACGCAATACTGGTGTAGCCGGACATGGACGCGACCGCACAAGCGGTGGCCATGCTGGCGGCCGATGACGGGAGCACCGCCAGCCACACATCCTACTTGCCGCCATCCAATGTTCGGCGGCGCTTGCGGCAGGTGAAGCGACGGACTGTCCACGTCCATCATCATCGACCTCATGTCCACCGGCACCATCGAGGTCGAGGACTCCTCTGAGGATGAGTAGGGCATGGGAGGCAGCAGGGCATGGTGTGCCAACTGGTCGGTCCATCTCCCGTGTTATACTCTTCCTCGCTGGAGACCGCACCTTCACTTCACGGGTCTTGAACCCCGCCGCCATTCATGAAGACAGCAGATGGAGGATGTCATCGCCGATGCGGAAGTACAAAGGAAAGTGGACGTCGGTCGCCGCCGTAGAATAGGTTTAGGGTCGGGTTTCTTTTCTTTTTCTGTCCTATAAAAGTTCGAAATGTAATGAAAATCTGCCGTGTTTGCATGAATCTCATCTGGTGTATATGAACTTTCACAATAATAGTAAGATATATTGTATGAAAATATATTGAATGATGATTCGTTTTTGTGTGTATAAACTTGGTCTAAGTTTAGAAGGTTTGACCCGAGACAAACCTAACATGCGAAGTAAATAAACACATAGGTATACATACACAATTTATCTTAGGCACTCCAATAGTACGTCCACTACACATTCACGCATCTCACATCTTTCTCTCACTCTGTCTGTCAAACCAACTAAGCCTTGTCCTAATAAAAAATGAAGTCCTAAAAAAACCAACTAAGCCAACCTCCCAGCATATCGCGCGGGAAAAGACCCAGCCACGCCATTTTAGTCGGGATTACAGGATTACTAGTAGTAGTATCGATGTATCGCGCGAAGCACCAAGTTTAAAAGGAAAAAGGTGGTACACTCACAGCATGCCTGTCGCGGTCGCATTGGACCCCTCACACGGTCGGTCCTGCACACGGCTCACGCAAACAAAACGCGCTTCGGCTTGCCTCTTCACTGACACGTGGGACCGCATTTGGAGAAACCGACCATGCGCCAAACTCCCCGCCCACCGCGCGAAAATTCCCCCCAAATCCCAAATTCAACTGCCCTTCGGCCAACTAGCCAATAATATTCCCCAAACCCCCCTCCCCTCCGGCCCCCTCCACTCCATTCGCTCCGCCAAAGCCGCCCTCCCCACCGCGCCGATACGTTGGCGCTGCGGTTCGTCGAGGGGACGCACGGCGATCCTCTCGCTCCCACAATACACTCTTGTAGACTGCCGTCCTCCAGCCGCGCCGCCACCGCTGGCGATGTTCTTGTGGAGACACACTCTCCCACGGTACGCGCATTCTAGACTGAGGCCCCATGCATGTCGGAGTAGTGCTGAATGTTAGCTGATAGACGCTGTTAATCTCACTGTTTGCCGAAATAGTTTACAGTCAATATGCTCTGCTTAAGAAGCTTCCTTGCCCTGTTCTGCACTCAATCTGCTTTGTTGAGATGGCATGCCACGCCCGATTAGTTGCTAAAATATCCTGCCATATATTTATTGTGAAGTAGATTGCCATGGTCTAGTAGCCAATCTGTTAGGTGAAATAGCTCGACACCGTTTTATACTCGATCTTTGTTGCTCAGATGGCCTTTGGTGGCTGTGTGCTCGACCTCATTGACTGCTGAAATAGCCTGCCATAATTTAGCACTCAAATCTGTTTGCTGAATTAGCTTTACATATATTTTGTTACTTAGATCTGCTTGTCCAAATATGTTGCCATAGATTTAGACATCGACCTAGGTATTTTTTTGGACTTTATAAAAAAGCATATATGTTTTTCCTATAATATCTAGTAGAAGAACTAATTTGCATGTCTAACAGATGGACAAGACTTGGATAACTTCTGCTCGAAGATTCTCCGCTGCATATGTCGAGGGGGTTGAAAACTTCATGCACTTTATCAGAGCTTAGTACGATAGTCCAAAATTAGATGTGCTCTGCCCGTGTAGCAGTTGTATGAATTCAGTTACAAGACCCCAGTCAACTGTGCAAAATCATCTACACTTATATGGGATGTTGGTCACATATACTAGGTGGGTTCATCATAGTGAAGCTGTGAACGTCAATATTACTGACTATGTGGAAGCAGCAGATCACCATCTTGATCTGCCTAATGCTCAGGTGGAAGAGGAGGAGGAGGAGGAGGTGGTGGCGGTGGAGCTAGCGAGTTTGACCAACATTGAAACAATGCTATGAAATGCTCGTGCATTTCGTGAACTTTCACCTGCAGAAGAAAAACGGTGGGCCCGCATGTTGGAACAATGCAACGTGCCAGTCACCCCAGGAAATAAGCTGTCAGTATTCTCAGCTATGGTCACCTTTCTTCAGGTGAAGACATCTGAGCGGATGACCAACAAATCATTCGATGCGATGTTGGCTGCTTTCCGCAAATCTTTCCCAGATGCGTCTGAGCTGCCACACACCTACAGTAAAATGAAGATTTTCCTTCGTGCAGTTGGAATTGGATATGATATGATCCATGTTTGTAAGAATAATTGTGTTCTATTCCGGAAGGATTATGCCAACTTAAGTGAATGCCCAAAATACAAATCATCAAGATGGAAAGATGGCGATGCTGTGAAGAGGATTCCTCATGATGTTCTGACACATTTTCCAATTATACCAAGATTGCAGAGGTTGTTTCATGATGCTGAAGCAAGAGAGGATGTACTGTGGCATTTTAGGAACCAGGAGTATAGAGATCAGAATGTAATGAGCCATCCATCTCATGGTAGTGACTGGAAAAGCTTCAATCAGAAACACAAAAAGTTTGCTGCTAACCCGAGAAACATTAGACTTGGCTTAGCTACAGATGGATTTAACCCATTTGGCCACCAGAGCGCCACATATAGCATGTGGCCAGTGCTTGTTATCCCTTACAACATGCCACCAAATGTCTGCACCAAAGAATCAAACTACATAATGGCCTTGCTCATCCCAGGTCCAAAAAGTCCTGGAAAGGATTTTGATTTATTCATGGAGACTCTTGTGGAGGAACTTCAACAGCTATATAGCAGCCCACCAGCTTATTTCTTTCTGCGTGCTGTTATAATTTGGTACATCCATGATTATCCAACTTTGGGCACTATGTCAGGGCAAACGATACATGGTTACAATGCATGTGTTCGCTGTGACAAGAATCCGCTGTCATACACAATACTTAGCAAGATCTGTTACATTGGACACCGATGTTTCCTCGCCAAGGACAAGCTGTGTTCTACAAAATACCGAAGACATGTGTTCAATGCAAAGCATGAAAACTGTGATGCGCCAAAGAGGCTCACCGGCGATGAGTTGCAGGTGGAATTAGAGAAGGTCGGGCATATTACACCAGGAAACCATCCTGATAATGGTAGCGGGAAAAGGAAGCATGGCAGGGCAGAAGAGTGGTTATTGTTTACCCGCAGGTCCACTTTGTGGGACTTGGAGTATTGGAAAGATTTGGATCTGCGGCATAATCTTGATGTGATGCACATCGAGAAAAATATATGTGACAGCATTATCGGCACACTTCTTAATATTGAAGGCAAGACGAAAGATACCTTAAAATCTAGGATTGATTTGACACACCTGGGTATCAGAAAGGATTTGTAGGTGGAAGATGAAGGTGCACCACGGGATATGGCACCAGCTGTGTACGTCTTGGACAAGGTAAAAAGAAAGAATTCTACAAGGTCCTGTCACGTGTGAGATTCCCACATGGATTTTCTTCCAACCCTGAAAGGAGAGTCAGTGCAGATGGAAACAAGGTACAAGGGTTGAAAACTCATGAATGCCGCATCCTACTTCAAAGGGTTTTACCTGTTATCCTTAGAGGATTGGGCTACCCTGACTTATACAAAGCAGTTGTAGAATTGGGACAATTCTTCAGGGAACTGTACAGTAGAAATATCAGGATAGATGCTTTGGAGCGTCTTAGAGACAAGATACCAACTATCCTATGCGACCTTGAGAAGATATATCCTCCAGCCTTATTTGATGTGATGGTGCATTTGGCTGTTCATCTACCTGAGGAGGCACTACTTAGAGGTCTAGTACAGTATGGCTGGATGTACCCTATTGAAAGGCGGCTAGGCACTTTCAAGGGCTATGTTAGGAACTGAGCTAAACCTGAGGGTTCCATTGCAGAGGCCTACATTGCTACAGAAGCATTGACATTCTGCTCAAAATACATTGAAACAGCTGATCATCTTAGCAAAGAGGTGGGTGAAGATAATCCCGAGCTCAATGTTTTCGATTGTTCTGTTCGAGTTACAGGGAAGAGTCGACAAGACGACAAACCTAAAGATTTGGACAAAATGGTTTGGTATGTGTTGAATAACTGTCCTGAGATTCTACCTTATATTGAGTAAGTGCTAAGTACTGCAGCTTATACATCGTAATCTACTAAACTTGCAGCACATTCTTATATATTTAGATGTTTGACGTGATCTCTATGTTGTGTAGCATCTACAAAAAGGAGTTACTGCCGCAAAATCCAAGAAACATTGACAAACTGGTTATGGCAGGATTTGCGAAATGGTTCAAGAGCCATGTAAGCTTTTGAATTGCACTGTCAGTTTTTTTAATATATTGAGTACATAAGATGATCAGCTTGTCTATTTTCTAACCATAGGTTAAGAAGATGCGGGAGGATGGGCAGGCAGTTGATGATGCCCTTTACGCACTAGCAATGGGTCCTAATATTCTGGTAAGACATTATGAATGTTGCATTGTTGGAGATGTGCACTACAACACCTTTGCACGCGACGAAGGCAGGAAGACACAAAACAGTGCCATCATGGGCACGGATACGTACGGCAAAGAGACAACTGAAATGTATGCTAACATAACAGACATTGTTCAGTTGCAGTATAGCTCCAGTTTCGAGGTTCATCGGTGTGTGGTTCTGTTGTGCTGTCGTTGGTATAACCTGTTTTCCAGGATCGCAAAACCTAGAGCTGATGATTATTTCAAATCAATCAATGTCAAGGCGGCGTACCAGACCGACGAGCCTTTTATTTTGGCAAATCAAGCAACACAGATATTTTTCTTGGAAGACACATATGCATGTAGCGATGATTGGAGAGTATTGCAAAGGTTTGAGCAGAGGAATTCGTTTAATGAAGTTCCACAACAAGATGATGCTTACACTGCTCCTGATGTAGAAGATTCCATAGATGTTCCTAATATCTTTGAGAACCATCACGTCAATGACGCTGGCGAAAAGATTGCGTGTCGGACTATGGACATACGAGAGTTGATCAATAAGACGTCAACGTTCGAGGACATTGAGGATGAAGAAGAAGATGACACTGGGGGGAATTATGATTCAGACTGATACACATGGTGAAGATGTTGACGCTGCTGCTGCGGATGATGATTAGATTGCTTTTGTCGTATTTGCATGTGAGAAGACGACTTTTTATCTACTACGTGAAATTGTGTTTGCTATGACAACTGAAACCTGATGAAGTTGTGGTTTAGTATTTTGCTGTGAGAACATCACTTATTATGTATGTTAATTTGTGTTTGGTGATTGTATGACGACTAAAACATGATGACATTGTTGTTTAGTTGTACTCATATTTGGTTGTGAAACTTGTATTTGATGACATAGTTTGCTATTGGACTGCATTTTGCTCGACGTCTTAGAATGGAAACAAAGCTGACCCGACAGGGCCTCCGCTAATTTATTTATTAATTAGCAAAAGGGCCTCTGCTATTTATTTATTTATGAGTAAAAGGGGATACCCCTCGATTTCCATTAATAGAAAGCATTAAATGTTCACAACACTACACCCAGCCTGCTAAACATGTTTCATTCATTACTAGTTTCAGCAAAGTGCTCATGTCATAACCACTGAATACATCACGAGTGCTACATACACTGCAAATAAAGAGACAATCATCCAACAGAGCACAATGATCTTGCCCATTATCTTCACAAGCTCTTTCATCTCCTCATTGCTGTCAAGGCCGTTCAGCAGCTGTTGCTTCGCCATGATCAGATGAACTACATCTTTAACCTTCTGCTCTGCATCTTCCTCTTCCGTCGTTCCTTCAGTTACTTGTCCAACACCCCAACCTGCTGGTATTGGGATTCCTCGGCTAACCAAATAATTAGCGTAGTTCCATTCCCCCACATCAGCAACTTCCCAGAAATACAAATCACATGAATCTTCCCTTTTCTGCACGAATCAAATTGGAAAATCATCAATGAAACTATTTAAAAAATCAGCAACTGAAAGCAGGTGAAAAACACTTAAACATATTATGACCCCATGATTCGGGCATTTGTAGAAGACTCGGCCAGGGTTGACTATTGTAGTTGAGATGCGACGGATGATTCTGTGTGATTTGCAGCAGTGGCACCACACCAACGGTAGCGGGTTGCGATGAGCAACCGGCTGTGGTCAGTGTGTCGGCGGGGGTGTGATGAGACCCACAGGGGATGGTACGGGTGGCGACTTGGCGCATATCTGGTTGTTGCCTGCTAAAGAGCAGGTGGACAAGCCGCCAGCGGACATGGTTGCTGCGGCCGGAGCTTCTGATTCTAGGCAGAGTAACTAGAGAAGAGGAGAAGCGAATGTTGGATATGTCAGTTTCATTACTTGCAGAGTAACATAGTACTATATATAGTCATAGTCTAGGTTTGGATTCGAACCAGCTACAGGATCACGTCTCCCTTTTTTCTAAAACTCTGCAACGTCTCTTTACTGGTACACTAGCTTGTTTTGTACGCCTTCTCAAGTCTTTGATTTTCGGGAATGTTATGTGGCGAGCGTTCCCTGGGAGGAGGACGGCAAACGAACGCATTTTCCTGGCAGTTTTAGTTGCGACGCAAGATCAAACGGTGGCAGTTTCGGGAATGTTATTTACCGAATGAGCCCAGTTTTTCTTTTCTTCCTATAAAAGAGTATGCTACGTGGTGTCGGCTTAGTCAACAAATGATTGTGCCAACCTTGACCGTTGGATTGACATTCAACGTCTATCGTGTTTCTTTAGTCTCTTCTTCCTCTAGCCGCCAAAGCCAAACCTGCGTCGGCGGGACCGCCTGCTCCCGTCTCCCATGGCTGGCTATGCTGCCGCGCACGCATCGCGGCTACATCGCACCCTAAAACTCTACGCATCTTCCCTGGCTCCTGTTCGTTCCCGTCTGAGGCCTCACCATCGTCCTTCGCCTTGGTTCACTCGCCGCGGCGCCGCCCTCCAGTGTTGTCAACATGGTCAACAACCGAGAGGAATAAGGAGATAACTGTACATGGTGAGGATGACAGTAGGGACCCACCAGGATCATGGCAGTAGGCAAGCAAGTGCCTCCTTTATTACAAGAAAAAAATGATTCCTCCTGATGAATTCCTAACATCTGGGTCGCACGCCACTGTCAACGTAGTCAATAAGCGAGATAATTGCACAAGGAGCGGCTGACACCCGGGACCCAGCAGCTCGCGCAGTATTATTATTTTTGTTTTCGGGACGGAGCAAGGTATCAACTGTGGCCCGTCTAGCCTAGACTTTTATTTCATATATGTTTACCACATGACCAACCCAGTTTTGTTTTTTCTTTCTCAAAATGGCTAGCCCAGCTATTTTGTTTTTTACAGAATAACCAACGGAGGCCTACTTACTTTTCTACGCCCTGCTGGTCCTGAAATCTTTCAAGACGAGGAGGGATGCATTCGGCTTACCCAGAAAATGGGCTATAAGTAATAAGAAATGGGCTGTAAAATGAAAAATACAGCAAACAGGCAATTAGTTCCAAATTACTATTTTCTTTCCGATTTTGATATTCTAAATTTCATTGTTTTTGTGCGGGTAAAATTTCATTGGATTTTACATTAAGGTTTGTTTATTTTTTAAATTAATTTGAATCTTGCTAGAAATTTCGGGTTGTATGCTGTTTGGGACAGATTTGGAGGCTGACTTGTGGGTCTACAAGGTTGACGTGTACGAAAGGCTTTGTCAACTTAGTCCACAAACGATTCTAGCAGCAGTGACCTTTGGATTGTTAATCCAACGGCCGTGCTGCTGCTTCAACCTCTGGTCTTCTTGCTCCAGCCGCCCAAACTAGCGCCGGCCGTACTGCCTGCTCATGCCTCCCGTGGCTAGCTGTGCTGCCGCGCAGGCCTAACCGCCCCACACTACTCCCATCGCTGGCCTGGCCATCCCTGTACTCACCCAGACCTCCTGTTATTCTCCAACGATGGCAGACGAACCAGTAAACCCTCATACTCCCCTCCTTGTGGGAAACAACTGCCGAGTCTTCTCTGGCTCCGGGTCATTCCCTTCCTAGGCCTCGCTGTCGTCCACCGCCCTGGTGCTCTCGGCGCGGCGTGGTCAAACGTGGAGAGGATGACAGCTGGGTCTACAGCCGCATGCAAGGAAGTGCCTCCTTATTACACGCAAAATAATTATTCCTCCACCTGACAGCAGGGACCCACCGGAAGCACCTCTGTATTTCACAAAAAAAAAGTTCCTCCCGCTGACAGCTCGGACCCACCAGCTATATCTTCACACGCAAGGAAGTGCCTCCTTATTATGCAAAAAAAAATGAATAGCCCCGCTACTAGGTGATATTTGGAAGCTGACTTGTGGGCCTACTAAGTTGACGCGGACGCAGGGTTTTTTCAACTTAGTTAATATAAACGATTCTAGCTGCGGTGACCGTAAGATGTCCATCCAACGGCCGTCGTGCTTCTTCAACCTCTGGTCTTCTTGCTCCAGCCGCCCAAACCATCGCGGGTCGTGCCGCCTGCTCCTGCCTCCCGTGGACGGCTGTGCGGCCGCGCAGGCCTCACCGCCCCCTCCTACTCCAACCGCTGGCCAGGCCATCCCTCTACTCAACCACAACACCTGTTATTCTGCGGTGATGGCAGCCTCACACCACGATCAAACCAGTCAACCCTCGTACTCCCCTCCACGTGGGCATGCACTGCCGCATCTTACCCAGCTCCACGTCGTCCCCTTCCTAGGCCTCACCGTCGTCCACCGCCTTGGTGCTCTCGGCGCGGCATGGACAATGTGGTCAAGAAACGACTTCCATCGGAAGAGGACTGTACGTGGAGAGGCCGCAGCAAGTAAGTGCCTCCTTATTACGCGTAAAATAATTATTCCTCCACCTGACAGCGGGGACCCATCGGAAGGGCCTCTGTATTTAGCGAAAAAACATTTCCCCCTGACAGCTGGGACCCACCAGTTATATCTTCGCATGCAAGGAAGTGCCTCCTTATCCTCCCTGATAGCTGGGACCCACCCGGTCGAACCATACGTAGGGTTGTCTGTCTGGTCGCGAACATGTACGTACATCCTAGTCGATCGGTCTCTCTACAATGATGAACCGTGGCCGAGCAAGCAGCGGCATGTGTAGTAGTAGGGCCCCCGACGTAGCAGTTCAGGCAGTCCAGTCAAAACCGTGTACACGTACGTACAGTCAGATGCCAAAAAATACGGCCACCTACGTACATACGGGCGGGGTCTCAAACACCTACTCGCGCATACGTACGGCCAGGGCTCGTGTACATGGAGAGGCAATGGATGGCAGCAACGACGTCCTGTTCATCGGCAGCCAACCGACTGGGTCAGAATGGAGAAACAGCGTCCTGTTCATCGGGAGGCAACAGACTGGGTCGGAATGCGTCGTGTTCAATGGGAGCCAACTGGCTTGGACGGAACAGCCGGAACGGGGTCTGGCGTACCACAAAACGGAGGAAAACGGCCTTCTGTTCGACTGCGCATGATCGAAACGGGGTCCTGTTCATCGGGAAGGGTCTGGCGTACCGCAGAACGGAGGAAACGGCCTTCTGTTCGAGTGCCTACGGTCGAAACGGGGTGCTGTTGATCGGGAGGGGTGTGGCATACCGCAAAATGGAGGAAATGGACTTCTATTGGAGCGCCTACGGTGAAACGGGGTCCTGTTCATCCACTGTCTACTGCCTCGCTCCAGCCTCCACGGGCTACTATTCATCCACCGTCGACCTCCTCCAGCTGTCGGATTCAGGGCTCCGCAGACCCAAGAAAGGTTCGAACTCTGGGGCGTGTGTGAAGAACTCAACCTATCCAGCCTACCAGCCCGTCGCCCCACGGCCTAGCTCGATTCACACAAACGAGGAAGAAGATGAACATGGCAGTTTACCCAGGTTCGGGCCACCTTGCGGTGTAAGACCCTACTCCTGCTTTGTGGTGGATTGGCCTCACGAGGGGCTGAGAATAGACTAGTACAAGGGATGAACAACCTCACGAGGTTCGGGGGTGAGGGAATCAGTCGCCCCTTCTACGGTGGTGGCTAACCTATATTTATAGTGGCCTCGGTCCTCTTCCCCCAAAACGTAGGCGGGAAGGGATCCCACAGTGGCCAATTTGAAAGGGGACAAGTAGTACATCTTATCCTGGCGAAAGGTGGTCTTCGCCTGCAAAGCTTTTGGTCATGACGCAGCGGTGGGCTCGACGATGACATCCGACCTGCCGTGCTAGCGGCCTTGGTATCGTTGCACCAGAATGGAAACCTTTGCCAGATTCCTCGGGAACCCACGCCTGTCCTTGCCTCCTTAGCACCAAAGAGGAAACTGCCTCCTCTGTGCTCGCTGGCGCTCGCCTGCCTTGGTCATCATGGCTTGCGTCGTGGTAGCCTCATGAGGCTGGGTACCTGCATAGAAATCTCCGCTCCTCAGGAGGCCACGAGGGGAGGCCACTCCCTCGGAAGGTCTTGGTGTCGTCCGCCTCGCGAGGCTTGGCCCCTCGCGAGGGTCTTGCCATGGCGGTCTTGTAGACGGGTCGTACCAGGCTGTCGATGGAGCCATGCCGTGGGCCACAGGCAGGCAAGTCTGGGTACCCCGGTTCCCAGAACACCGACAGTAGCCCCCGGGCCCAAGGCGCACTCGGACTTGGCTTTGAGGCAAATCCAAGGGGCAAGGGCGAAGCACCGCGGGCCCCAATCGCCTGCGGGCTAGGCTGACGCGTGGCGCTCGACGGGGCGTGGGCGTCTCCGCTTCCCCATGCCGCCTCGGCAACTGCCCGACTTGACAACTTCCTGGCGCACGCACCCAAGCCATCATTGCCCTGCTGTGCGCTTGCCTTCTGCTTCTCCTCCTCCTCGCGAACTTGCGCCCTCTTTGCCAGATTCCGCGACAGCTCCAATCCACCTTGCCGCCATGGCTGCTAGGAAGAAGAAGGGCAAGACCCCTGCGGCCGCGGAGCCCTCACCGGGGCCGGAACCAGCGCTGGGCCGGTCCATAGTGATCAACCAGGAGGGGCTGGATAAGGTCCGGCACGCCATCGCTGTCGATTCTAACGAGTGGAAGGCATTGAAGATTTGGCTTGCTCCTGGACTTTGGCTGACATGGAGGCCACCGAGATCCCTCTTCATCTCCACGCCCTTCTCGCCGGCTGCTGCCTCCGTTCTCCGATTTCTTCAACGTCGTGCTCTCGCACTACCAAATCCACGCACTGCATCTGGATCCCGGATCCATCATCCTCCTCTCCGCTTTTGCATTTTTGTGTGAGGCCTTCATGGGCATTGCCCCGTCCGTGGCCCAGCTCCGCCACTTTTTCTCGCTTCAGTTGGTCGACAGTGAGCAACGCTCAGGGTGTGTGTTGCTTCAGGTGGTGGCGGCGACCGCAGGCTCTGGCATCGACTCCACGCTTCGTTCGGACATGAGGGGGTTCCGGAGGCAGTGGGTGCACGTAGACGCCACCATGTACAGCCCCCTGCTCCTAATCCCCTCCGCCCCCATGAAGCCAAGCTCCGGGTGGGGGCACGCGAGGCTGATCGACCCGCGGCTCGCCCGAGTAATGACTAGGCTGGCCAGCTTGAAGAAGGCGGGGGTGATGATGGCGATGGTGGTGAGGGAGTTCACCCGGTGCCGTATCACCCCGCTCCAGCGCCATTCCCGCCCAATGTGGGCTTTTACCGGCCCCGCGGACGATATGAGGCTCCAACAGCCTGCTCTTCCTTCCAGCACCCTGCGCGTAGTGCTCCGCCTCCTGACCGGCGAAGAACCCGCCTTGCTCCCTATAGACGGATTCCCTCTCTACGATCACCCGGAGGGGGGGGGCTTCGCCAAGAAGATGCCGCGCTTCGATGAGTGGGGGCTACTCCCCGAGGGCCACGAGGGGCCTCGCGACAACCCACTCTTGGTGACTCCTGTGCACATAGGCCCCGAGGCACGCACTCCTGAGGTGATCACAGGGGAGCGGGCGCCACCATGCGCTCCTGAGGCATCCGCCTCCAGCCCCACGGGCGGCGAGGGATGAGCCCTGCCCGCGGATGCAGCTACTGTCCCCACCGTGGAGGGCTACACACCAGCCCCCAGCGCGTCTTCTATGGATCCCAGGGCATCCCGCAAGAGGAAAGAGCCCGGGAGCCGCCGCAACCTTGTCCCAAGGACCCTGAAAAGGAGGAAGTGGATAGCTGTGGATGAGTAAGTACCTTGCCCTTCTCTTGACTCTTGCCTAATGCGTCTCCGTCTGACTTTTGCCCCTCAGGATCCGTCCCATTGACGGAGCGAGCGCGTCCCGAGCGCGACCTCCGGAGGGCACCGGTCCCATCGCGACCTTAGGCCTCACAAGCCGGGCGGCTGCGCGCGAGGTGGCGTCTGTACGTGAGCTAAGGCCGCCCCCGGGGGGCCGCAGGCCTGCACTCCCGGCGTCCTTCTTCCGGAGTGACCTCTGGGGCGCGGGGGCCGTGTCGAGGGCTCCCTCGCTGATCCTTGCCGGTAACTGGGCGCCCTGCGGAGCAGCGCCATCCCCAAGCTGCGGGGCGAGCCCGCGTCGGGCCCCATCTCGGGCCGCAAGAGCGGGTGAGGGAGCCACAGCCCTCGGGTTCCTTCCGGAGGTGGGCGAGGCCTCGCGCACCTCTCCGACTAACTGGGGCGCAGAGGAAAGCCCAGGCCAGGCATTGGAGCTCACACGCGGGCGCTGCGCCATCCGGCACGACCTTCTTCAGGAGGCATCGAGCGCGCTGGGGCGCCTCAGGGTAGAGCTTGGCGACGTTGATGCCCGCCTCGAGGCGAAGCGCCTGCGTCTGGCGTGCGAATGGCGCCAGCTGCAAGTCGCCATCAACTTCGGTCGCCTGCAGCGTGAGCACGCCCGAGCGGAGGCGGAGGGGCCCCTGGCCACGGTGAGGGAGGCTCGCGATCGCGCCTTGGAGGAGGCCCGAGCCACAGATCGCCGGCGTGAAGCGGCAGAGGCGCGCGAGAGGGAGCTCCAAGCTTCCAATGCCATCCTTGAGCAACAAGTTCGGGCGCGCACGGCCGCACTCGCCGCCCCGGCGGTCGGGCTGCTCGCGGGTGAGGAGAGGCCCTGCACGCTTGAGGACACGCTGGCGCTGGAGGCGATGGAGCTAAGCCTGGAGCGCGAGCGGCTGGAAGTGATGGAGCACCATGTGGCCGCTGCCGAGAATGCCCTCGCTCCTCGGGAGGCGAAAATCCAGCGAGAGGTCGACGAGAAGGTGGCAGGGATCCGTAGGACCCTTGCTGAGGAATATCGCCGGAAGTTGAAGCTCCAGGAGGCTCGCTTCTGCACGCGGCGCGACGAGCTGCAGGGCAAGGCCGACACCCTCAAGGAGAAGCTAGTTGTGGCGGAGCAGGGCGAGAAGGCCGCTGGGGCAGCTCGGGCTGCTGTTGAGGCCGAGCTGTCCTTCCTCCATCAGCAGGTAGAAGGTGTTTCTTCCTTTGCAGAGAAAGCCTCGGACGAAGCGAGCGACCGCCGAATGCTGCAGCGTGAGCGCTCCTTGATGTTCGAGGCCCTCGGGCTCAGGTCCAACCAGGCCCTAAGCAACATCTGCGACGAGAGCGTCTCCCTCCCACACGAAGCCAACGATGTCGGCTACCTTATCTTCTTTACCTAGGTCGTGGCTTGCCTCGAAGGCGGGGCCGCGAGGGCACGCCAACTCATCGAAGAGAAGAGCCGCGACCTTCTTGGGCGTGCGTTCTCGCACGTCTTCAGCCACCTTCTTCGCTCCGATCCTGACTTTGAGTTCGATGCCGCGATAGCCCCTGCACCTGGAGCAATCCAAGGCGTCCTGGCAAGCTGGGTGGAAGATCACGTGGACGACCTGATCGCGGAACGACGCGGTCGCGCCCATGGCCGAAGAAGGCGGAGCTGACGACGACGACGATGGCAGCGAAGACGATGATATAGCGTCTCGCTAGGCTTGCATTTCCCTGTTTTCCTGTCAAGACTTTGAATGTGACCCCGCGGGGATGCCGAAGTATTTTTCGAAGAACTTTGTCTACGATGTATTGAGTGGTATTTGCAGCCCCTATTGTCGACCCTCTTTTTATTTTTCGCGCACTCGCGACCCCTGAATAGGGGTGGCCGTCATTGTCATGCCTGGTCACGGTGCCTGATTCAAGATCCGGAAGCGGGCGCCTGCCGATAGCCCTGGGCAATGCACGCCTGCCATCTCGCTCGAGAGCGTCGCGCGAGGACCCAGAGAGCCGTGCGCGCAGGCAAGGCCACAACTGATGTGGCCTGGGTCCCTAGGGCGTCTTCAGCGTCGCCGGGCAACCCAAGCGTGTGCACCATGCCCAGCCCCCGCTCGCGGGGTGCGATGGAGTGAGCCACAGGTGCCCGCCATCTTTTCGCAAAGACGGAAACCAAGCGAAGGGAAAACAGCTAGAAGAGGAAAAAACCAGGAACCACCCCCTTTTCAACAAAAACGCAAGAGCTGCAAGTTTATTCCAAGAAATAGCAAATTCGGCTACAAGAGAAGGCATAGAATGGCTGCGTCCGACGCCTATGATAGTCTTCTAGTCTTCCTGCCAGCGCGGAACATGGGGCTTCCATTGGGTCTGGGCATAGTCATTGGGGTACCGTGTCGTCCGCCAGCGCGGAGCATGGGGCTTACACTGGATGTGGGCATAGTCATTGGGGGACCGTGTCGTCCGCTAGCGCGGAGCATGGGGCTTCCACTGAGACATGGGTGGGAGCCCCCGTGAGGCTCAGGGGAAGCACTCAGGAGACTCCGGGACGTGTACAACCCCACTCATTATTACGTGAGAGTGTCACGAGCGGAGACTTGAGGGGGCGTAAGGCAATCGCCTGCTTCCTGGTCGGGGGCCCCGCCTCTCGCCCTGGGCCACGCACCGGCAAGCCCGAGCGCTAACAGCCCTGGGCGGGGCCCCTGGACTGGCGACCGTGGGCGAGCAGCGCAACGCGCCACCGCATCAGTCACAGGCCATTTGATCGGCTCGCGACGCCTGCTTCCGGGACCCCCCTGAGCCCCTTTGGCCCCTGGCTTCCGGGGGCTCCATCCTGGTCCGAGGTGCCGCCTCACCGGGCGTGCCTTGGCATGCATGATCCGGTTGTTGCCTTGCGGGCATGTTACTAGACGCGAGTCTCCTGCGCTCCAAGGTTAGCAAAAAATATGTTCTAAAAGTATTTGTCTCAGCGATCGAGGCCCCGCTTGCAGCCCCCAGGCCTCGAGTGACTTGACGGTCTGGAGGGCCACACCAGCGAAGGCCTGTCTACCGCCGACCGGCAAATTCTTCGGTCTCGTTGGTCACCACTTTGCCACCACATCACGACGGCCAGGAGGCAGCCCTCCATAGTGCCTCTCTCTGCGGGCCGCTTACCCCGCCTGAAGCTCGAGGGGGAGTCTCATTCGCCTCCTTTTTGCCGCCCAGCCCTCCAGGTTCTTTCCCTGCACGGACGCAGCAAAGGCATGCCCGAGCCTGCAGCAAGGGTCGGGGCACAGGCGAGGGGCAGAGGGGGTCCACACCCCCGCAAGCGACATTAAGCAGCTCGGCAACCCGGTCGAGCCAAGCGGCGTGGTCACCCTCTGCAGTGTGGTAGCGCAATAATTCACGCACTGTGAGGAGCGCGGCCTACGTGCCTGTTAGCCCCCAGTGGGTGCGGTGGGGCGGAGCCACATCGGTGCCGATCAAGTGCGGGGCGGATCGCCTGCCGCGCCGCATGAGGGGTGATAGCGGCGAACCTTGCCGTTGACGACGATACGCCGAGGAAAACAGGGCACGATGAGGGACGTCGTGGTGGGACGGCACCGCTTGACCGGAGTGCCCGGCCCACCGCCCGGCGCGTACCCGACCGAATCTCATCATGGCCAAGCGAGGATAGGACGTGGTTGGTGAAGAGGCAAGGCTTCGACACGCCCCTGCCTGGGGCGCCAAATGTTGGATTCAGGGCTCCGCAGACCCAGGAAGGTTTGAACTCTGGGGCGTGTGCGAAGAACTCAACCTATCCAGCCTACCAGCCCGTCGCCCCATGGCCTAGCTCGATTCACACGAACAAGGAAGAAGATGAACACGACAGTTTACCCAGGTTCGGACCACCTTGCGGTGTAAGACCCTACTCCTGCTTTGTGGTGGATTGGCCTCACGAGGGGCTGAGGATAGACTAGTACAAGGGGGTGAGGGAATCAGTCGCCCCTTCTACGGTGGTGGCTAACCTATATTTATAGTGGCCTCGGTCCTCTTCCCCCAAAACGTAGGCGGGAAGTGATCGCACATTGGCCAATTTGAAAGAGGACAAGTAGTACATCTTATCCTGGCGAAAGGTGGTCTTCGCCTGCAAAGCTTCTGGTCGTGACGCAGCGGTGGGCTCGGCGATGACATCCGACCTGCCGTGTTAGCGGCCTTGGTCTCATTGCACCGGAATGGAAACCTTTGCCAGATTCCTCGGGAACCCACGCATGTCCTTGCCTCCTTAGAACCAAAGAGGATACTGCCTCCTCTGCGCTCGCTGGCGCCTGCCTGCCTTGGTCGTCATGGCTTGTGTCATGGTAGCCTCCTGAGGCTGGGTACCTGCATAGAAATCTCCGCTCCTCGGGAGGCCGCCTGGGGAGGCCACTCCCTCGGGAGGTCTTGGTGTCCTCCGCCTTGCGAGGCTTGGCCCCTCGCGAGGGTCTTACCTTGGCGATCTTGTAGATGGGCCGTACTAGGCCGTCGATGGAGCCACGCTGCGGGCCGCAGGAAGGCAAGTCTGGGTACCCCGGTTCCCAGAACACCGACACCAGGCTCCACCAAGTACTGTTCATCCATAGGCTACTATTCATCCAGCCTCCACCGGCTACTTTTCATAGAGCCTCCACGGGGTCCTGTTCATCCACCCCCAACCGGCTGGGGTGCGGCGGCCACCTTGGGGTCCTATTCATCCAGCGGCAATGGCCTACTACCACGGGGTCCTGTTCATCCAACCCCCACCGGGAACTATTTATCCACAGCCAACCAACCGGCTCAACTCACCATGTCTTGACTCGTTCTACGTACCGCGCGCACGGAAGCAATGGTCACTATTCATCGAGAGGCAACCCAACACCGGCTGGCTACATCTCGCACGGGGGCTCGATCGGCTTCAGTAAGCAGCGGCAGTGATCGATCGCTCGGTTCAGTTAGCAGCAGCAGCGAAGGAATCGCTCGGGTTCAGTCAGCAGCGAATGAATCGCTCGGGTTCAGTTAACAGCCAAGGGATCGATCGCTCGGGTTCAATAACATGCGATCGCTCGGGTTCCGTTAGCCAACGCCTCGCACACACACGCGTACATGAGAGAAACACGCAAACCAAAGTGCATCGCTCGGCCCCGACCACCCACCGTAACCGGAAACTCCTCGATATTTTCCTCGCCCTCGCTTCTACCATGATTTTTTTCGTCATGGACGGCCCAAAGAATGTCATGCAGCTGCGTCTCCGGCCTGCCCAGGAAGAAAATCCCATTTTCTGTCATGATTTTGTGTCATAGAAGTAGGAGTCCACCACATCTATGATGATACCGGGTTTTGGCACAATTATCGTCATAGAAGTTTCATAAGCATGACAAAAAAAATCGTTCGGCCCAAAATGTCACGGATGTGTTTTTTTTTGTAGTGTCCTATTTTGTGACACCACATTGCTATTTATTTTTAAGGAAATATTAAATATTCCTCGAAAATTAGAATCCATACTAGCCTTCGTTTCTTTTATTAACTCAGTTTGACGAAATGTCATTAGAGTGATGGGTTCAATAGGTTCAACTTTTGGTGGTCCAAATATGCTTTTCATCTTTTCATAGGTGTCAAAGGGATCATTCCCAAGAAAATCATTTTCAAATATAGAGTCCAAGACTCGTCTATGAGCGATAGGTAAACCAACATAAAAACTTCTGAGGCACAATTTAATGTGAAACTGAGTCTTAGCGCTCACTTGTATTTTTAATAATCTATCCCATGCTTCCTTTAAAGATTCATCACCCAAATACTTAAAATTTAAAATTTCTTAATCTGCTCCTAAGTACGGAGGGAAAGGAATATTGGGAGTAGAACTAGCCATGACGATAAAGCAAGCAAACACGAAAAAGGCAAAAAATATATTTTTGTATTTTTTGTAAAAAAAATTAGAAGAGGGGGAGATGAAAATGAGAGGCAAACGGCAAATAAAGTAAATGCAAGGAGATGAAAGTTTATTTGTAGGTAGTTGATAGATGTTGATGATGTCTCCCCAGCAACGGTGCCAAAAATTCATCCTGCTACTTGTGAGTTGTGTTGGGATTTCCCCGAAGAGGAGAGGATGATGCAGTACAATAGAAATAAGTATTTCCCTTAGTTAAGAACCAAGGTTATCAATCTAGTAGGAGAACCAAGCAACACTACGTAAGCAGTACCTGCACACAAGATAACAAATCCTTGCACCCAACGTGAACAAGGGGTTGTCAATCCCTTGGCGGTTAATTGCAAGATTAAATTGTATGGTGATAGATAAATAGATCGCACAAAATATAAAATAAAATAAGTAAAGAAAAATTGCATCAAAGTATTTTTGGATTTTTATATATGATAAAAGTAGACCCGGGGGCCATAGTTTTCACTAGAGAATTCTCTCGACAAAATAGCATGCGGTGGGCAAACAAATTACTGTTGGGCAATTAACAGAAAATCAAATAATCATGACAATATCCAAGGCAATGATTGAGGGGGAACGAAGCATGAAAATCAAAAAATTCCTACGAACACCCAAGATCTATCTAGGAGAAGCATAGCAACAAGAGGGGAGAGTGTGTCTACATACCCTCGTAGACCAAAAGAGGAAGCGTATATAACGCGGTTGATGTAGTTGTACTCTTCGTGATCCGATCACGATCCAACCGATCTAGTGTCGAACGGACGACACCTCCGAGTTTAGCACACGTGCGGCTCAATGTCGTCTCCTCCTCCTTGATCCAGCAAGAGAAGGCGAAGAAGTAGATGGGATCACAACCAACACGACGGCATGGTGGTGATGGTGGTGGTGGAGATAGTTCAGCAGGGCTTCGCCAAGCGCTAATAGAACAAGGACGGAGGAACTACGGAGTAACGGGAGAGAGAGGGGCACCAAGGGCTTGGTGTGTCCTCTTGGGGCACCCCTCCCCTCTATATATAGGTGGAGGGGCATGGGGAACTGAAAGGATCGAGAAGAGAGGTCTAGAGGGGGGTGATTAGACCCTCAACAAGTAAAAGTGGCAATTTTTAAGTTGTTCAAGTTAAGGTGGAGTTTTAGCACACAAGTTTAAGCATTAACAATACATTTCAAGCAAGCATGACAAGAGTATATGCAGCAAAAAGAGTAAAGCATGCTAATTGCAAGAAAGTAAAGGGATGGGATTGGAGTGTGCAAACGCAATGAAGACACGGAGATTTTTGGCGTGGTTCCGATAGGTGGTGCTATCATACATCCACGTTGATGGAGACTTCAACCCATGAAGGGTAACGGTTCCACGAGTCCACGGAGGGCTCCACCCACGAAGGGTCCACAAAGAAGCAACCTTGTCTATCCCACCATGGCCATCGCCCACGAAGGACTTGCGTCACTCGGATAGATCTTCACGAAGTAGGCGATCTCCTTGCCCTTACAAACTTCTTGGTTCATCTCCACAATCTTGTCGGAGGCTCCCAAGCGACACCTAACCAATCTAGGAGACACCACTCTCCAAAAGGTAATAGATGGTGTGCTGATGATGAACTCCTTGTTCTTGTGCTTCGAATGATAGTCTCCCCAACACTCAACTCTCTCTCACAGATTTGGATATGGTAGAAAGATGATTTGAGTGGAAAGCAACTTGGGGAAGGCCAGAAATCAAGATTCTTGTGGTAGGATTGGTATATCTTGATCTCAACACATGAGTAGGTGGTTCTCTCTCAGAAAATTTATGTTGGAAGTGTAGGCACGTTCTGATGGCTCTCTCACATATGGAGAAGGGGGTGGAGGGGTATATATAGCCTCCACACAAAATCCAACCGTTACACACATTAGACCCAACTCGGTGAGACCGAATAGAAGAACTCGGTGAGACCGATTTAGTTCAGAATGTGAATATTAGGAATCTCGGTGGGACCGACTGGAACAACTCGGTGGGACGAATGTGCTAGGGCTTAGGGCAAACATCAACTCGGTGGCACCAATTGCATCAACTCGGTGAGACCGAAGTGAAGCAATAAGGCAATAGAGAAAATGTCAAGCCAACTTGGTGTGACCGATCGCAATTTTGGTGAGACCGAAACAATTGCAACAGGCAACAGAGAGTCTGCAAGGCCATCTCGGTGAGACCGAGATCTGTATCGGTGTGACCAAACTATTAGGGTTTCTGGCAGTGGCTACGTCATGTGAACTCGGTGGCGCCGGATAGAAAGAATCGGTGGGGCCGAGTTGGAGTTTGGGATTTTGACATATTTGGAATGAGAAAGCGGTGGAGGGCTTTGGAGCAATATCACTAAGCACTTGAGCAAGTAGACCATTAAGCAACACCTCATCCCCTTTTAATAGTATTGGCTTTCCTATGGACACAATGTGATCTTGGATCACTAAAATTGAAATGAAGAGTCTTGAGCTTTTGCCAATGCATGTCCTAGACACCTTGAAGTGGTTCCAGATCCTCTTGTCCTTTCCACGTGTGACGCCCCTGATTCAATCATACACTAATCATACACGCAAACGTGTACGATCAAGATCAAGGACTCACGGGAGGATATCACAACACAACTCTAAGAAATAAACAAGTCATACAAGCATCATAATACAAGCCAGGGGCCTCGAGGGCTCGAATACAACTGCTCGATCATAGACGAGTCAGCGGAAGCAACAATATCTGAGTATAGACATAAGTTAAACAAGGTGCCATAAGATGGCTAGCACAAACTGGGATACAGATCGAAGAGGCGCAGGCCTCCTGCCTGGGATCCTCCTAAACTACTCCTGGTTGTCGTCGGCGGCCTGCATGTAGTAGTAGGCACCCTCGGTGTAGTAGGGGTCGTCGAAGGTGGCGTCTGGCTCCTGGGCTCCAGCATCTGGTTGCGACGTCCGAGAAGAATGGAAAAAGGGGGAAAAGAGGGAGCAAAGCAACCGTGAGTACTCATCCAAAGTACTCGCAAGCAAGGATCTACACTACATATGCAATGGTATCAATGAAATGGGTAGTATCGGTGGACTGAACTGCAGAATGCCAGAATAAGAGGGGGATAGCTAGTCCTATCGAAGACTACGCTTCTGGCAGCCTCCATCTTGAAGCATGTAGAAGAGAGTAGCAAGTGCAGCATCAAGTAACATCGCATAGCATAAACCTACCCGACGATCCTCTCCTCGTCGCCCTGTGAGAGAGCGATCACCGGGTTGTATCTGGCACTTGAAAGGGTGTGTTTTATTAAGTATCCGGTTCTAGTTGTCATAAGGTCGAGGTACAACTTCGGGTCGTCCTTTTACCGAGGGACACGGCTATTCGAATAGATAAACTTCCCTGCAGGGGTGCACCACATTACCCAACACGCTCGATCCCTCTGGCCGGGCACACTTTCTTGGGTCATACCCGGCCTCGGAAGATCAACACGTCGCAGCCCTACCTAGGCCTAACAGAGAGGTCAGCACGCCGGTCTAAATCCTATGCGCGCAGGGGTCTGGGCCCATCGCCCATTGCACACCTGCACGTTGCGTGGGCGGCCGGTGAGCAGACCTAGCAACCTCCATTACAAAGGAAGTTGCGTTACGCGGTCCAACCCGGCGCGCGCCACTCAGTCGCTGACGTCTAGGAGGCTTCGGCTGATACCACGACGTCGAGTACCCATACTGTTCCCGCGTGGTGGTTAGTGCGTATAGGCTCATAGCCAGACTCAGATCAAATACCCAATCTCGTTAAGCGTGTTAATTGATATAACCACGGACGCCGACCAGGACCAGGCCCACATGTCTCCTAGGTGGTCACAACCTGCCCTGTCGCTCCGCCACAAAGTAACACTCGGGGGCCGTCGGGAACCCAGGCCCACCACTACCTGGATGGAACCACCTGCCCCTTCATCCCCCATCTCTGAACAGAAACATAAGTATGTAATAGTATATAATATAAACCCGTGATCACCTCCCGAAGTGATCACGGCCCAGTAGTATAGCATGGCAGACGGACAAGTGTGTAGGGCCACTGATGTAATTCTAGCAACCTATACTAAGCATTTAGGATTGCAGGTAAGGTATCAACAGTAGTAGCAAAGACAGGCTATGCAGCAGAATAGGATTAACCGAAAGCAGTAACATGCTACACTACTCTAATGCAAGCCGTAGAGAGAAGGAATAGGTGATATCGGGTTGATCAAGGGGGGGGGGCTTGCCTGGAAGCTCGGCAGAGAAGGACGGGTCGTCAACACTATAGTTGTACACGGCAGCGTCGTCAGCGGTCTCAGCGTCTATCGAGAGAGAAAGAGGGGGGGAGGAAAAAGTAAATACAAAGCAAACAATGCTACACAAAGTATGACATGACAATATGCGGTGCCGGGTGTGTTCTAACGTGGGGTTGCACGTTACCGAGAAAGGGGGATCCCATCCGGGAAGTTTTCCCGGTTCCGGACAATTGTAAGACAGATGACCGGAGGGGAACAGTTGCACGTTCGCTATGATACGGATGTGTGGCGGGCGAACGGACTGCGTATTCGGATTCGTCTCGTCGTTCTGAGCAACTTTCATGTAGAAAGTATTTTCATCCGAGCTACGGTTTATTTTATATTAATTTTTTAAGATTTAAAAAAAATTTAAATTAATATTATTAATTTAATTCGAAAATACATTTAAGACATCAGCATGATGTCAGCGTGATGTCAACGGTCAACTCTGACCGTTGACTGGTCAAACTGACGGTGGGTCCCACATGTCATAGACTATTTAGTTAATTAACAGTAGTTAATTAGGTTAATTAGTTAATTTGGTTAACTAATCTTAATTAGTTAATTTAAACAGAATTAATTAAGTTAATTAATTACTTAGTTAATTAATTAATTATTATTTATCTTTATTATTATTTTTAATTACATTTTCTTTTTCTTTTTCTTTTATGTTCTGGGCGTGGGGCCCCTAGCCAGTGGCCCATGGAGGCCTTAACGGGCGCGATTAGTGGGCGCTACCGCCCACCCCGGCCAACCTGGGGGAGGGCGACGGCGACGGCAGGGCGCCGGAGCGGCGCTGCGCGGGGGGTGGCCAGGCCGTGGAGTGCCAGGCCGACAGGCACGGCAGGACGGGTGGCGCGTGGAGTGGGGGGGGGGGGTTGCGACGGGCGCGGTCGGCGTGGCGCCGGAGTTGGCCGCGGGGATGGCAGTGGTCGGCGCGAGCTCGGACTGGAGTGGGGCTAGGGGAGCGGGGGCTTGCGCGCGCGGAGGCGGCAGCAGTGGCGGAGGCGGGACGGAGCGGCAGAGGAGCAGGGCGCCGACGCGGGGCGAGTAGTGGGTGCACGGGCCGGCAGGAGCGGCCCCGGCAGCGGCGAGCAGAAGTAGTAGGCGAGCGGCGGCAGGTGCAGTATGCGAGCGGCGGCAGGTGCAGTATGCGAGCGGCGTGACGTAACGACAGGGATGGTCATGGCGCTCGGGCGAGCAGCAGCAAGAGAGCAGGCGCGGCGGGACTGGCGGGGCACGCGCAGGCGCAGGTGGGCACGCGCCGACAGCGGCAACCGTGAGCGAGCGGGGGGGTCCAGTGACGGGTGGATGTGGGCAGTTGCGATGGCCGTGGGCACGACTGGCCGCGGTGTGCACGAACGACGGCGGGACAGCGATTTGAGCAGGAGGGGAGAAGGGGGCGCGAAGTGGGAGCTCATAGCGAGCTGGATGGAGTCGGGGTCGGTCGACGGCGACATGCATGACGATGGCGTCCAGCGCCCGCGCGTGGAGAAGACGACGAAGATGGCGAGCTGCGGGGGCGCTTGGCGATCAACGGGTGAAGGGGGCAGCGTCGACGAGGTCCTCGGGCGGCGACGGGATCGGGCGGGGGATGGAGGACGGGGGATGAACGATCTGACCAGGCGGGGGGGGGGGGAGGTAGCGAGTGGAGGTCAGTGCGTATGAGGCAAATATTTGGGTTACAGGGGGTGGGGGGAAAAGCCAAGGGGTGAGGGGGCCGGCTGGGCTGGCCTGGCTAGCCCAGTGGCCAGCTGGGCCACGGCCCAGCGGGGAGGGGGGTTCTTCTCCTTTTTATTTTGTTTTAATTCTCTCTTTTCTTTTTATTTATTTTTCTTTTCTGTTTTATTAAATTTTAGTTTTTATAAAATACAAAAGTTGTATCTAAAATAGTATTAATAAATATGTCACTGCCACAATTAACTTGGCACCTAAAATAAAATAGTTTGTAATAGTTTATTATTTTAAAAGCATTTAAATAATTGTTTTTGCTGCTGTTTTATACATTTTAGAGTATTTAAACATTTTATAAAAGGGTGGTTTCTCCACCATAATTACCTATGCATTATCTGACACAACCAGAACATTTTAGTTTTTATGTTTGAAAACTTTTACCGTTTGACTTTAATTCAAAGTTGAATTTGGATTGGTTCTGAACTAACGCGAGATTAGCAACAGTAATTGCGGTGATGTGGCATCATTAACAAGGAATTACTATAGCTTAAATATCCGGGCGTTACAATTCTCCTCCACTACAAGAAATCTCGTCCCGAGATTTAAGTGGTAGAGTAAGGGGGAAAGAATTGGTTACGAAATTCTAACGATTCTTCTTGGTCTTGGTTGCTCTTCTCGAAGAGGTTGATCCACTACGTTGATGTCTTCATTTCTCTGCTTCAGGTCATCAAGATGAAGTCGACATCCTTTCTTCAGGACCTCCATCGTACTTACGTAAAGGATAAGGGGAAGCTCGTCAATGGTAGAATGCTATAAGGGGTAATCGTCTGGGGTTTTCCCATGAATGAACATATGAATATCTCTCGAGTTGAAGAAATGAAACACATCGAGAGCAAGGTAAGAAGGTACAACAAGGGGTTCCAAGCGGATAGACAATCGTTCGATGTCTGAAAAAGAGTGTGTAAGGGGTTCAGAGCATCAAGATTAAGTATTGCATCTGATACCAGAATTGATGACCTCTAGGTAGGTGGCCCGTGAATTACATACGAAGTCAAGCGCGAGGAATAACTTTGGCAGCAGGGGCGTACAGGAGAGTCAGGTTTCGATCCTATGGAACTGTGGGTTATGGGCCCACCATGTGGGTTACAGGTAGGAAAGGGGCTGACATCTTGCACGGTCATGATAGCAAGGCATGTCAGGGGGTAACCTGTCAGTTATGTCGGCAACATCGTTGGTACCAAGGGCGAGGGACGAAGAGAACCCCTTTTCCTGCTCGTTGAAATGAGGCGGACCAATAGGCAAAGTTCTCGTCCATCGGTGGTTACTGGAATGTCATCAACAATAGTAACAGGGTCTTACTGACAGAGTTGTACACCGAGGTGTTTACATAAGCAGGAGAATATTATTGCTTAGATCATATAGATCACAAGATAGGTTAAACCAAACAATGGAAAGGAAAATATGATTATCAAATTAAACAGAACAATGGAAAGAAAAATGTGTTTAAACACATATTTCAGTGGTATATCCTTCCCAAGGACAAGCAGAGTATGTTATCCATGACAGGATATAAAGTAGAAAACCCGTTAGGTAAGGGGAGAGAAATTACATGACATTACCCATACAACGGTGTCTAGATAATTGATAAAGAATATTTAGCATTGTGCTTCAAATGCTCTTATTGAAAATCAGAGTACCACAGACATGCTTAGAGATAGCATTGGCACGGTCTTCAAGCAAAGGTCAGACTTTGGATACACAATGGATCCATCAGGAACAACTCATAGAGTAAGTCTTATAATTTCCTCATGGAAGAATGGCTAAACTTGCTAAAAAGGAAACTATAACAATAGTCCTCCAGCCAAGTGTGCTAGGCATGACATCACCTTACCGGGTCATATGAGACCAACGTTATAACTCTTGGAAATATGTTCCAACCATCATATCTGACCGAGATTCAGATCTGATTGGTTCAAGATACCTTAGACTCAGGATGCCTGAGAAGAAAAGGTGCAACACAAATTGATGAGATGACATTGTAAGATTCTCGGGAAATGAACTATGGAAGCAAGTTCCGAATCATGAGTTCATCATTAAACCAAGGAGAGAATGAGGAGGTGGCTGATGAACTCAGCGACAATTCAACAAGATTTCCAAAAGATGGATTTCCACAATTATGTGAACAAGGAGATAACATTTGTCAGATAAAATGATATAATGAGGTATGCTCAGGAAAACATAGACAATTAAACATTGGTTGAAAGGTGCACCCGAAATATGGGCTTATGTAGCATGATTAATGTTAGAATGGTGATTTGATAACCAATACACAAAGTATGAAACTATCGTTCATTAACTTACAAGCAATAGGGTTGCTAGAAGTTTTGAATTTTACACATCACAGTCCATTTGTCGGTATTCCGGTTAGAAACAACATGGGGACCAAGAAAAGAATGTAGATGGCGAGAAGTATTACTATATCAAGAATTCTTAAGAGGTGGTGAAATTCTCATGACATTCTCGACATAACCGATGGTAATACTCCAAGGTAGAACATAGCTTAAGCTGGATGTCAAGGAATTCAAGGTACAACACAAAACAAGAACAAGTTCTGTGTTGGAGGGAAGTCAATAAAGTGGTCGATGATAACACAAATCATCGAGGGCAAGGATGGTATTTCTCATCATGAACTCAATTGATATCCTGGAAGAGCTCAGAATGCCGATGATGATCATGACACATTTGTTGGGAGATTTCATGAAGATGTAATCGGTCGGCGATGACATCAAGCCAAAGGAATGATGAAGCGAAAGGTTATTGGAACCAAGGGTATGACACAAACTCGAAATCAAGCTTGCTGTTCAAGGCGAGATGATATGACGAGGAAGATCGACGTAGGCTTAGCTCATCGTCAAAATGTTGTGCTCCAGGACGAAGGACCAGGTAGCACAGTTAAAATTTAGCACGATAATTATATAATCGATCAGGCTAGGAATGGCTTGAAGGATTATTAAACTCATAAGCAACGAAAATTACTTAGAGCTATTGAATCGGAGTGCGGAATCGATTCACTTATCGATGTTCTCGAGTGACCAATAACTCAAAACCTGGGGGGGAATCTGAAATTGGTGGGAAGCAATACTAGATGAAGACCCATAGGAAGCAACACAATTCTTTGATATTCTCGAGATACCGGAGGGTAATACTCGAAGGTAGATCAGGATAGAAACTGAACTAGATCGTTGACTTGCGATAGCAGATACTTTAACCTTGTCAAAAATAGACGAGGCACTGGAATGGTTTCCTTTCAGAAATATATTAAATAAAGTTAGCATGGTCGAAACCATAGCTGCAAGGGATCCAATTCAATGACACCGAAATAATTATTCAAATGATTAAATATTCTTGCAAGAAGCTTTCATGATAAGCTCCACATCGAGTCCATGGGCAAGAACACAAAGGTTTGGGGTCGACTCCCACTTCTTCAATGCATAACATTTCATTCGCTTCTCGTCTTCGAAGAAGTTGTAGAGTTGAAAAGTATCTGGTAAAACACCAGAAGAGAATGTCTTGTGTAAACTTTCGGGTTCACACGGTTTAGGGAAGGTATATGTTCATCCCATAGGGCATCTTAGGAACATATAAGGCTTCAGGAGTAAATTATACAAGCTCGAAAGCAGAGTATGGTTGGGAACGCAGAGGATACAATTTACCAAATGCATTATGTATCATGGAAGAATTCACAAGGCAGTTAAATATGAAGGACACTGTTGATTAATAATCCGACGAAGGATCGGATGTCCACAGCGGAGCTGATGTGAGCATCGGCACACAACCAGATGAAGAAGGAACGCAAAGGCATCAGATTATAGGACATCTGAATAATTTGATGCTTAGATAACAAAGGAATTATGAATTCCAACATGAAGGATCAGAAGCAGACGCTCTGATCAAGGATGGGTTACTTGAATAGACTTAGGGGCACAATCGATGACAATTTGATTGGTCGAGAACCAGCTCATGTTCAAAAGGACATCTGAGCCGGAAGATAATTAGAAAGGATCAACTGATGAATGCGTGCATTCGCACTCATGTTGAATCAATAAGATGAAAATGACGGTGTCAAAGGATACTAATGAATATTGCCAGTCATATGGAAAGCATCCATAATGCAAGCAAACAAGTATTTGCAGAGCAATAAGCTGCTAAGGATTTTTTGAAGATTGAATAGTATTCCAATGTATCTTGGGAATCGTATGAACAAAGGGGGAAGAACGGATACTCGGTAAGTGCGAGGAATTATCCGTAGGGAGTATTCATGAGGCAAGAACGGCAAGGCAGTAAGCTCAAAGGATTGTCGGAACAACGAAGAGCAGTTCGGGGCATCTTGTAATAATAAGACCAATGGGATTGAATGTAAGAGTGGCAAGTGTATGAATTTATCCATAAGGATATAACAGCGGTAGGGAATTTGCAAAGGCGGTGGACACAGGTGTCTCTGGAAAACATCGAATAGCATCTTCGGAACCTTCTGGTGAAGCAGTCGATCATCTGGAATGAAGGCGCTCTCCGGTAGGAAGTGGTATCGAGAACCTAGAGTTATAATTAGTAAAATCATTTAACCCGAATAGAGGAGAGATCAGAATCCCAGAGTATAGAAGAGGAATAAAATATCCTAGTACCACCCAATTGGCGATGTGGGCCCGTAAGCCACACAGCCAAGTTAGTAAAAGTTTTGCAATGTCTAGACTCGACTTCAGCCAAGGAGTGTGGAAGGGGGGTTCCTACAGGCAGTTGGCTCTGATACCAACTTGTGACGCCCCCGATTCAATCGTACACTAATCATACACGCAAACGTGTACGATCAAGATCAAGGACTCACGGGAGGATATCACAACACAACTCTAAGAAATAAATAAGTCATACAAGCATCATAATACAAGCCAGGGGCCTCGAGGGCTCAAATACAAGTGCTCGATCATAGACGAGTCAGCGGAAGCAACAATATCTGAGTACAGACATAAGTTAAACAAGGTGCCATAAGATGGCTGGCACAAACTGGGATACAGATCGAAGAGGCGCAGGCCTCCTGCCTGGGATCCTCCTAAACTACTCCTGGTCATCGTCGGTGGCCTGCACGTAGTAGTAGGCACCCTCGGTGTAGTAGGGGTCGTCGAAGGTGGCGTCTGGCTCCTGGGCTCCAGCATCTGGTTGCGACGTCCGAGAAGAATGGAAAAAGGGGGAAAAGAGGGAGCAAAGCAACCGTGAGTACTCATCCAAAGTACTCGCAAGCAAGGATCTACACTACATATGCAATGGTATCAATGAAATGGGTAGTATCGATGGACTGAACTGCAGAATGCCAGAATAAGAGGGGGATAGCTAGTCCTATCGAAGACTACGCTTCTGGCAGCCTCCATCTTGAAGCATGTAGAAGAGAGTAGCAAGTGTAGCATCAAGTAACATCGCATAGCATAAACCTACCCGACGATCCTCTCCTCGTCGCCCTGTGAGAGAGCGATCACCGGGTTGTATCTGGCACTTGAAAGGGTGTGTTTTATTAAGTATCCGGTTCTAGTTGTCATAAGGTCGAGGTACAACTCCGGGTCGTCCTTTTACCGAGGGACACGGCTATTCGAATAGATAAACTTCCCTGCAGGGGTGCATCACATTACCCAACACGCTCGATCCCTCTGGCCGGGCACACTTTCTTGGGTCATACCCGGCCTCGGAAGATCAACACGTCGCATCCCTACCTAGGCCTAACAGAGAGGTCAGCACGCCGGTCTAAATCCTATGCGCGCAGGGGTCTGGGCCCATCGCCCATTGCACACCTGCATGTTGCATGGGCGGCCGGTGAGCAGACCTAGCAACCTCCATTACAAAGGAAGTTGCGTTACGCGGTCCAACCCGGCGCGCGCCGCTCAGTCGCTGACGTCTAGGAGGCTTCGGCTGATACCCCGACGTCGAGTACCCATATTGTTCCCGCGTGGTGGTTAGTGCGTATAGGCTCGTAGCCAGACTCAGATAAAATACCCAATCTCGTTAAGCGTGTTAATTGATATAACCGCGGACGCCGACCAGGACCAGGCCCACATGTCTCCTAGGTGGTCACAACCTGCCCTGTCGCTCCTCCACAAAGTAACACTCGGGGGCCGTCGGGAACCTAGGCCCACCACTACCTGGATGGAACCACCTGCCCCTTCAGCCCCCATCTCCGAACAGAAACATAAGTATGTAATAGTATATAATATAAACCCGTGATCACCTCCCGAAGTGATCACGGCCCAGTAGTATAGCATGGCAAACGGACAAGAGTGTAGGGCCACTAATGTAATTCTAGCAACCTATACTAAGCATTTAGGATTGCAGGTAAGGTATCAACAGTAGTAGCAAAGACAGGCTATGCAGCAGAATAGGATTAACCGAAAGCAGTAACATGCTACACTACTCTAATGCAAGCAGTAGAGAGAAGGAATAGGCGATATCGGGTTGATCAAGGGGGGGGCTTGCCTGGAAGCTCGACAGAGAAGGACGGGTCGTCAACACTGTAGTTGTTCACGGCAGCGTCGTCAGCGGTCTCAGCGTCTATCGAGAGAGAAAGAGGGGGGAGGAAAAAGTAAATACAAAGCAAACAATGCTACACAAAGTATGACATGACAATATGCGGTGCCGGGTGTGTTCTAACGTGGGTTTGCACGTTACCGAGAAAGGTGGATCCCATCCGGGAAGTTTTCCCGGTTCCGGACATTTGTTAGACAAATGACCAGAGGGGAACAGTTGCATGTTCGCTATGCTAGGGACATGTGGCGGGCGAACGGACTGCGTATTCAGATTCGTCTCGTTGTTCTGAGCAACTTTCATGTAGAAAGTATTTTCATCCGAGCTACGGTTTATTTTATATTAATTTTTAAAGATTTAAACAATTTTTAAATTAATATTATTAATTTAATTCAAAAATACATTTAAGACATCAGCATGACGTCAGCGTGATGTCAGCGGTCAACTCTGACCGTTGACTGGTCAAACGGATGGTGGGTCCCACATGTCATAGACTGTTTAGTTAATTAACAGTAGTTAATTTGGTTAACTAATCTTAATTAGTTAAATTAAACAGAATTAATTAAGTTAATTAATTATTATTTATCTTTATTATTATTTTTAATTACATTTTCTTTTACTTTTTCTTTTATGTTCTGGGCGTGGGGCCCCTAGCCAGTGGCCCAGGGAGGCCTTAACGGGCGCGGTTAGCGGGCGCTAACGCCCAGCCCGAAAGGGGCGCCCACCCCGGCCAACCAGGGGGAGGGCGACGGCGACGGCAGGGCGCCGAAGCGGCGCTGCGCGGGGGGTGGCCGGGCCGTGGAGTGCCAGGCCGACAGGCACGGCAGGACGGGCGGCGCGTGGAGCGGGGGGTATTGCGACGGGCGCGGTCGGCGTGGCGCCGGAGTTGGCCGCGGGGATGGCGGTGGTTGGCGCGAGCTCGGACTGGAGCGGGGCTAGGGGAGCGGGGGCTTGCGCGCGGAGGCGGCAGCAGTGGCGGAGGCGGGACGGAGCGGCAGAGGAGCAGGGCGCCGACGCGGGGCGAGCAGTGGGCGCATGGGCCGGCAGGAGCGGCCCCGGCAGCGGCGAGCAGAAGTAGTAGGCGAGCGGCGGCAGGTGCAGTATGCGAGCGGCGTGATGCAACGACAGGGATGGTCATGGCGCTCGGGCGAGCAGCAGCAAGAGAGCAGGCACGGCGGGACTGGCGGGGCACGCGCAGGCGCAGGTGGGCGCGCGCCGACAGCGGCAACCGTGAGTGAGCGGGGGGGGTCCAGTGACGGGTGGACGCGGGCAGTTGCGATGGCCGTGGGCGCGACTGGCCGCGGTGTGCACGAACGACGGCGGGACAGCAATATGAGCAGGAGGGGAGAAGGGGCGCGAAGTGGGAGCTCACAGCGAGCTAGATGGAGTCGGGGTCGAGGGGCCTGGGGGTCGGTCGACGGCGACATGCATGACGATGGCGTCCAGCGCCCCCGCGTGGAGAAGACGACGAAGATGGTGAGCTGCGGGGGCGCCTGGCGGTCAACGGGTGCAGGGGGCAACGTCGACGAGGTCCTCGGGCGGCGACGGGATCGGGGTGGGGAGGGCGACGGGGGTTGCCCGATCCCGATCCAGGCGGGTGGGGGAGAGCGAGGGGAGGAGTGGTGATTGGGCTCTAGGGTTCCAGGGGGTGGGGGGATAAGCCAAGGGGTGAGGGGGCCGGCTGGGCTGGCCTGGCTAGCCCAGTGGCCAGCTGGGCCACGGCCCAACAGGGAGGGGGGTTCTTCTCCTTTTTATTTTGTTTTAATTCTCTCTTTTCTTTTTATTTATTTTTCTTTTCTGTTTTATTAAATTTTAGTTTTTATAAAATACAAAGGTTGTATCTAAAATAGTATTAATAAATATGTCACTGCCACAATTAACTTGGCACCTAAAATAAAATAGTTTGTAATTCTTTATTATTTTAAAAGCATTTAAATAATTGTTTTTGCTGCTGTTTTATACATTTTAGAGTACTTAAACATTTTATAAAAGGGTGGTTTCTCCACCATAATTACCTATGCATTATCTGACACAACCCGAACATTTTAGTTTTTATGTTTGAAAACTTTTACCGTTTGACTTTAATTCAAAGTTGAATTTGGATCGGTTCTGAACTAACGCGAGATTAGCAACAGTAATTGCGGTGATGTGGCATCATTAACAAGGAATTACTATAGCTTAAATATCCGGGCGTCACACCACGCCATTGTTGAACTTATCTGAAATGCACTAGATAAAACCATTAGTCCAACAAGAGATATGTTGACATTAATTACCAAAATCACCCAGGGAGCACTTGTGCTTTCAATCTCCCCCTTTTTGGTAATTGATGACAATATACATCAAAGCTTTAGGTAAAAGATATGAAGAATAGCAGATAAAGCTTTGGAGAGACATGTAACATGCATAAGCTCCCCCTACATGTATGCAATCATGTGAAGATAGAATGTACTAACATGTGAATGCATAATCATGACAGAGCAAGCAGAGAGTTACATGTATCTTGGCTATATGCATCAGAGCTAATGATATGATCAGGAAATGTACCTCAATGTTTATGAATCCCTCTTGCAAACAATATGTACATCAGCAAGAGATCATCATGCACATGAGTGTGATGCGTATACTTACCTTGTGGTCTTGAGCTGGCTCTGGAAAGAGTGGACTTGAAAACAAGGTTAGATAACACAATATCACTCTAAGTAAAGCAGTTTTAGTAAACCACAAAAGTACGAAGACTGGGATGACATGTAAAGGGTGAGTACTAAGTACTTCATTTAGATATAGACATGTCCCCAAAGATTTAAAGATGTGCAATGAAATCCAAAGATTTTTCTCCCCTTAGACATGAATTCTTTCTCCCCCTGAATCTGATATTGAATAATGGGAGAAGATAGGGTGAGAGAAAATCAGAGCAAGAAAGGGTAATATCAACCAAAACCAGAGCAACAAGAATATTAGCAATAGCTAAGATCAAACATATTGACATGTCTTTCCCCTCTTAAAGACATGTGACTTCTCTCCTCTTTGTTAGCAAGCATCTGGAAGAGCTTAGATGTGCTCATATGATAAGCTTTGATGTGCTCTCTCTCCCCCTTTGACATCAATTTCCAAGAAGGGTACTTCTAGAGCATGAGTCAAGTAGGTGTGGTCCTTGAGAGTCATTACAAAGCAACAGGTAGTTTGTGATGCTAATAGAGGGAAGAATAATTGAGTGGAGCTGAAGAAAATAGGCAATAAGAAATGGCAAAATATTTTCTCAGAGTTGAAATTGGTGATGCCGATGCGTTTTCCGTCGGTGGCTCCGAAATGACAAAGTCACACAAGGTACTTATCGGTGCGACCGAGTGAGTCCATGTTGAATCGGAGGGGCTGAGTTCAACACAGAGTGAAGGTTTTGTCATCTCAGCTCACTTAGCAAAAGAAATCTCACAAAGATTTGCAAGGAATTAACAGAAAGATTTGCAATAGCAGTATGACAGATGAAAAACAGAAAAGAGATCTAGATGAAGTTTTTTTGTTTTTGTTTTAGAGGGAGACAAAATAGCAAGATAAAAATATGCAAATACAAACAACAACTGAGCAAAAGAACACTAGAGAACTTCATCTAGAAAGGGTCGGCGACAAAGTCACCTACGTTAGAGTATATTGACTTAGGAGTCAAGTGAGATCACTTGATCATAGGTTATACTCATCGTTTAAGCTCAAAATGGGGTTACCATTTTTCGTTTAAGCATTTTGATGTATTCATACCTTGTTGAGTTGCTTTAGCTCATGTCTTGGAGCCAGGCTTCTCTAAGGTGGGATTACATACCTTGGGTTGTGGTGTTGATCTTGACCATGTAGTTGAACTTGTGTTGGGTGCTCAAGGTTGATGTTGTTCATCAAGAGTTGGGAGCACCTCTAGTAGTTTGAGTTCATCTTCCTACATTGGTTAGTCTTGCAAGGAAGAGCACTTGTGTATCCAAAATGACAATCATGAAACTTGATACCAAATGAAATTTGATATACTAAGTTAGTCAAAGGATATGTTGAGTGAGTTCTTGCTTCCTTGAATTCAACAACCATATCATAGGGACTTGGTGATGTAGAGGTTGCTCAAGATGTGAGTGGCTTGCAATCTCATAGATTTGGGTTCATCCAAGTACCTACAAGGGTTAGATAACATGCAAGGGTACAAGTATAGATCCAAGACATATAATTATCATCATAAGATAAATATCAAGGATTAGTCAAGAAGACTCATGCCTTGCATGTATCCAAATGGAGTTACTACTCCAAGTTTGAGGCATGAATGATGTTCAATTCACCTCTCAAATAGCAAAATACTTTCTCATCAAGTGGTTTGGTGAATATATCCGCCAATTGCTCATCGGTACGAACATGCTTAAGATTGATGTCACCTTTAGCAACATGGTCTCGAATGAAATGAAGACGAACTTCAATATGCTTAGTTCGAGAATGTTGCACATGATTGTGAGTAATCTTAATAGCACTTTCATTATCACAAAGCAATGGAACATGTTGCACATGTATCCCATAATTCTTAAGGGTTTGAGTCATCCAAAGTAATTGAGCACAACATGATTCGGCAGCAATGTATTCCGCTTCGGCAGTGGATAAGGATACCGAGTTTTGTTTCTTGGAGGACCAAGACACAAGGGATCTACCAAGAAATTAACAAGTACCCGAAGTGGAGTTTCTATCAACCTTGTCACCGGCTTAGTCCGAATCGGAGTAGCCAACAAGATCAAAAGATGACCTCTTAGGATACCAAATGCCAAAGTTTGGTGTATGAATTAAGTATCTTACTATCCTTTTCATGGCCTTGAGATGACATTCTTTAGGGGCCGCTTGATATCGTGCACACATGCACACACTTAGCATAATATTGGGATGGGAGACACATAAATATAAGAATGAACCAATCTTAGAGCGGTAAACCTTTTGGTCAACCGGTTTACCATCCTTAGTCAAGTCAATATGTCCACTAGTAGGCATGGGTGTTTTCATACATTTGCTTTCTTGCATGTTGAACTTCTTGAAAAGATCATTGGTATACTTTGTTTGAGAAACAAAGGTACCTTCCTTAGTTTGCTTGACTTGCAATCCAAGGAAAAATTTGAGTTCACTCATCATAGACATCTCAAACTTCTCCGACATTAGCCTTCCAAACTTTTCACTAAAATGGGGGTTAGTGGATCCAAATATAATATCATCCACATAAATTTGGCATACAAATAATTCTCCATTAACCCTTTTAGTAAAAAGTGTAGAATCAATCTTCCCAATTTCAAAGCCTTTTTCAATAAGAAACTTGGTCAAGCATTTATACCATGCTCTAGGAGCTTGTTTAAGACCATAAAGAGCTTTGTGAAGTTTGTAGACATGATTTGGTTTCTTGGGATTGACAAAGCCGGGAGGTTGTTTAACATATACTTCCTCCTCAATTTCTCCATTAAGAAAAGCACTTTTAATGTCCATTTGATACAAAGTGATATCATGGTGATTGGCATAAGCAAGTAAGATGCGTATGGACTCAAGTCTAGCAACGCGGGCATATGTCTCACCATAGTCCATACCTTCAACTTGAGTGTAGCCTTGAGCGACGAGATGGGCCTTGTTACGTACAACTTGTCCATCTTCATCTTGCTTATTCCGAAACACCCATTTGGTTCCAATGACATTGTGATTGTCGTCGGGCTTCTCAACCAATGTCCACACTTGTGTCGTGGGAAAACACGGCCACCTATGGGGCCATCGGCCCCTTGTGGTTCGGCAGGGGGGAAGAACGCATTGCACAAAGAGCGAAGAGCGCAGGGCAGCGCGGCAGCGATCACACGGGCAGTTTTTACCCAGGTTCGGGCCGCCGTGAGGCATAAAACCCTACTCCAACTTTGGTGGATTGATGAGAGGACCGTGGTGGAGACGCAGCGCTCTAGCCCGGCAAGGTCGCCTCGGGGCGAGAGCAGCTACGTGCGTATGAGTGTACAGGGGTTCGAATCCTTTCTAAGGTTGCCATGGCCCTCCTTTTATAGATCAAGGGGTCACCACAGTGGCAAAACAGTCATTGTGTACTGATTAGATAGCAAACAGTGCCATCATACCTAACTCTGCAGACTGGGCAGAGCGCATTAAATGCGCTGCTTAGTGTCACATCGTAGTCTAGCCCGGCAAGCCTTGCCATGCTGTTTTGCCACCTTCTCGCCTGCCTGCATGACACGTCGCTGGACGAGTGTCGTTTGGAGGTGATTTCCTCTGGAAGTGGCCGCCACGTGCCAAATAGCTGCCACTTAGCATCTTTAGGGCTCGACACCACACCGATCGGTGACTTGCGTTGCTGTGAGGTGGAGCGGTGGAGCCTTGGTGGGGTAATCCACCCTCGGTGCCCCCGGCAAGCCTGCCGGGGCAATCTGGAGACTTGTCTTCAGGGCAACCTCGTCCCCGCCAGGCTCGCCTGCCCGGCAAGGGAGGTTTTTCCATTGTGGTATTTTACTCCTTTGGTTGGTTTTGGTCTTCTTGATCCGCCCTTTGATTTCTCAAAGAGCTGATCTCTTCTGCTTGGCCTTGTCCTGGATGCTGCAATCTTGTTCTTGAAACTATGTACAGTCTGGGCAACATACCTGGGGTTTGTTGCACCGATAGGAGCCCCCGGGCCTGGCCTGAACTCGCTGCCGAGCGTCATCGGGGTAGGCCCTATCCAGTACACAGGCAGGGAGGCCATAGTAGCTCACCCCTTGAGATCTTCTTTGCATCTTCATTGATCTGAGATTGAGCCAGTTTCCGGTTTTATCGCGCGACGTGCAAGATGTCGTGGGGAGATTATGAGCCACGATCCCTAGGCTACCCACGTCTCGTGTTCATGGGGTGGTAATTGCCATTTCATTAACTTTCCCATTTGTTGCGTTTCCGCCACATGCACCGCATGCGCCGTGCGGGGTTGTTTGGCGGACACAAAGGGCGTGGAAATGCATGCCATGGCAGAAACCCAGACTACAGGGATTGGTGTTGAGGGCCGGCCTTGATTCCACGAGCCGTTGGTGGTGCGGGGAAGCCGGATTGGAGGAGTAGGGCAGCTGCCTTCGGGGGGGAGGAGCCAGCCCCCTGCCCTGTTCGCCTATAAAAAGGGGCGTAGGGCACGGTGCTTGTCCACACATCTCACCCCTTCCTTGCCCTTTAGCAGTTCCTGCCCACTATGGTGAGGGGTAGGGGTCGCGGCGGCTCTCCGGTGGTGGCGATGAGGGCTTCTTCTTGACAGCGCCTCCCTCCTCCTATTGGGAACGCGGGGGCGGAGCCCGCTGTGAGAGGAGGTGGGAGGGGGCGAGGTTGCGGCCGCCGTGGTGCCTGGGGTCGAGGAGGACGGGGTGGTGCTCTGGTCGCACCTCCGTCGGCCGCTCATCCCCCAATGGAAGGCCACATCAGAGATCAACCGCTGGAGTTCATCATCAGGTTGTATAAGCCCCCACGCGGCCGCCTCCGCCTCCCTACTCCATTTGCGAGGGTGATGGAGCTTGAACAACCGCGCGCGCTGAAACTGCACATGAGGGGTTGTTGTAATGGCAGCATGCGGGTGGATGTGGATTACCCCGCCCTTCATGTCATGCTCTTCCGACGCAGCTGGAAGACTTTTGCCCACGCTCACAGCTTGTCGGAGGGGCACGTCCTTCATTTTAAATTAATGGACGCCGAGCTGCTCTCTGTCAAGGTCTTTGGATGCTCGGGAGCTCGCTTAGGGTGCTGCGCGGAGAGCTCGACTGACGACGAAAGCTCCTCCTCGAGCGATAGCGACAAGGAGGACAGTGACAGCGATGACGACGGCGCCGACGGGGAGGGCGATAGCTCCGGCTCCGGCTGACCGCCAGCCGTACCATCACTGTCAGGCATCGGCACCATCATCTGCACCTGCATCTCATTCCCGACAAGGCGATTTGCTAGGGAGTTGGATGCAGGGGTGGGGATGGTGCCCCGGGCTCCTCCAGCAGTCTCCCAGCTAGACCCCGGCAGGCTTCCTCGCGGGCTGCAGCTTCGTTCGCCCTACCATGTCCTGCTGGCACTGGTGGTGGTGGCCAGGGGGGCCCTTCTGCCGCCCTCTTCACCATCACCTTCGTCCATGCCTTCCCGACCTTGTTGGGCTCCCAGTCATGGGGCCCGACGGGGTCGGGCTGGGCTTCTGCCCAGGCACCCCTTTTGCCCTCTTCGCCTCCTGCCGTAGTGCCTAGGAGGGGAAGGACAAGAAAGGGATTACGGGGCACTTATCTTTTTTCAGTTTAAAATATGCAGGCATCGGTCAGACTTTAGTCTAAATAATGTGAACTTCTTTATCCATGTTTGTGTTCTGTAAAATCTGCACTTGCTTATTAGCATATTAATGAAAAAGACAAGCTTTGCCGGGCACTTGTGCATGTACTATCTCCATGCAAAGGTGAAATGCCTCTATACATTTAAGTAAACAAGTTTCTCTGGCAAGCTATCCTGCCGGTACCCTTAGTTCGTTGTCGCAGGGCTAGGCCTGCCGGGCACAACCATAAAAAAGGGACCAGCCCCCCGCCGAGCGTCTTCCGTCAAAGGCCACTGCGACCACCCTGACTGAAGCAGCGTTCAAGTCAATGGGTAGGAGCACCTATGTTTCGAAGGTGGCGGGGTTTTCATATGCACAAGTCTGCTAATTACAGAACAAATATGGATAAGAAGGAACTTATCTATTTGGCTTTGCTGGGGATCGTCACGTGGGCTCGTCTTCATTCCTTTTCTTCAGGACCAAGTCCACGGCAAGAATCCTGCAACTTAATGCAGATGAAAACAATGCCACATGCGCCCTCTTCTATATGATCATGCTATGCTTATGCATGCATGCAAGTTTCGGGAGCCCCCTAGCACTTCGTTTATTTCTCTGTTGCTCAGGGTCTGTGCCTGGCTTTGTACAAGGGTTACATGCAACTTCGGCAAATGTTGTACAAAAGGGTGGCTGCCGGGCAGGGCCCGACAGTCGTGCCTTACGGGTAGAACTTACGGAGATGCTCAATATTCCATGAGCTTTGCAATTGAATGCCATCTCCGGTCTCTAGCCGGACTGCGCCAGGTCTGGTGACTCGTACTACCCGGTAAGGGCCTTCCCACTCCAGCGTCAACTTGTTTGCACCCTTGGTGGACTGAACGCGCCTAAGGACAAGGTCGCCTTCCTCCAAGCTCCGGGCATGAACCCTGCGGCTGTGATAGTGACGCAGGGCTTGCTGGTAGCGTGCCGCACGCGTAGCAGCCCAGAGACGGTTCTCCTCAAGTAGCACAGTGTCGTCACGCAAGCACTCAAGGAGACTCGTATATGAGTTCCGTGGGGATAACTGCTTCTGCCCCATAGACTAGGGAGAAGGGAGTCTGCCCGGTAGCTCGATTTGGTGTCGTCCGGAGGGACCAAAGAACCACCGACAGCTCGTCGATCCATCGCCTGCCACACTTCTGCAGTCTATCAAAAGTTCTTGTCTTGAGACCTCGCAGCACTTCAGTGTTCGCCCTCTCAGCTTGTCCATTGCTTCTGGGATGGGCCACAGAGGCAAAGGAAACCTTGCTTTCGAGGGCATGAATGTATTGCATGAAGGCGCGGCTTGTGAATTGGGTGCCATTGTCGGTGATGATTCGGGTAGGTACCCCGAAGCGGCACACCAATCCTTTCAAGAACTTGATAGCTGACTGCGCGGTCACCTTTCTCACGGGCTCCACCTCCGGCCACTTTGTAAACTTGTTGATTGCAATGAAAAAGAACTCAAAGCCCCCGGTACCACGAGGGAAGGGACCTAGGATGTCGAGCCCCTAGACCGAAAATGGCCATGACAAAGGGATTGTTTGGAGAGCTGGAGCAGGCTGATGGATATTCTTGGAGTGGAACTGGCAGGCTTCACACTTGGTGACTAGCTCAATTGCATCTTGGAGGGCAGTGGGCTAGTAGAAACCTTGCCGGAAAGCTTCCCCAACCAAGGCCCTTGATCCGATGTGGGAGCCACACATACCCTTGTGTATTTCTGCCAGCAGTTCCTTTCCTTCTTCCAGACAAATGCACTTCAATTTCACACCGTTGGGCCTTCTTCTGTATAGCGTGTTGTTAATGAACTGAAACATACTGGCCCTCCGGGCTACTCTTTCAGCTTCTTCTTGTTCTTCCGGAAGTTCTCCTGTTTGGAGGAAACGAACAATGTGTCGTGCCCAAGTTGGAGCCCGGGGCTCGGCAACAAGGACTAGCGGGCACCTCCTCGTCGTCAGGAGCGCACGCCTCGACCGCAAAGACTGGTAATTCGGCGAGAGGGTGCAGCTCACTGATCGAAGGGGAGTTGTTCCCGCCAAGCCTTCTACCGGAGGCTTCGGGAAGCTCTGCCGGGAGAGGCTTGCCAGAGTTCAATTTCCTCCTTTTGCTGGCCATTGTTTCCGGGGATACGGAGGGTTGAGTCAAATGGAGAACAAAAGTCCCTGGTTCCACAGGGAGTTTTTGCGCAACGCACTTTGACAGATGATCAGCAATGCTGTTTTCCGCACGTGGTACGTGCTCTGTTTTCAATCCGTCAAAGCGCTCCTCCAACTTTCTCACTTCCTTGACGTATGCCTCCATCAATGGGCTTTGGTAGTCCTTGTTGATTTGTCTCACCACTAGTTGTGAGTCTCCACAGATGATCAGCTTCTTGATTCCCAACTCTGTCGCAATCCTAAGCCCGGCAAGGAGCCCTTCATACTCTGCAGTATTGTTGGTAGCCTCCTCCCGGGGGAAATGCATTTGAACGACGTACTTAAGGTGCTCCCCAGTGGGAGCAACGAGAAGCACACCAGCTCATGCACCCTGTAGGGAGAAGGCGGCATCAAAATAAATAATCCATTCTTTGGGCGCTTCCTTGCCGGGAATAACTGTTTCCAGTACTTCCTCATCAGGGGTTGGCGTCCACTCCGCAATGAACTCTGCCAGTGCTCTTCTCTAAATAGTTGACGTGCTTTCAAACCTCAAACCAAAGCTGGATAACTCCAACACCCATTCCACGATCCTGCCAGTAGTCTTGGGGTTTCAGAGTATGCGTTGCAAGGGGAAGCGGGTGACAACCGTGATCTCGTGGGCTTGGAAGTAGTGACGTAGTTTCCTCGAGACCATGATGAGGCCAAAAATCAACTTTTGCACACCAGAGTACCTCGACCTAGCCCCCTGCAGTAGGGAGCTGACGAAGTACACTAGGCGCTGCACTACTTTCTTCCTTGCCATGATCTTGGCACTGTCTCCTCTGCCTTGCTCTTCTTTGTCTTGAACTACATCTGATCTTGCCGGGACTGGTTCACTTTCCTCTCCAGAGGGGACGGTGGCGCCGGTTGCTGCTTCATCTACCTCCCGTTGTGCCACCAGTGCTACGCTAACCATTTGATTGGTCACTGCTAAGTATAGCAGCAACGACTCTTGTGGTTTAGGAGCGATGGTGGGAACAGAGGAAAGGTAGGTCTTCAAATCTTGTAGCGCAGCGTCTGCCTTTGGGGTCCATGTCACGGGCCCTGCCTTTTTCAAGATTCTGAAAAATGGCAAGGTGCATTCAGCGGACTTGGAAATGAACCTGCTCAGCACCGGCAACACATCCAGTCAAATGCCTCATGTCCTTGACTGTCTTTTGTGCTTGAATCTACTCGACAGCCTTGATCTTGTCGGGGTTGGCCTCTATCCCCCGGTGGGACACAAAAAAAGCCAAGTAACTTGCCAGAAGGAACGCCAAACACACACTTCTCCGGGTTCAGCTTCAAATTGAGCCTGCGTAGATTTGCAAAGGTCTCTCCCAAATCCTGAATGAGAGTCGTTCTATCCTTGGTTTTGACCACAATATCATCCATGTAGACTTCAACATTTCTGTGCAACTGGGACTCAAAGACAATCTGTACTGTTCTTGCAAAAGTGGATCCAGCGCTCTTCAACCCGAAGGGCATCCGTACAAAATAGTACGTGCCACATGGAGTTATGAATGCGGGTTTTTCTTTGTCCTCCTTGGACATGAAGATCTGATGGTATCTAGAGTAGGCATCCAGGAAGGAGAGCAAGTCGCATCCGGAGGTGGAATCCACAATCTGGTCGATGCGCGGCAAGGGGAATGGGTCCTTCGGGCATGCTTTGTTAAGATCAGTGAAATCTATGCAAAGCCTCCATTTCCCATTTGCCTTGTGCACCACCACTGGGTTTGCTAACCACGTTGGATGCAATACTCCTCTGACCAATCCAGCTGCCTCAAGTTTCTTGATCTCCTCGGCAATAAACTGCTGCCGCTCCAAAGCTTGCTTCCGGACCTTCTGCTTGGCGGGCCGGGCATGTGGGAAGAGAGCAAGGTGGTGCTCGGTTACGTCCCTGGGAACACCGGGGATGTCAGATGGTTGCCAAGCAAACACATCAACATTCGCTCACAAGAAGGCAACGAGCGCGCTTTCCTATTTGTCATCGAGGGTGGCACTGATGGTAAATGTACCACTAGCGCCAGCCAGCCCTGCCGGGACCTTTTTCACAAACGGTTTGGCAGCCTTGGATCTCTTGCAATTGGAACTCTCCGGCAAGTCATCAACAGGCGCAGCGCACTCCGGAGAGGCACGCTTCCCCGATTCCTCGCTGGCACCCTTGCTTCCTTTCCTCTTTTTCTTGCTTTCCTTGGCGGGAGCAGCGGCTTCCGCAGCTTCTGCAGCAACTGCCTCCCGGTACATCTTGTCCACACATATGATTGCGTCTTTCTTGTCTGATGGGATAGAAATAACGCCCATTGGTCCTGGCATCTTCAAAGTGTTGTAGGCATAGTGGGATGCCGCCATGAATTTGGCCAGGGCAGGACGACCAAGGATTCCGTTGTACGGCAGGGGGAGGTCAACCACATCAAACACGATCTTCTCAGTCCGGTAGTTCAACTCCCCCCCGAATGTTACCGGCAATGTGATCTTCCCCTTAGGATGACTCCTGTCGGGGTTGATCCCTTGGAACGTACCAGTAACAATGAGCTCTTCATCTGCTATCTAGAGTTTGCTGATGACCTTTGGAGAAATCAGATTCAACCCAGCTCCGCCGTCAACCAACATCTTTGTGACCTTGAGGTTGCGGATTGTTGGTGAAAACAACAACGGCAAACACCCCACCGCGGTAGTGCGGTCAGGGTGATACTCCTCATCAAAGACGATGGGCATGCAGGACCACTTGAGCGGCTTCCGAGAATCTGCCGTTGGCTCCACGACATTGACCTCACACGCCCACCTTTTAAGCTGGGGTTGAGAGGAGTGCAGGGATGCACCCCCATCAATGCATAGGGCGTCAGTGGCTTTCTGGAATTCCTGCTCGCTGGTTTCCTCTTCATCTCCTTCATCACTTCCATCCTCGCAATCCTTCTTCTCACGGCCCTTGGCGGGTTTCCCTTGATACTGAGGAGCCTTGCCGGGGTGACCTGTTCTGCCACCTTGGCCCTACCCACCATCGCCATCTTGGTTTTTCTCCTTATCACGCTTCTCGTACTCAGCCCTCTGTTTCTTGATGAGCTGCTCAACCTGATGACACTCCTGGAGATCGTGGCCCTTGGTCCGATGGATCTTGTAGTACGGCCCATCACTCTTTCCAGCTTTCTCGGCAGTCGCGACTTCTCGGCAATTAGTGCACGCGGCAGCTTCCTTGCCGGGGACCTCGGTCTTGGCCTTCTTGCCGGTACCAGGTGCACTCGACCCTTCAACGGTCATCACCGCTTTATCATGGCACTTCTTGTTGTGCTTCTTGCTCTTCTTCTTCCGGCTGGTGGCGTCATCGTCGTCTTCTGAGTCGATGTCAACGCCATCTTCTTCACCTGGGAGTCATCTCCCCTCTTCTACTCGGGCTCACTTATCCACCAGAGTGTATAGCTCATTCACAGTCTTGGGCAAACGAACGTTCATTTTAGAACGTATCCGGCGGTGGCGCACGTTGGACTGGAACGTGGCTATCACAGCTACCGGGTGTATGTCTGGGATGTTCCTGTGCACCCGGCTGAACCTCTGCATGTACTTCCGCAGGCTCTCTCCTTCCTTTTGCGGAAGTAACTGTAAATCACTGGGCCATCCTGGTTCTTGGTGGCTGCCCGTGAAGGCACCAACAAACTCATGGCACAGGTCAGCCCAGGTCGAAATGGAATTCTCTGGCAAGTGCATCAACCAAGACCTCACATTTGGCTTGAGTGCCAAGGGGAAGTAGTTGGCGAACACCTTCTCATCTCTTCCCCCGGCAGCTTGAACAGCGATGGTGTAGATGCTCAAGAACTCGGCCGGGTTCAGTCTTCCATCGTACTTCTATGGTATTTCTGGCTTAAACATGCGAGCAGATGGCCAACGGACTTGCCGCAGCGTAGGAGTGAAGGCGGGGCACCCGACCCCGAAAGGTAGGCACCCACCCTCATCGGGCGTAGGCTCATCGACGTTGGAGCCATTGCACCTATCAGACCGGCGTTGGGTTTCGCGGCATCGTTCGATGGTGACGCGTGCATCTTCCCCCCGCCTGTCTTCCAGGACTCGCCGCTGTTCTCGTCGTGCTCGAGGATCGGACGAGGCCATCTATACGTCTTCAGGTTCTTGGTTGCATTGCTCTGGCCGTGCCCCATGCAATGGCTGCCGCGGAGGGGATTGCACCATGGGGGTGGCCCCTTCGGTACGACCAGCAGCTCGGGCCGTTGCCGCCGCCTGTGGAGGTCGTGATGGGTCTGCTCGCCGCGATCCTCCCGCCTCGGCGAAACCAATCAAGCTCTGAATGGTGGCTCTCCACTCATCCATCTGATCAGCCGCTGGCAGAAACCTCAACAGGAGTTGGGCCCGCACCATGGCCTCCGAAGCAGTGCTAGGCATGGATGACGACGTAGACTGTAGCGTCGCCCGGCTTCTGACGGTGCCAGTAGTAGCAGCGCCGTGCTCCTGTCGCCGTGAGTCAGTCGCCAGGGCGGCATGGAGGTGAGGTGGATGTGCTTGGGGATCGGCGGCTCCGTGAGGCGCATCAGCTTGGCCAGCCCGTCCTGGGGGTGACGCATGCCCTGCGGCCACACCCGCAGCGGGGGCGGTCGGAGGATTGCGGTTCGCCCCAAGGCGAGCATCACCACTGTGGCCGTGTCCTTCGGTGGGGTGGAGAGGCACGGATGGAATGATCTCTCCTCCCGCACCTTGCGGAACGTGGCCATCGGGATGTTGTTGGCGCTGTCCTTCTCCGGTGCCTCCTGCTCCCGTTTCGGCCATGGGGGAGGTGGTGATGATGCCGCCTGCGCCGGTCATGTCCCCCGTAGGGTCCACGTCCCCGTAGCCCCCACGGCGTTGGCAACATACCTGGGGTTTGTTGCACCGACAACTTGATTCCTCTCAAAGTTATGTAGCTCTTCATGCATAGTGTTCACCCAATCCGGGTCCTCAAGGGCTTCTTCTACCTTCATAGGTTCAACACTAGAAATGAATGAGTAGTGTTCACAAAAGTTAGGCAAACGAGTTTTAGAGCGAGAGATTCTCCCGGTTTTGAATATCATCAAAGATTTGTTCGACGGGATGGTCTATTGTGACTCTTGCTCTAACTCATGAGAGCTTTTGTTTGGGTTGAGGTGGAACATCCTCTTCATTGTCTTCTTCTCCTTCTTCATTATTGTTGGCATTGTCGTTCTCTTGTGGAGGTGGAGAGGGAGGTCGAGGTGGTTCATCTTGTTGCACTTCCTCATCTCCTCCATCTTGACGTGTTCCACTTGTGGATGCCTCCAAGTCAACTTGTGGTTCACCTTGATGTGAAGTTGAGGCTTCCACTTGAATGGACGAAGTACTCTCCTTCACCTCCGTTGGGTGAATCTTGCCAATGGACAAATCTTGGATTGCTTTCGAAGGATCTCTGTCTCCTACATCAATTGGCAATTGCTCTACTTGCGAGCCATTAGATTCATCAAACTTCACATCTACCGTCTCTTCAACCTTTCGGGTGAACTTGTTGTAGACATGGTATGTGTGAGAGTTTGAACCATAACCGAGTAGGAAACATTCATGAGATTTAGGGGCAAATTTTGAATGACGATGCTTATCAAGAATGTACCACTTTGAGCCAAATACTCGAAAGTATCCAACTTGGGGTTTGTTACTGGTGAGAAGCTCGTATGCCATCTTGCCGAGAAGCTTGTGAAGATATAGTCGATTCGTAGCATGACAAGCTGTCTCAACCGCTTCCGCCCAAAAGTGTCTTAGCGTCTTGTATTCATCAAGCATCATTCTTGCCATATCAATAAGTGTCCGGTTCTTCCTCTCAACAACTCCATTTTGTTGAGGCGTGTACGTAGCCGAGAACTCATGTGAAATCCCTTCTTTGTCAAGAAAGGTATCCACATTGGCGTTCTTGAACTCCGTTCCATTGTCGCTTCGAACCTTCTTAATCTTCACTTCAAATTGGTTTCGGTCCTTCCTAGTGAAGTTCTTGAAGATCTTTTGGACCTGCCATTTATCATCAAGAAAGAGCACCCACGTAAATCTTGAAAAATCATCAAAAATGACCAAACCGAATGAGTTACCATCGAGCCTCTTGTAGGCATTGGGACCAAAAAGATCCATATGAAGTAGCTCAAGTGGTCTTCTCGTGGTCATGATGTTCTTCATGGGATGACTTCCTCCAACCTGTTTTCCTGCTTGACAAGCACTACAAAGTCTATCCTTGTCAAATATGACATCTTTAACACCAAGGATATGATCACCTTTAATAAGCTTATCAAGATTTCACATGCCCACATGACCTAACCTTCTATGCCATAACCAACCTTTAGAAGATTTAGCAATTAAGCAAGTACGAGGGTGAGCTCTCTTAGTGAAATCAACAATGTATAGATCACCTCTACGAATACCGGTAAAGACCATATTATGATTATCTCTTCGAAACACTTGGCAATCTACTTCAGTAAATAGAACATTGAAACTGAAGTCAGCTAGTCTAGATACGAAAAGTAGATTATAACCAAGAGATTCAACGAGCGTAATGTTTTGGATAGAGCAATCATGGGAGATGGCCACGTTACCAAGGCCAACTAACTTACCCTTGGAGTTGTCACCAAAAGTGACATACTTGTGGGGACCGTCGTTCTCAGCAAGCTCACGAAACATGTCCTTATCTCTGGTCATATGATCAGTACATCCACTATCAAGAACCCATTCCTTTCCTCCAGCCATGTAACCACGAAGGTTAGCCATAAGACCAAAGTGTCTCATCGACTCATCAAGATCAAAGTCACTATCATCATCCTCATCATAATATCAATGTTCAACATCATCATGTGAATGATCATCACCTAGAGAGAGTGATTCATTAGATTTATGACCATGACAATGTGCATGTTTATGAATTCTAATAATTTGTGAGATGATGCTACTAATGACTCCAACATCTCCTTTGGCACACATAAGGTCACGGAGCTCAAATAGACAATCATCAAATTTAGGATCACTAGGATTCATTTTATGAAAAGCAATGGACTTTTGAAGAGTCTCATCTAGATTTTTTAAGGAATACTTTGGAAAGCGCTCCTAAAGATATTTCCATATAGTGTAAGCACATTAAAATGTAGGCAAGCATACAAGCAAATTTCTAGGCAATCCTCTAATGATAAGATCAATAGTTCTAAGATTGCAGATCATGTCAAGATACACATCGGGGGTAGGATGCAAGGAATCAATGGGGGGCGCACAAGGGCTAGTAATATACTTGTTCAAATCATATTCATTGAAAATCTCAAGCATCTCATTCTTCCAAGAATTGTAGGACTCTTCATCAAGTATAGGCACTCTACGTCTAATACTCCCAATTGTAGACTCATCCATCTTCCTCCAATGGTGATTAAACCAAAGCAATGGAGACCAATGCTCTAATACCAATTGAAAGGATCGAGAAGAGGGGTCTAGAGGGGGGGGGGGTTATTAGACCCTCAACAAGTAAAAGTGGCAATTTTTAAGTTGTTCAAGTTAAGGTGGAGTTTTAGCACAAGTTTAAGCATTCACAATACATTTCAAGCAAGCATGACAAGAGTATATGCAGTGGAAAGAGTAAAGCATGCTAATTGCAAGAAAGTAAAGGGATGGGATTGGAGTGTGCAAATGCAATGAAGACACGGAGATTTTTGGCGTGGTTCCGATAGGTGGTGCTATCGTACATCCACGTTGATGGAGACTTCAACCCACAAAGGGTAACAGTTGCGCGAGTCCACGGAGGGCTCCACCCACGAAGGGTCCACGAAGAAGCAACCTTGTCTATCCCACCATGGCCATCGCCCATGAAGGACTTGCCTCACTCGGGTAGATCTTCATGAAGTAGGTGATCTCTTTGCCCTTACAAACTTCTTGGTTCAACTCCACAATCTTGTCGAAGGCTCCCTAGCGACACCTAACCAATCTAGGAGACACCACTCTCCAAAAGGTAATAGATGGTGTGTTGATGATGAACTCCTTGCTCTTGTGCTTCAAATGATAGTCTCCCCAACACTCAACTCTGTCTCACAGATTTGGATATGGTGGAAAGATGATTTGAGTGGAAAGCAACTTGGGGAAGGCTAGAAATCAAGATTCTTGTGGTAGGATTGGTATATCTTGATCTCAACACATGAGTAGGTGGTTCTCTCTCAGAAAATGTATGTTGGAAGTGTAGGCACGTTCTGATGGCGCTCGCACATATGGAGAAGGGGGTGGAGGGGTATATATAGCCTCCACACAAAATCTAACCATTACACACATTTGACCCAACTCGGTCAGACCGAATAGAAGAACTCAGTGAGACCGATTTAGTTCAAAATGTGAACATTAGGAATCTCAGTGGGACCGACTGGAACAACTCAGTGGGACAGATGTGCTAGGGCTTAGGGCAATGTCAAGCCAACTCGGTGTGACCGATCGCAATTTCGGTGAGACCGAAACAATTGCAATAGGCAACAGAGAGTTTGCAAGGCCATCTCGGTGAGACCGAGATCTGTATCGGTGTGACCAAACTGTTAGGGTTTCTGGCAGTGGCTATGTCATATGAACTCGGTGGCGCCGGATAGAAAGAATTGGTGGGGCCGAGTTGGAGTTTGGGATTTTGACATATTTGGAATGAGAAAGTGGTTGAGGGCTTTGGAGCAATATTACTAAGCACTTGAGCAAGTAGACCATTAAGCAACACCTCATCCCCTTTTAATAGTATTGGCTTTCCTATGGACTCAATGTGATCTTGGATCACTAAAATAGAAATGAAGAGTCTTGAGCTTTTGCCAATGCATGTCCTAGACACCTTGAAGGGGTTCCACATCCTCTTGTCCTTTCCACGCCATTGTTGAACTTATCTGAAATGCACTAGATAAAACCATTAGTCCAACAAGAGATATGTTGAGATTAATTACCAAAATCACCCAGGGAGAACTTATGCTTTCAGGAACAGCCCCTCCAAGCCCTAGGGTGCAGCCAAGGGGGAGAGGACTTGGACACCAAGTCCAATCATATTCCTACTAGGACTCCTCTTTTTTTCCTTTCCCTAGCCACATGGGCTTTTGAGGACTTGGTGCACCTAGCCCAATAAGGCCAGGGCACCTCCCCTCAGGCCGTGCCAGCCCTTGGGTCGTGGTGGACCCACTTGTGGACTTCTAGACCCCTATGGAATCCTCTGGAAGCTTCTAGAAGCTTCACGGTATAATACAGAAAAAACTGCATCTTTTTCCGGAACCCAAAATATGACTTCCCATATATAAATCTTTACCTCTCGACCATTCCGATACACCTCGTGACATCCGGGATCTCATACGGGACTCCGAACAACATTTGGTTACCGATCATCAAATATCCCAATACTACTCTAGCGTCAACGAACGTTAAGCGTGCGACCCTACGGGTTCGGGAATCATGTAGTCATGAACGAGACACCTCTCCGGTCAATAACCAATAGCGGGACCTGGATGCCCATATTGATTCCTATATATTCCACGAAGAACTTTTATTGGTTGAACCATGATGTCAAGGATTCGGTTAATCCCGTATGCAATTCCCTTTGTCCGGCGATATGTTACTTGCCCGAGATTCGATCGTCGTTATCCCCATACCTAGTTCAATATCGTTACCGGCAAGTCTCTTTACTAGTTCCGTAATACAAGATCCCGTGACTAACACATTAGTCACATTGCTTGCAAGCTCTTTAAGATGTTGTATTACCGAGAGGGCCCATAGACATCTCTCCGTCATACTGAGTGACATATCGGAGTCTTGATCCATGTCAACCCAACAGATACATTCGGAGATACCTGTAGAGCACCTTTATGATCACCCAATTATGAAGTGACATTTGGATACACATTCAGTATTTCTCCGGTGTTAGGGAGTTGCACGATCTCATGGTTTAAGGAACAGATACTTGACATGAAGAAAGCTATAGCAAATAATATAAACGATCTGATGCTAAGCTTACGGTTGGGTCTTGTCCATCACATCATTCTCCTAATGATGTGATCCCGATATCAAATGACAACTCATGTCTATGGTTAGGAAACCTTAACCATCTTTGATCAATGAGCTAGTCTAGTAGAGGCTCACTAGGGACACTGTGTTGTCTATGTATTCACACATGTATTTAAGTTTCCGATCAATACAATTCTACCATCAATAATAAGCATTTATCATGAACAAGGAAATATGATAATAACCAATTTATTATTGCCTCTAGGGCATATTTCCAACAGTCTCCCACTTGCACTAGAGTCAATAATCTAGTTTACATAGTTATGAATCTAACACCCATGGAGTCTTGGTGCTGATCATGTTTTGCCCGCGGAAGAGGTTTAGTCAATGGGTCTGCCACATTCAGATCCGTATGTACTTTGCAAGGTTCTATGTCTCCATCCTTAACATAATTATGAATGGAGTTGAAGCGGCGCTTGATGTGCTTGGTTCTCTTGTGAAACCTGGGCTCCTTAGCAATGGACATAGCTCTAGTGTTGTCACAAAAGATGGTCATTGGATCCGATGCACTGGGTATTACACCCAGATCAGATATGAACTCCTTCTTGCGTTGCTTCCGAAGCAGCTATATACTTTGCTTCACATGTAGATCCGGCCACGACGCTCTGCTTGGAACTAGACCAACTGACCGCTCCACCATTTAATATAAATACGTATCCGGTTTGAGACTTAGAGTCATCAGGATCTGTGTCGAAACTAGCATCAACGTAACCCTTTGCAACGAGCTCTTCATCACGTCCATAAACTAGAAACATGTCCTTAGTCCTTTTCAGGTACTTCAGGATATTCTTGACCGCTATCCAGTGATCTACTCCTGGATCATGATACGTCTCCGTCGTATCTATAATTTTTTATTGTTTCATGCCAATATTCTACAACTTTCATATACTTTTGGCAACTTTTTATACTATTTTTGGGACTAACATATTGATCCAGTGCCCAGTGCCAGTTCCTGTTTGTTCCATGTTTTTTGTTTCACAGAATACCCATACCAAACAAAGTCCAAACGCGATAAAAACTTACGGAGATTTTTTTTTGGAATATATGCAATTTTTGGGAATTGGAATCAACGCGAGACGATGCCCGAGGGGCCCACAAGCCCTGGAGGCGTGCCCCTACCTTGGGCGCGGCCAGGGGGCTTGTGGCCACCCCGTAAGGTGGTTGGGGCCCTTATTTTGCTGCAAGAAAGATAATATCCAGGTAAAAATCGTGTTAAAATTTCAGCCCAATCGGAGTTACGGATCTCCGGGAATTTAAGAAACGGTGAAAGGCCAGAATCTGGGAATGCGGAAACAGAAGAAAACAGAGAGAGAGAGATCCAATCTCGGAGGGGCTCTCGCTCCTCCGCCTCCATGGAGGCCATGGACCAGAGGGGAAACCCTCCTCCCATCTAGGGGGAGGTCAAGGAAGAAGAAGAAGGAGGGGAGCTCTCTCCCCCTCTCTTCCGGTGGTGCCATCACCAACTCTCTCCCCCTCTATGCAGCGGTATAACACCTCTTCTCCCCGTTGTAATCTCTACTTAAACATGGTACACGATGTTATGTATTATTTCCCAATGATGTATGGCTATCCTATGATGTTTGAGTAGATTTGTTTTGTCCTATGGGTTGACTGATGATCATGATTGGTTTGAGTTGTATGTTTTATTATTGGTGCTGTCCTATGGTGCTATCCGTGTCATGCAAGCGTGAGGGATCCCCGCTGTAGGGTTTGTAATATGTTCATGATTCTCTTATGGTGGGTTGCTAGAGTGACAGAAGCTTAAACCCGAGTAAGTAGGTTGTTTGCGTATGGGAGTAAAGAGGACTTGATGCCTTATAATGGTATGGTTGGGTTTTACCTTAATGATCTTTAGTAGTTGCAGATGCTTGCTAGAGTTCCAATCATAAGTGCATATGATCCAAGTAGAGAAAGTATGTTAGCTTATGCCTCTCCCTCATATAAAATTGCAATAATGATTACCGGTCTAGTTATCGATTGCCTAGGGAGAAATAACTTTCTTGTGAAAAAAAGCTCTCTACTAAAACTAACTTAGTTGTTTCTTTATCTAAACAGCCCCTAGCTTTTATTTACGTGTTCTTTATTATCTTGCAAACCTATCCTATCACACCTGCAAAATACTTCTAGTTTCATACTTGTTCTAGGTAAAGCAAACGTTAAGCGTGCGTAGAGTTGTATTGGTGGTCGATAGAACTTGAGGGAATATTTGTTCTACCTTTAGCTCCGCGTTGGGTTCGACACTCTTACTTATCGAAAGAGGCTACAACTGATCCCCTACACTTGTGGGTTATCAGATCACTTTGGTACCTCCCTGCCAGACTTATGGCAAGGCAGACATCAGGTCTGGTACACAACATGGCATACATTATAGAGCCTATGGATGAGGCATAGGGAATGACTTTCGTCCTTTCTCTTTCTTCTGTCGTGGTCGGGCTTTGAGTATTACTTCACTTCACACCTTGCAATACAGGCAAGAACCCTTTCTTTGACTGGTCCATTTTGAACTTCTTCAAAACTTCATCAAGGTTTGTACTTTGTGAAAGTCCTATTAGGCGTCCTGATCTATCTCTATAGATTTTGATGCCCAATATGTAAGCAACTTCATCGAGGTCTTTCATTGAAAAACACTTATTCAAATATCCTTTTATGCTTTCCAGAAACTCAATATCATTTCCAATCAACAATATGTCATCCACATAAAATATCAGAAATGCTACAGAGCTCCCACTCACTTTCTTGTAAATACAAGCTTCTCCGCAACTTTGTATAAAACCGAAAACTTTGATCACTTCATCAAAGAGAATATTCCAACTCCAAGGTGCTTGCACCAGTCCATAGATGGATCGCTAGAGCTTGCATACTTTGTTAGCATCCTTAAGATCGACAAAACTTCTGGTTGCATCATATACAACTCTTCCTTAAGAAACCTGTTTAGGAATGTCGTTTTGATGTCCATTTGCCAGATCTCATAATCATAAATGCGGCAATAGCTAACATAATTCTAACAGACTTAAGCATCGCTATGAGTGAGAAAGTATCATCATAGTCAACCCCTTGAACTTGTCGGAAACATTTTGTGACAAGTCAAGCTTTATAGATGGTGACATTACCATCAGTGCCTGTCTTCTTCTTAAAGATCCATTTATTCTCAATGGCTTGCCGACCATCGAGCAAGTCCACCAAAGTTCATACTTTGTTCTCATACATGGATCCTATCTTGGATTTCATGGCCTCAAGCCATTTGTTGGAATTCGGGCTCATCATAGCTTCTTCATAGTTCGTAGGTTTGCTGTTGTCTAACAACATGACTTCCAGGACAGGATTACCGTACCACTCTGGTGCGGAATGTACCCTAGTCGAGCTACGAAGTTCAGTAGTAACTTGATCCAAAGTTTCATGATCATCATCATTAGCTTCCTCTTCAGTTGGTGTAGGCATCATGGGAACTCCTTTCTATGATGTGCTACTTTCCAATTCGAGAGAAGGTACAATTACCTCATCAAGTTTTACTTTCCTCCCACTCACTTCTTTTGAGAGAAACTCCTTCTCTAGAAAGGACCCATTCTTGGCAACAAAGATCTTGCCCTCGGATCTGTGGTAGAAGGTATACCCAATGGTCTCTTTAGGGTATCCTATGAAGATGCACTTCTCCACTTTGGGTTCGAGCTTATCAGGCTGAAGCCTCTTGACATAAGTGTCGCATCCCCAAACTTTAAGAAACGATAGCTTAGGTTTCTTTCCAAACCACTACTCATACGGTGTCGTCTCAACGGATTTAGACAGTGTCCTATTTAAGGTGAATGCGGCTGTCTCTATTGCATAACCCCAAAATGAAAGTGGCAAATTAGTAAGAGACATCATAGACTGCACCATATCCAATAGAGTATGATTATGACGTTCGGACACACCATTACGCTGTGGTGTTCCAGGTGGCGTGAGCTATTAAATAATTCCACATTTTCTTAAATGCATACCAAACTCGTAACTCAAATATTGTCCTCCACGATCAGATCATAGAAACTTTATTTTCTTGTTACGATGATTTTCCACTTCACTCTGGAATTCCTTGAATTTTTCAAATGTTTCAGACTTGTGTCTCATTAAGTAAATATACCCATATCTACTCAAATCATCTATGAAGGTAAGAAAATAACGATATCCACCCTGTGCTTCAACACTCATCGGACCGCATACATCAGTATGTATTATTTCCAATAAGTCACTAGCTCGCTCCATTTTTTCGGAGAACGGAGTTTTAGTCATCTTGCCCATGAGGCATGGTTCACATGTCTCAAATGATTCATAATCAAGATATTCCAAAAGTTCATCAGCATGGAGTTTCTTCATGCGCTTTACACCAATATGACCTAAGCGGCAGTGCCACAAATATGTAGTACCATCATTATTAACTTTGCATCTTTTGGCATCAATATTATAAATATGTGTATCACTACGATCGAGATTCAACAAGAATAAACAATTCACAAGGGGTGCATGACCATAAAAGATATTACTCATATAAATAGAACAACCATTATTTTCTGACTTACATGAATAACCGTCTCGCAATAAACAAGATCCAAATATAATGTTCATGCTCAACGCAGGCACCAAATAACAATTATTTAGGTTCAAAACTAATCCCAAAGGTAGATTTATGACCCACAAGTATAGGGGATCAATCGTAGTCCTTTCGATAAGTAAGAGTGTCGAACCCAACGAGGAGCAGAAGGAAATGACAAGTGGTTTTCAGCAAGGTATTTCCTGCAAGCACTGAAATAGTCGCTAACAAGTAGTTTGATAGCAATATAATTTGTAGCGAGCAAGTAACGGTAACGGTAAATAAAGCGCAGCAAGGTAGCCCAATCCTTTTGTGGCAAAGGATAGGCCAAAATGGTCTCTTATGATAAGCAAAGCGTTCTTGAGGGTACACGGGAATTTCACCATATCACTTTCATCATGTTGGTTTGATTAGTGTTCGCTACTATGATAATTTGATATGTGGGCGGACCGGTGCTTAGGTGTTGTTATTACTTGAACAAACCTCCTACTTATGATTAACCCCCTCGCAAGCATCCGCAACTATGAGAAAAGTATTAAGATAAAATCTAACCATAGCATTAAACTTTTGGATCCAAATCGGTCCCTTCCGAAGTAGCGCATAAACTAGGGTTTAAGCTTCTATCACTCTAGCAACCCATCATCTAATAACTACTCCACAATGCATTCCCTTAGGCCCAAATATGGTGAAGTGCCATGTAGTCGATGTTCACATGACACAACTAAGGGAATCACAACATACATATCATCAAAATATCAAACACATATCAAGTTCACATGATTACTTGCAACATGACTTCTCCCGTGACCTCAAGAACAAAAGTATCTACTCACAAATAATAATCATGCTCAAGATCAGAGGGGTATTAAATTGCATAATGGATCTGAACATATAATCTTCCACCAAATAAACCATATAGTAATCAACTACAAGATGTAATCTACACTACTAGTCACCCACAGGTACCAATCTGAGGTCCGGTATAAAGATTGAACACAAGAGATGAACTAGGGTTTGAGAGGAGATGGTGCTATTGAAGATGTTGATGGAGATTGCCCTCCCAAAGATGAGAGGGTTGTTGGTGATGACGATGATGATGATGATGATTTCCCCCTCCGGGAGGGAAGTTCCCCGGCGAAATCGCTCCACCGGAGGGCAAAAGTGCTCCTGCCCAAGTTTCGCCTTGAGACGGTGGCGCTTCGTCCCGAAAGTCCCCCTCTGATTTTTTCTAGGTCAAAATGACTTATTTACCAGAAGATGGGCACCAAAGGTGGGCCGAGGAGGGCACAACCCACCAGGGCGTGCCTGGGGGCCCAGGCACGCCCTGGTGTCTTGTGCTCACCAGGGTGGCCCCCTCCGAAAGTTATTTGCTCCAGTATTTTTTATATATTCCAAAACAATTCTCCGTAAATTTTCAGCTCATTTGGAGATGTGCAGAATAGGTAACTCTGACATAGGTTTTTTAGGTCCAGAATTCCAGCTGTCGGTATTCTCCCTCTTTGTTTAAACCCTGCATATTCTGAGAGAAAAGGCATTAGAATTACTCCTAAGAGCATTATTATGCATAAAAACATTATAAATAACAGTAGGAAATCATGATGCAAAATGGACGTGTCATAGATGTAGAGGTAGCGTGTCGACGACAATCACATCAACCTTGGAACCATTTCCGACGCGCATCGTGACCTCGTCCTTAGCCAGTCTTCGTTTATTCTGCAGCTCCTGTTTCGACTTACAAATATGAGCAACCGAACCAGTATCAAATACCCAGGCGCTACTACGAGCACTAGTAAGGTACACATCAATAACATGTATATCAAATATAGCTTTGTTGATGTTGCCAGCCTTCTTATCTGCCAAGTACTTGGGGCAGTTCCGGTTCCAGTGACCATTCCCCTTGCAGTAGAAGCACTCAGTCTCAGGTTTGGGTCCAGCCTTGGGTTTCTTCATGGGAGCGGCAACTGCTTTACCATTCTTCTTGAAGTTCCCTTTCTTTCCCTTGTCTTTCTTGAAACTAGTGGTCTTTTTAACCATCAAGACTTGATGCTCCTTCTTGATTTCTACCTCTACGGCCTTAAGCATCGCGAATAGCTCGGGAAGTGTTTGCTCCATCCCTTGCATATTATAGTTCATCACAAAGCCCTTATAGCTTGGTGGCAGTGATTGGAGAATTTTGTCAATAACCGAGTCATCTGGAAGATTAACTCCCAACTGAGTCAAGCGGTTGTGCAACCCAGACATTCTGAGTATATGCTCACTAACAGAATTGTTCTCCTCCATTTTACAGCTAAAGAACTTGTCGGAGATGTCATACCTCTCGACCTAGGCATGAGCTTGAAATACCAATTTCAGCTCCTGGAACATCTCATATGCTCCGTGGTGCTCAAAACATCTTTGGAACCCCGGTTCTAAGCCATAAAGCATGGCGCACTGAACTATCGAGTAGTCATCAGAACATGCTGCCAGATGTTCATAGCATCCACAGACGACGCTGGAGGGGGTGCGTCACCCAGCAGTGCATCAAGGACATAAGCCTTCTATGCAGCAATGAGGATAATCCTCAAGTTACGGACCCAGTCCGCACAGTTGCTTCCATCATCTTTCAACTTAGCTTTCTCTAGGAACGCATTAAAATTCAGGGGAACTATAGCGTGGCCATTGATCTACAACACAAATTTTGCAAAGACAATTAAGACTAAGTTCATGATAATTTAGTTCAGTTAATCAAATTACTAATGAACACCCACTTAAATCAACATCCCTCAAGTTTTCTAAGTGACACATGATCCAAATCAACTAACCCATGTCCGATCATCTGGGGTAGTCATCAATGGTGAACATCTTCATGTTGATCATATCTACTATATGACTCATGTTCGACCTTTCGGTCTCATGTGTTCCGAGACCATGTCTGTACATGCTAGGCTCGTCAAGTTTAACCCAAGTATTCTGCATGTGTAAAACTGGCTTACACCCGTTGTATGCGAACGTAGAGTCTATCACACCCGATCATCACGAGGTGCTTCGAAATGACAAACTTTCGCAACGGTGCATACTCAGGGAGAACACAATTTCTCGAAATTAAGTGAAGGGATCATCTTATAATGCTACCGTCGTTCGAAGAAAAATAAGATGCATAAAAAGGATAAACATCACATGCAATCAATATGTGACATGATATGGCCATTATCATCTCGTGCATTTGATCTCCATCTCCAAAGCATCGGCATAATCTCCATCGTCACCGGCATGACACCATGATCTCCATCATCGTGTCATCACATGGTCGTCTCCGCCAACTATTGCTTCTACAACTATTGCTAACGCACAGCGATAATGTCGGTGTACTAAGTACTGGGCCATTAGTACCCCATACTTGTGCACGGGCAGTAGTAGCCATACTCGCGGCTAGGCTTGTCGGGGATCAGTTGGAGGATAACTCAAGTTATTGAAGAAATACTCAAGTCAAGGATTTGAGGATCAGCAGATAAGAAGAATTGAAGACCGAAAGCCAGCCTCCCCGGCAAGATCTTGCCGGGGTGGCCTGCAAAGCCCGGCAAGATTTCGCGCCCGGCAAGATTCGGCGCCCGGCAAGATTCTGCCACTGTGCCACCGCTTCGGCACGGCAACAAACCTGACATTCTGGGTCCTTCTCTGGATGCGTGGCAATGCGCCAGTGGAGGAGAGCTTAAGTGGTGCTGATGGGATGGCCCCTTTTTTCATCCCCAAGAAAGTGAGGACACCTAAACGGACACCTCACGGTGCAGTAAATGCATTCGTCCTAATCCGTCAGTGGTTAGGTATGATAACCCTGTATCTACTTTACACCTCAATGTATATACATTTTGCCACTGTGGTGACCCCTTTGGACGTATAAAAGGAGGCCCAAGGCAACTGCTACAGGGGAGGAGGATCTTCTGGCCCATTCTGCATGCGTAGCTGCTCTTTGAACATACTGTTCATCGCGAGCGCTCCTGGAGCCTGGGCTCAAGAACACTCATAATAGAACAAAGCAGGAGTAGCGTTTTACGTTGATCAGCGGCCCGAACCTGGGTAAAATCACCCCGCGTCAATCATTGGTTCTGCTCTTTGTGCATACCTCTCTCCCTGCCAAATCGTAAAGGGGTCCCTTGGGATCCCATAGGTGTCGCACGCCGACATCTTTGGCGCGCCAGGTAGGGGGATTGAAGGTTGTGTGAACCTGATCCAGTGATCGGCGCTTTAGTTACTTCATCATCTTCATCATCATGCCACCCAAGAAGAAGAGTGCCGCAACGGCGCAGCCATCTACATCCGTCTTGACTGCGCCCTCGCGTACGGGTGATGGCGTGGATGCAGAAGGAAGGGGGTTAGAGCCTCCACGGCGTTCCGGTGATCCAAGCCAGGCGAGCGGCGTCGTTCGCAGCGGCAGCGGCAACCCCCAGGCCGCTGGATCCAGAGATGTAGTTGTGTTGCCCATGGGTGGTGTAACGAATTCCGGAGATCGGAGGACACCTTCTAGGGCTCCCGCACCGGCGCAAGCATCACGGCCTTCCAAGGTCATGCGCGATGAGCAGCGCCATGGCGCTGCTAGTTCAGGGCGTCCCCATGAAAGGACTTCTGCGCATCGATCCCAAGGTGCACAGACCCAGCATGCATGTCAAACTGCCGGTGGAAGTGGCGCGCGGTCGCGTGATCGTGAAGGTGCTCCTTCTAACATTGTTAGGAGTCAGAGCACCTCACGTACATCGCACCTGTCACTGCCACCTACGCCAGCGGAAGCTTTGGCGCGTGCGCAGCTGCTCCTCAATTTTCCTCCTGCTCCGGAGAAGATGGAGGAGTGGCGAGCTACTATCTAGAGTCTCATTGGCTTCGCCAACAAGGATGGGCCGCAGGAGGCAGGGCCCTCACGACGGCGGTCCATCGATCCGGCGCGAGCCGATGCAGAGAAGATCGGAGGCGGTGCGACCACGGTGCACTCCCCTCCACGACATCAACGGCGGTCGACAACCCGGCGGACTGATGGGCGTGATGATGATTCCATGGCGTCGTCCGATCCACGGATGCGCCGCGACCAGCGTCAAGTTCTCCAGGAACGAAGCAAAGAGGACGCTCGAACTTCCATCGAGCGGCAACGGGAAGCGCGCTATCAATCTGATAAGCGCGCAGGGCCCGCTGTTGATGAGCCTGTGCTAGGGGACGCAGGCGACTTACCTTACGAGGTAGGGACTCCAGTGTTTACCCGTGAGCTGCGGCAAGTCCAGTGGCCCAATTCCCGAACCTTCAAGCCAGAGGTCCCGGAGAAATATGACGGCAAGACTCACCCCTCGGAGTTCCTGAGCATCTACACCATTGCGGTGCAGGCTGCCGGGGGCCGAGACGACAAGATACTTGCCAACTACTTCCCGTTGGTGCTCAAACCCAACGTCAGGTCGTGGTTGATGCATTTGCCGGAGAATTCTATTTCTTCTTGGTCAGATCTATGCCATTAGTTTGTTGGAGCCTTTGTTGGAGGCCACCAAGCTCCTGGCCAAGAGAGTGATTTGCATATCATCCCTCAGAAGGAGGGCGAATCCCTGCGCAAGTTTATCCAGAGGTTTAGCCGGGTGCAGTACAATATTCCTGACGTTCACCCTGCCGCTGTAGTTAGCGCGTTTCATCAGAACGTGCGCAACCGCAAAATGCGTGAAGAGCTGGCGATGAACAAGGTCAGGAGTATTGCCGAGCTTTACGCTCTAGCCGACAAGTGCGCTCGAGCTGAAGAAGGGAGGAAACCCCCTGGCGAGGCTATTGGCGCAGGGGGCGAATCAGAAGATGAAGATGATGCAACCCCGCCAAGGAAGGGCCGGCGGCGAAACAAGAAGCGTAAAGGCAAGGCCGTGCTTGCTGTCGAGGAATCCGACAACCCCGGCACCACCAAGAAGGCCAAGGTTGACGACCCCGGCAAGGAAGTTGCCGGGTGCTCCTCCTGCCTAGCCTTGGCAGCCGCCAACAAGTCGGAAAGCTCCGGCAAGCAGTATTGCAAGATCCATCGCACCAAGGGCTATGATCTCCAAAACTGCCGGCAAGTTGAGCAACTTGTCGAGAGGCAGAGAGCTGAATACGAGAGACGAGACATGGAGAAGGCGCAGGATGGTGCTGAGGGGTCCGGCAAGAAGCACAGTGGCCGAGGAGGTCGCCGCGGCAAGGCCAAGCAACAGAGGGAGAGGCCCGCTCGAGGCCGTGACAAAGAGGATGATGATGAGGAAGATGGTGAGTCCAGTGAGCAAGAGTTTCAGAAAGCTACAGAGGCCATGTGTATCGACGGAGGTGCCTCGTTGCATTCTTCCCACCGTCGACTTAAACAGTGGGTGCGAGAGGTTAATGCAGTGGAGCCATCGTTCGATGCACGTAAGCCCCTGAAGTGGTCCAACACGCCTATCATTTTCGATGCCGAGGATCACCCTGATCGCACAACTGCGGTCGGGTGCTTGCCATTGTTGGTTTCGCCGACAATCCGCAACCTCAAGGTGATGAAAATGCTAGTTGACGGTGGGGCCGGACTAAACCTAATCTCGCCGGATGTCCTCAAGAAGCTCCAAATTCCTGATGAAGATCTTGAGGAAACGGGCACGTTCCAAGGGGTCAATCCAGGAAGGACTCAGCCGAAGGGCAAGATTACGCTACCGGTGACATTTGGTAGCGAGCTCAACTACAGGACAGAGAAGGTAGTGTTTGATGTCGCCAAGATCCCTATGTCATACAATGGGATCCTTGGCCGCCCAGCGCTGGCTAAGTTCATGGCGGCATCACACTATGCATATAATGTGCTGAAGATCCCCGGGCCATTGAGTGTCATCACTATCCACTCTGAAAAAAAGGATGCGCTCATCTGTGCCGACCAACTCTACCGGGAAGCAGTTGCAGCACCTGCCGTCAAGGCATCTGCTCCTGCCGCTGGAACTCCCGAGGGGAAGAAGAAGACCGGCAAGAATCTTGGCGCAAACTCCGGCAAGCGCACCTCCTCGGAGTGTTGCGCTTCCGTTGAGGATGCACCAGAGAGTTCCACCGGCAAGAACAAGAAATCCAAGGCTGCTCCACCAGAGACCAAGAAGGTGCCCGTCAGGGAGGACGGAACGGGAGGAACTTTCACCATAAGTTCCACCCTAGATGACAAATAGGAAAGCGCGCTCATTGCTTTCCTGCGGGCGAATGTCGACGTGTTTGCATGTCAACCGTCTAACATCCCCGGTGTTCCCAGGGAGGTAATTGAGCACCACCTTACTGTTTGTCCTCACGCGTGGCCCGTTAAACAGAGGGTCAGGAAGCAAGCCTTGGAGTGGCAAGAATTTATTGCCGAAGAAATCAGGAAGCTGGAAGCGGCAGGATTGGTCAGAGGAGTACTTCACCCAACGTGGTTGGCTAATCCGGTTGTAGTGCGCAAGGCGAATGGGAAATGGAGGTTGTGTATTGATTATACAGACATCAATAAAGCCTGTCCAAAAGATCCCTTTCCCTTGCCGCGCATCGACCAGATTGTGGACTCCACTGCTGGTTGTGACCTACTGTCATTCCTTGATGCTTACTCAGGGTACCATCAGATCTTCATGGCAAATGAAGATGAAGAAAAGACCGCATTTATCACCCCATGTGGTACGTATTGTTTTATACGAATGCCTTTCGGGTTGAAGAGTGCTGGTTCTACATTTGCGAGAGCGGTCCAAATTGGTTTTAAGCCTCAGCTACATAGAAATATGGAGGCATATATGGATGATATAGTGGTTAAAACCAAGGACAAAGCGATGCTCATACAAGATCTAGAAGAGACATTTGCAAATCTGCGCAAGATCAATTTAAAGCTCAATCCTGAGAAGTGCGTGTTTGGTGTTCCTTCCGGCAAGCTTCTCGGATTCTTTGTATCTTAGCAGGGGATCGAAGCAAACCCCGACAAGATCAAAGCTATTGAGCAGATTGAAGCGCCAAGACACGTCAAGGATGTGCGTCGTCTTGCCGGTTGTGTTGCTGCCCTAAGCAGGTTTATTTTCAAATCTGCTGAGCAAGCCCTGCCCTTTTTCAAAATTTTGAAAAAGGCAGGTCCAATGAAATGGACTCCGGAGGCGGAGGCTGCGCTGCAAGATTTGAAGAAATACCTTTCTTCTCCGCCAACACTAGTCGCGCCTAAGCCACAAGAGCCGTTGCTGCTGTATCTGGCAGCGACAAATCAAGTGGTTAGTGCTGCATTAGTGGCGCAGAGAGAAGCTGATGAGGAGGCAACGCCAGCGGCAGGATTGCCAAATGACGCGGCAGGATCTTCCCCGGCAAGACAGGATCTGCGCAGTCAGAAGAACCAGTGCAGAAGAAAAAGGTGGTGCAGCGCCCAGTTTATTTTGTTAGCTCTCTCTTGCAGGGAGCTAGGTCAAGATACTCTGGTGTGCAGAAGTTGCTCTTCGGCGTCCTTATGGCCTCGAGGAAGCTGCGCCATTATTTTCAAGCACATGAAATCACCGTCGTCACTCGCTTTCCGTTGCAACGGATTTTGCCAAATCCAGAGGCAACCGGCAGGATTGTGGAGTGGGCGTTGGAGTTGTCAAGCTTTGGTCTCAAGTTTGAAAGTACTTCGACAATTTAGAGCAGGGCTTTGGCAGAGTTCATTGCGGAATGGACCCCAACGCCAGACGAAGAAGTTCAAGAAATGACTCTCCCCGGCAAGGAAATTGATCGAGAATGGGTTATGTACTTTGACGGGGCTTTCTCGCTGCAAGGTGCCGGTGCTGGCGTGCTGCTTGTCGCACCCACCAGAGAGCACCTCAAGTATGTGATGCAGATGCATTTTCCCCGGGAGAGTTCGACAAACAACACTGCGGAGTACGAGGGGCTGCTTGCCGGTCTCAGGATCGCGGCAGACCTTGGTATCAAGAAGCTCGTCATCAGAGGCGATTCGCAGCTTGTTGTCAGGCAAGTTAACAAGAATTATCAGAGTCCATTGATGCAAGCCTACATGGATGAAGTGAGGAAAATGGAAGAGCGCTTTGACGGTCTGCAAATGAAGCACATTCCTCGTGTCGAGAACAGTATTGCTGACGACCTGTCAAAGCGCGCTGCCCTCAAGTTGCCTGTGGAACCAGGAACTTTTGTGCTCCATTTGACTCAACCATCTGTAGCGCCATCGATGAGGCAAGAAAAGAGAAGGAAGTTAAATTCTGGACAGTAGTTTCCGGCAGAGCTCCCTGGAGCCGCCGGCAAGGAACTTGCCGGGATCAGCAACAAACCTGCCGGGGAACGACAGGCTCCAGCGGAACCTCACGCTTTCGCTGTCGAGACAAATGTTCCCCTGGCGGAAGAGATGCCTTTAGTCCTAGCTGTCGAGCCCCAGGCTCCAGCATGGGCACAGCACATTGTCCATTTCCTTCAGACAGGAGAACTCCCTGAGGAACAGGAGGAAGCGGAAAAAGTAGCCCGTTGGTCTGTTATGTACAAGTTCGTCGATGACGTCCTGTACAGAAAGAGACCAAATGGTGTGAAATTGAAGTGCATTCCTTGGGAGGATGGACTAGAGCTGTTGGCAGAGATACATGGAGGCATATGTGGCTCTCACATAGGATCAAGAGCACTTGTTGGGAAAGCATTCCGGCAGGGTTTCTTTTGGCCCACCGCTCTCCAGGATGCAACTGCACTAGTAACCAAGTGTGAAGTGTGCCAGTTTCATTCAAAGAAATGACATCAACCAGCTCAAGCTCTTCAGACGATTCCTCTCTCCTGGCCATTTTCGGTCTGGGGGCTCGACATACTGGGCCCTTTCCCCCTGCTACCGGGGGCTTTGAGTACTTGTAGGTTGCGATCGACAAGTTCACAAAGTGGCCGGAGGTGGAAGCAGTGAGAAAGGTGACAGCACAATCAGCCGTCAAGTTCTTTAAAGGAATAGTTTGCCGTTTCGGTGTGCCTGACAGGATCATCACCGACAACGGCACACAATTCACAAGTCGCACCTTCATGCAGTACGTCCAAGACCTTGGCGGCAAATTTTTTTTTGCCTCTGTTGCTCACCCGAGAAGCAACGGCCAAGCGGAAAGGGCTAATGCTGAAGTGCTACGCGGTCTCAGGACCAGAACCTTTGACAGGCTGAGAAAGTGTGGAAGACGCTGGATTGATGAGTTACCGGCGGTTCTTTGGTCAATCAGAACGACACCAAATCGAGCCACCGGCCAGACGCCCTTCGCTCTGGTCTACGGAGCGGAGCCAGTTCTCCCCACGGAACTCATATACGGATCACCTCGAGTGCTCGCTTATGATGAGCTTGAGCAAGAGCAACTGCGGCAAGATGACGCTGTGCTCCTTGAGGAGAATCGTCTTTAGGCTATTGTGCGAGCTGCACGCTACCAGCAAGCTTTGCGCCGCTACCATAGCCGCAAAGTTCATGCCCGAAGTCTTGAGGAAGGCGACCTTGTTCTTTGACGGATTCAGTCCGCCAAGAATTCAAACAAGTTGACGCCAAAGTGGGAAGGCCCTTATCGGGTAGTACGAGTCACCAGGCCCGGCGCTGTCCGCCTGGAGACCGAAGATGGCGTTCCAGTGAGCAACTCCTGGAATATCGAGCATCTTCGCAAGTTTTACCCATAAGGCGTGGTTCCCGGGGGCCCCCGGCAACCACCTTTTGTACAAGTCTTGCCGGCAAGGCATGTAATCCTTTGTACAAAGCCAGGCGCAGACCCTGAGCCCAGTTGGTGAATTAGTTTAAGTGTTGTGCATTTCCTTATCGATTTCCATGTTCGTATATATATATATATGTGCATGCTTGTCTAAGATGTTGTATGACACTTATTCCCGGTAAGTTCTAATGAACCGCCAAGGTTCCATATCTTTATTTTCTCTTCTTTCTTTTTCTCAAAAGACAGAAGGATTCCTCGCGTGCATGTTTGCCGGGGGGGGGGGGGGGGGGGAAGGAGGATATTGGTACCAGTTGGCGACGATCAGAATTGACGCCTTGCCGGAGGAAGAACAACGACAGAAAGCTAAGTTCTAAAACTTAAAGCAAGTTTCCTTTATTACAAAGTTATTTTCCTTAGACGATTTCGACTTTTGTATGGCAAAACCTGCGCGCGAAGGAACCCTTGTCGTAATCGGTTGCACCCTTATTTTGTTTCGAGTCCGCTCAACAATTTAAGTGGCTGCACTGAGAATGCCAAGGTGCCTTGCCGGCCGCTGCACCTCCAGCAGGCTGCTGAAGTCCCGCACCCAGCGCTCGCGGCAGGTTGCGCGCCGGCAAGTTTTTCAGTAAGCGTAGGGTATACTCCGTACATAAAGGAATCAGACAAGGGAAATAGCATGCATATACCCAAATATGCGCAAGTTATATTACATCAATAAGTTGCCGCGGTTCTAACATAAGATTTGATTATCTTTTGGCATGGAATGGCGGCGACAAGGAAAAATGAGACAGCTAGTTCCTGCGTTGGCCTTCCACCCTCTTGATTGAATCTACCTTCTCAAGAATGGGCGCGACAAGCTCTTCAAGTGCTTTGAGATTTGCATCTTTCGGCAAGTGGCCGAGCACGTTGGAGAGATCAACACCGGGGTTATTGTATACCACCTTGAAGAGCACCTTGCGGAGGACGGCCCGGCAAAGTTTGCGGGACTCATTGGCCAGTTGGGTCGCTCGATTGGACTGTAGCAGCTTCAAAGCGTCAACGATGCTTTCGAAGAACATAGTCAACCTGGCGCTCGAAGATATCCTTTCTTCGGAGGAATACCTGAAGTTTTGCAGGCCATCCTGGCGCATGGTTGACAACTGTGCAGTGAGCCTCTCCGCTGCGTCGACAAGGCGATCAGTCCAGATTTTCACTCCCTTTTCATAGTCGATTTGGGCGGCGGCAGCGCTCTTAAGCAAGTTCCTTTCTTCCTAAGGATCTCTGCTTAGGGCCTTCTCGCGGGCCCTACCGTCCTTGAGGGACTTCTCTAGCGTGGTCAGCTTTAGCTTCAGATCGGCAATGGCGTCGTTGGCTGAAGTGAGCTGCTTGGTTTTGTCGGACATGGCAACTTGCATCTCCGCCAGGCTGTGGAGAGTTTTCTCCCTGTCCCCTTTGAGCGTCGAGAGCTCCTTGCCGTGTTCTTCAAGATCCACCTCCAGCTTCTTCACTTTGTCACTCAGCTCATTCTTGGCGGCCTCTGCAGCCTCGGCAGCATCGACGGCCTCCTTGAGCTTGCCGGCGTGATCTACAGTTAGAGCTTCGAGCGCCTCTTTGTGCTTTTGCTCCAGCTCCTGGATCCGCTGCGCGACGAGCTTATCAACCTCCTCATCTTTGCCGCAAAGCTTGGCGGCGAGCGCCTGTTCACGTACGACAAGATCTTCCTCATGGGCGTCAAGTGCAATGCGACGCTCCGTCAGGAGAGCATCTTCAGCGGCAGTTCTTTGTGCAGCCTCTTCCTGCGCTTTCTCCAGGTCAGATTGTTTCAGGAGGAGCTCCGTCCAGTTCTGGCTCACTTGTTCCCGGTTGACAGTCAGCTCTTGGAGGGCCTCGGCGTACCAGATTTGCATTTGCTCGACGTTCTTCTGAAAATATGCTTCGGCTGCCTCGACAACTGCCATTCTGGAATCCGCTTTCTCTTTTCGAGCCCGGTGGAGTGCTTGGAGCTTGCGGAAATTTTCGCCCATGGCCTGGAGGAGTTGATCCTCTTCAGATTTGCCACTGCTGGCGCTTGGATCATCAACAATCTCGAGCCCGGTAGCGGCGATGATTTCTTCATCGAAGGTTTCCCCTTCGGCCGACGTCTCAATATTTGCCGTGCCCGGCAAGTTGATGAATAAGTTGTCGCCGACCTTGAGATACTTGCTTGATGAGGGGGCTTCGGATGTCGAAGGTTGATCCTCGGCGTTCGTTTCACCGGTGGCTGGGGGCTCTGTGGCCGATGTAGCGCCTGGTGCTCCTGCGGCAGGAATGCCGTCAGTGTGGTCATCGGTCCCCTCGCCGGCCCTCTCGGCAGGTTCCTTGGCGGCTTCCTCAGCAACATTTTCGCCGACCTCGACAGTGGCATCTTTGGCGGCCTCGCTGGCGGCGATCCTGTCTGCCTCGGCGGCGGCGTCTCTGGCAGTCTCCTCGATGACAACGTCGACATCCATGTGTTCCATCACAGGGAACTCTGGAAGACGAAGGAAGGAAACAAAATAAGATCAAGGTTGAAGTTCAAGAAGACAGAAAGAAAGAAAGATAAAGAAAAGTATGGCAAGCGCTCTAAGGCAAATAGTTACCTGTGTCGAGTTGTTGAGAGGTGGCCTCGCCCCTCCCGGCAGTATTGGTTGCCGGGGAAATGTTGCTGGTGTCTATGCATACCGGCTCCTCCTCAACCACGATAGGCTCGTCGGCAGTAGCTCTTGCCGGGGATGCACTTGTGGGCGGCTCAGTTGACGGAGGCGGCATGACGGGGACGGTTTCCACCTCTTCCTGTTGCTATTCTTCTCCTGCAAGCCCGAAGACATCAGCGGCAAGGGTAAAAACCTCAGCGCCCGTCAGCAGAAAGCGAGTGGAGAACTCACGCTGGGGGCTGTGCTGGGGGCTGCGTTGAGGGCTGAGCTCCGGGCTGACGACGACGATTTCCGGCGCACTCGTAGAGCTTGCCGGGAACTCATCGCCCGTGGAAGTCTTCGACCTCTTCGCCGCCCTTTCCGCCAAGGTTTCTGCATCACTGCAGAGACAAGACAAAGCAAGGGTATGAGATTACTCCGAAATTTGCAAGATAAAGGCTATGACAGGACATTTACTCTTCCTCTTCTCGTTCTGGGCTAAAGCCGGAGATGTCGAAATTGACCTCCGATGCCATGTCCGTGTGAGGGGGCGGAGGAGGGGTCCTGGGTCGCTTGGCTGTAGCAGGCGCAGGAGGTTGGCGTGATTCCGCCACCTCAGCCTCCGGTGTGGCTGTGTGAGACACCCCTGCCGCCTCAGTAGTTGCCGCAGGTGCGGGTCTCGCGCACCGCGCAGGTTGCTGACGGACTCCTTGCCGCGGCACAGTCTTGTCGGCCGCCTTCTTGCCGGGAGCCTCGCTGCTCAATGAAGGTTGGCTTGCCGGGATGCCAGAAGCAGCCTTTCAAAGAACGCGCTTGGTCTTCTTCAGAGCTGGGGGCTCCTCCTGCGGCTCTTCTTCGGCTATGTCCTCGTCGGACGAGCCCTCAGCGGCCGCGCTGCTCTGCTCCCCGGCAGCCTCAGCTTCCCCGGCAGGTTTCTCTTCCATCACAACCTCTGCTTCACTGGTTTCCCATTCTGTGAAACCGATGCTGCCGGCCTCCGCGGCAAGATTCGCTTCCTCCACCCTAGAGGCAATATACGCCACTTCTTCGTCAGTGGTGGCGCGAATGAGGTCCGTCTCTTCCCGGACGGCCCTCTCCGACAAGTTGTCGAAGAACTTTTGTGCTTCCTCCTCGGTTGGCTCGGCCCAAGTCACGTCAAGACCATGGGCATTGAACATTGGCATGAAGGCAATGATCGACCCCAGCGTGGAGTTGTTGCACAAAGGGACAATTCTTGCCGGCAACCGATGTTTGTCATCGCGCTGGAATAGCTTGTGGAGGAGAGCACCGAGCTGCACGGTTGTCAGATTGTTGTTCAATCCGAGGCGCAGCCTCATGATATCCGTTGCGTTCCGGTACTCCCAAGCTGGTCTTCCCCTGCTCTGTAGGGGGGCGATGCGGCGGCGGAGGAAATCGAAGCCAATCATCTCCATTGTAAGCCCGGTAGCTTTCAGGCGAAGAATCCTGGTGGTGGCGATTGTGAGCCTCTCGTCCTCCGCGGCGAGATCGCTCCAGTCGCTGCCGCGGACCACCTTTTGCCGTCGAGGCGAACAGAATGGATAGGGATCAGCTTCCTTGATCCAGCACCACTCAGGCCGCCATTCATCCCACTTCTCGCGGTAAACTCCATCTGGGTATATCTCCTTATTCCAAGCCCGTGGAATCCAGGCGATAGAACCGGAAAGGGCTTCCCCCTTTTGGATGCGGGGAATGAAATAATGGCGGAAAAGGGCGGTGTTGGGAACTACTCCGGCAAAGTTTTCGCAGAGATGAGCGAAGACAGACATACACATTATGGCGTTCGGCGTGAAATCAAGAAGATGGAAGCCGTATGTGTACATAATATCAATGAAGAAATCAGAGAATGGAGGACAGAGTCCGCAATAGAAATAAGCGGTGAAGAAGTGGTATCTGTCAGGACCGCTCTTGGAACAAGAACCTGGAATCACACGCGTTGCGGGGTGAGCTTGCGTCCCCTTCGCCCACATGCATTGGTACCGGTTCTTCAAGGCCCTCGCATCGAGCGTCGGAGCGAAGACGACGAACTTCTTCCGCATCTTCACCAGCTCGCTCTCCGGGACATTGGCCTTCGTCTCCTTGCTCTTGCCTTTGCCCTTGCTAGCCTTGGGCGGCATGGCGATTGTGAAGGCGGAGGCTGAGGATAGAGCGGGTGCGGAAGCAAAGGGCGGATGAGGGGAAATCTGGCTTTGAGCTCGAGAGGGGAAGATAATGGCGGAGGCCAGATTGAGAAGAAGAGGGGGGGTAAATAGGCTGTGCCTCTGCAGTTTCCCTTTTTATGGGGAAGGTGCGAGGCCACCTCTTTTACTCCCCAATGTGAATACGCCTCTGCAGGCACGTTGCAGTTGCAGCCTTTCGACGCACGCTTCCCACGTCGCGCATTCAGCGCGCGTAGTGGGGGGCATAGTAAGCGGGATATTTACGAGCAGTTAATCCCCTGCCATGAGTGCCCGTGCACTGTTTGGGCCTAGCCCAACAACGCCTCGCACTCGTGTGTGGCCTAGGCCCGAGGGCTCCTGTCGGTGTACTAAGTACTGGGCCATTAGTACCCCGTACTTGTGCACGGGCAGTAGTAGCCATACTCGCGGCCAGGCTTGTCGGGGATCAGTTGGAGGATAACTCAAGTTATTCAAGAAATACTCAAGTCAAGGATTTGAGGATCAGCAGATAAGAAGAATTGAAGACCGAAAGCCAGCCTCCCCAGCAAGATCTTGCCGGGGTGGCCTGCAAAGCCCGGCAAGATTTCGCGCCCGACAAGATTCGGCGCCCGGCAAGATTGTGCCACTGTGCCACCGCTTCAGCACGGCAACAAACCTAACATTCTGGGTCCTTCTCTAGATGTGTGGCAATGCGCCAGTGGAGGAGAGCTTAAGCGGTGCTGATGGGATGGACCCATTTTCCATCCCCAAGAAAGTGAGGACACCTAAACGGACACCTCGCGGTGCAATAAATGCATTCGTCCTAATCCGTCAATGGTTAGGTATGATAACCCTGTAGCTACTTTACACCTCAATGTATATACATTTTGCCACTGTGATGACCCCTTTGGACGTATAAAAGGAGGCCCAAGGCAACTGCTACAGGGGAGGAGGATCTTCTGGCCCATTCTGCATGCATAGCTGCTCTTTGAACATACTGTTCATCGCGAGCGCTCCTGGAGCCTGGGCTCAAGAACACTCATAATAGAACAAAGCAGGAGTAGGGTTTTACGCTGATCAGCAGCCCGAACCTGGGTAAAATTGCCCCACGTCGATCATTGGTTCTGCTCTTTGTGCATACCTCTCTCCCTGCCGAATCGTAAAGGGGTCCCTTGGGATCCCATAGGTGTCGCACGCCGACAGATAAAGTAAAGCAATTACATGGCGATTAATAAATTAAAGACAACCCTATGGCTCCTGTCGGTTGCTGTACTCATCGACATCCAAGTCATGAACCTATTACAAAACATGATCATCTCATACATCAACATATATCACATCACGTTTTGGCCATACCACATCACAACATGCCCTACAAAAACAAGCTATATGTCCTCTACTTTGTTGTTGCAAATTTTACATGGCTGCTATGGGCAACTAGCAAGAACCGTTCTTACCTACGTAAAGCCACAACAGTCATAATCAAGTTGCCTTATAACCTTCTATAAGGACCGCCTTCGTCAAATTAGATTCAACTAAAGTAGGAGAGACAGACACCCGCTAGCCACCTTATGCAAAACAAGTTGCATGTTAGTCGGTGGAACCGGTCTCATGTGCGAGGACATGCAAGGTTGGTCCGAGCTGCTTCATCCCACAATATTGCCGAATCCAAATAAGACAAGAGAGGTAATCAATTTGAGCATCAACGCCCACAACTCTTTGTGTTCTACTCGTGCATATACATCTACGCATAGACCTAGCTCATGATGCCACTGGTGGGGAACGAAGCATGAAAATAAAAAAAAATCCTACGAACACCCAAGATCTATCTAGGAGAAGCATAGCAACGAGAGGGGAGAGTGTGTCTGTGTACCCTCATAGACTGAAACCAGAAGCGTATATAATGCGGTTGATGTAGTTGTACTCTTCGCGATCCGATCACGATCCAACCGATCTAGTGCCGAACGGACGGCACCTCCGAGTTTAGCACATGTGCGGCTCGATGACGTCTCCTCCTCCTTGATCCAGCAAGAGAAGGTGGAGAAGTAGATGGGATGACAACCAACATGACGGCGTGGTGGTGATGGTGGTGGTGGAGCTAGTTCAGCAGGGCTTCGCCAAGCGCTACTGGAACGAGGATGGTGAAACTACAGAGTAGCGGGAGAGAGAAGGGCGCCAAGGGCTTGGTGTGTCCTCTTGGGGCACCCCTCCCCTCTATATATAGGTGGAGGGGCATGGGGAACAGTCCCTCCAAGCCCTAGGGTGCAGCCAAGGGGGAGAGGACTTGGACTCCATGTCCAATTCTATTCTTACCAGGACTCCTCTTTTTTTCCCTTTCCTAGCCACATGGGCTTTTGAGGACTTGGTGCGCCTAGCCCAATAAGGCCGGGGTGCCTCCACTCAGCCCATGCCAGCCCTTGGGTCGTGGTGTACCCACTTGTGGACTTCTGAACCCCTCCAGAATCCTCCGGAAGCTTCTAGAAGCTTCACGGTACAATACCGAAAAATATGCATCTTTTTTCGGAACCCAAAATATGACTTCCCATATATAAATCTTTACCTCTCAACCATTCCGAGACTCCTCATGATGTCTGAGATCTCATCTAGGACTTCGAGCAACATTCAGTTACCAATCATCAAATATCCCAATACTACTCTAGCGTCAACGAACGTTAAGCGTGCGACCCTGCGGGTTCGGGAATCATGTATTCATGACGGAGACACCTCTCCGGTCAATAACCAATAGCGGGACCTGGATGCCCATATTGATTCCTACATATTACACGAATATCTTTTATCATTTGGACCACGATGTCAAGGATTCGGTTAATCCCGTACGCAATTCCCTTTGTCCGGCGATATGTTACTTGCCCGAGATTCGATCGTCGGTATCTCCGTACCTAGTTCAATCTCGTTACCGGCAAGTCTCTTTACTCGTTCCGTAATACAAGATCATGTGACTAACTTATTAGTCACATTGCTTGCATGCTCTTTAAGATGTTGTATTACCGAGAGGGCCCAGAGACATCTCTCCATCATACGGAGTGACAAATCGCAGTCTTGATCCATGCCAACCCAACAGATACCTTCGGAGATACCTGTAGAGCACCTTTATCATCACCCAGTTATGAAGTGATGTTTGGATACACACTAAGTATTCCTCCGGTGTCAAGGAGTTACACAATCTCATGGTTTAAGGAATATATACTTGACATGAAGAAAGCTATAGCAAATAAACTAAACGATTCAATGCTAAGTTACGGTTGGGTCTTGTCCATCACATCATTCTCCTAATGATGTGATCCCGTTATCAAATGACAACTCATGTCTATGGTTAGGAAACCTTAACCATCTTTGATCAATGAGCTAGTCTAGTAGAGGCTCACTAGGGACACTCTGTTGTCTATGTATTCACACATGTATTTAAGTTTCCGGTCAATACAATTCTACCATGAATAATAAACATTTATCATGAACAAGGAAATATGATAATAACCAATTTATTATTGCCTCTAGGGCATATTTCCAACAATGATCATATATAGGCATCACATCCAAGACAAGTAGACCGACTCCTGCCTGCATCTACTACTATTACTCCACACATCGACCGCTATCCAGCATGCATCTAGAGTATTAAGTTCATAAAGAACGGAGTAACGCCTTAAGTATGATGACATGATGTAGCCAAGAAAAACTCACGCATGAATAAACCCCATCTTTTTACCCTTAATAGCAACAATACATACGTGTCATGTCCCCTTCTGTCACTGGGATTGAGCACCGCAAGATCGAATCCATTACAAAGCACCTCTTCCCATTGCAAGATAAATCAATCTTGTTGGCCAAAGCAAATCAATAAATCGGACCAGAAATACAAAGCTATAGCAATAATGCATAAAAGAGTATAGAGAAAACTCAAATAATATTCATGGATAATCTGATCATAAACTCACAATTCATCGGATCCCAACAAAGACACTGCATCTGATAGAATTCCAAGAACATCAAGGAGAACATTGTATTGAAGAACATCAAGAGAGAAGAAGTCATCTAGCTACTAACTATGGACCCGTAGGTCTGAGGTAAACTACTCACGCATCATCGGAAGGGCAGCAAGGTTGATGTAGAACCCCTCCGTGATCGATTCCCCCTTCGGCGGAGTGCCGGCAGAGGCCTCCAGATGGGATGTCGCGAGAACAGAAACTTGCGGCGCAGAAAAAGTATTTCGTGGTGCTCTCTGATCTGAGGGGAATTTTTGGGTATTTATAGAGCTGGAATTAGGTCAAAACGCTGGACAAGGGGGCCACAAGCTTGTGGGGCACCCCCTGCTACTTCTTGAGCTTGCATTGGTTTTTCCCTTGAAGAGGAAAGAGTGATGCAGCAAAATAGAGATAAGTATTTCCCTTAGTTTGAGAACCAAGGTATCAATCCAGTAGGAGGAACACAAAAGTCACCAATAGTTGCACCTACACAAACAAACAAATACTTGCACCCAACGCGATAAAGGGGTTGTCAATCCCTTCACGGTTACTTGCAAGGATGAGATCTGATAGAGATAGGTATAAAAGATAAATAAAAGTGCAAAACTAAATAAATTGCAGCAAGGTATTTTTGGGTTTTTGGTTTTGTAGATCTGAAAATAATATGATAAAAATAGACCCGGGGGGCCATTGGTTTCACTAGAGGCTTCTCTCTTGAATATAGGCATCACGTCCGTGACAAGTAGACCGACTCCTGCCTGCATCTACTACTATTACTCCACACATCGACCGCTATCCAGCATGCGTCTAGTGTATTAAGTTAACAAGAACGAAATAACACCTTAAGCAAGATGACATGATGTAGAGGGATAGATCCAATCAATATGGTAAAAAAAACATCTTTTTATCCTTAATGGCAACAATACAAATACGAGCCTCGCTACTCCTTCTGTCATTGGGTGAGGACACTGCAAGATTCAACCCAAAACAAAGCACCTCTCCCATTGCAGGATAGATCAATCTAGTTGGCCAAACCAAACAAATAGATCGGAGAGAAATACAAAGCTACCTTAATCATGCATAAAAGAGTTTAGAGAAGACTCAAATAATATTCATCGATAATCTGATCATAAATCCACAGTTCATCGGATCTCTCGTGGCCCTCCTGGCCTCCTCTCAAAGCTTCCAAGGTGTCTTCTGATCCAAGAAAAATTACCAAATTTTTTTGTTCCGTTTGGTATTGATTTTATGTAAAAGACAAAAACAAGGAAAAAACAACAACTGGCATTGGGCACTAGGTTAATAGGTTAGTCCCAAAAAATGATATAAAATAGCATAATAATGCATATAAAACATCCAAGATGGATAATATAATAGCATGGAACAAAAAAAATTATAGATACATTGGAGACGTATCAAGCATCCCCAAGCTTAATTCCTACTCGTCCTCGAGTAGGTAAATGATAAAAACAGAATTTTTGATGTGGAATGCTACCTAACATGTTTATTGTGTAATCTTTCTTTATTGTGGCATGAATATTCAGATCCATAATATTCAAAACAAAAGTTTAATATTGACATAAAAACAATAATACTTCAAGCATACTAATAAAGCAATCATGTCTTCTCAAAATATTATGGCTAAAGAAAGTTATCCCTACAAAATCATATAATCTTGTCATGCTCTATCTTCATAACACAAAGTATTTATCATGCACAACCCCGATGACAAGCCAAGCAATTGGTTCATGCTTTTAATGTTCTCAAGCTTTTTCAACTCTCACGCAATATGTCGGTGCAACAGACCCTGGGTCCATTGCACGGACTATGCACAGGCCAGAGACAAGACTACAAGACCAAGATCAGACCAAACAAGGAGGATCAATTCCTTTGAAGGATCCAAGTGCAAGTCGTGAAGGCCAAGGTGAGCCAGAGGAGCAAGGCATCACTAAGGGAAGGACCTACCTTGCCGGGCAGGCGAGCCTGACAGGGTTGGGTTTTGCCCCGGAAGCAAGCTCCAGATCGTCCCGGCAGGCCTGCCAGGGCTGGCGGAGGCAAGCCACTCCACCGCTCCACCTCACAAGCGACGCAAGTCATTAATCAAAGCGGTGTCGAGCTCCAAGGTGACTAAGTGGCTGCTTTCTGCCACATGGCAGCCACTTCCTACAGCAAACACCTCCATATGACACCCGTCCTGAGACATGTCAAGCAAGCAGGCGCGAAGCTGGCAAAACAGCCCGGCAGGGCCTGCCGGGCGAGCTGTGATGTGACACTGAGCGGCACATTTAATGTGCTATGTCAGCCTGCAGAGTTAGATATGATAGCACTGTTAGCTATCTAATCAGTATGCAAAGACTGATTTGCCACTGTGGTGACCCCTTAATCTATAAAAGGAGGCGCATGGCAACCGTAGAAAGGGTTGGACCCTCGCATATCCATACGCGCGTAGCCACTCTCGCCCCAGAACGACCTTGCCGGGCGAGTGTGCTACGTTCACCACCATTATCCACCATCAATCCACCAAAGCAGGAGTAGGGTTTTACGCCTCACGGCGGCCCGAACCTGGGTAAAGACTGCCCGTGTGATCTCCGCTGTGCTGCGCGACGCTTCTCCGCTCTTTGTGCAACGTGCCCATCCCCTCGCGGAACCAGAAGGGGCTGATGGCCCCATAGGTGGTCGTGGTTTCCCACGACATTTTTGGCGCGCCAGGTAGGGGCATCACTTGCGCGAAACCGAGAGCGTACGCTACGCGTCATCTTCATCGACATTTTCGTCATCGACGGCGTCATCGACTATGGCGCCCAAGAGGAAGCCCGGAGCTACAAATCACCCGTCCACCTCAAAGGCTCCGCTACCCGTGACCGCCGACATCGCGGGGAATACGGGGGCTCGCGAGGGTGTGGATGCTGCGGGGGATGTGGCTGGCGCAGGCGGTGCCGTCACCACCTTCCTCACGGCCGAAGCAGGAACGGGAGGTACCGGGGAAGGACAGCATCAACAACATCCTGACGGCCATGCTCCACGAGGTACAGATGGAGGGATCATTCCGCCTAAACCCCTTCTCCTCGCCAACGGGCATAGCCACAGTGATGATGCCCGCTCTAGGGCGAATCGCAACCCTCCGGCCGCAACCGATGCAGGCGAAACCGCAGCGCACGCGCCACCCCCGGGGCGGGCTGACCCAGCTACCGTGCCCAACGAAACTGCTGGCCCTCAGGTGCCTCCGCCGCGTCACCATGCCATCCAAATGGCTGGTTCACAGCAGCAAGGGCGTGGCGCAGTCGCCACCGGCAACGTCAGGAGCCGAGCGACACTACGATCTACATCGTCATGACCTATGCCAAGCACTGCCTCAGAGGCCATGGCGCGAGCCCAACTACTGTTGAGATTTCCACCGGCAGCAGACCAGATGGATGAGTGGTGAGCCACCATCCAAAGTTTGATTGGTTTTGCCGAGGCGGAAGGATCACAGTGGGCCGGACCGCCACGGCCTTCCCAGGCAGCAACGACGGCTCGTGCGGCTGGTCGTGCGGGAGGGGCCACCCTCACGGTGCAATCCCCACCATGGCAAGCCGCCCGGGAGCCGCAAAACCAAGCACTCGATGATGTCTTGATGGCCTCGTCAGACCCTCCAGCATGTCAAGGCCGATAGCGTGCCCCGGAGGGCAGGTGAAGGGAAGGCGCGTGCGTCATCGACGAGCGGCACCACGACAACCCCCACTGGTCCAATGGGTGTGATGGCCCCGACGTCGACGAGCCCGCGCTCGGAGATAGCGGGTGCCTGCCTTTCGAGGTTGGGTGCCCTGCCTTCACCCGTGAGCTGCGGCAAGTCCGTTGGCCGTCCACTCGCATGTTCAAGCCAGAGATACCCGAGAAGTATGATGGGAGACTAAACCCGGCAGAGTTCTTGAGCATCTACACCATCGCTGTTCAAGTTGCCGGGGGAAGAGATGAGAAGGTGTTCGCCAACTACTTCCCTTTGGCCCTGAAGTCAAATGTGAGGTCTAGGCTGATGCACCTGCCGGAGAACTCCATTTCGACCTGGGCTGACCTGTGCCACGAGTTCATTGGTGCCTTCATGGGCGGCCATCAAGAACCAGGGCGGCCCAGCGACTTGCAACTTCTCCAGCAGAAAGAAGGAGAAACTCTACGAAAGTACTTGCAGAGATTCAGTCGAGTCCACAGAAATATCCCAGATATCCACCCAGCTGCTCTGATAGCTGCCTTCCAATCCAACGTGCGCAACCACAGGATGCGTTCCAAGATGAACGTTCGGTTGCCCAAGACAATTAAGGAGCTCTACACTTTGGTGGACAAATGTGCTCGGGTGGAGGAGGGGAGGAAACTTCCTGGAGAGGAAGATTGCATCGACATCGACTCAGAAGATGACGACGAAACCATCAGTAAGAAGAAGAAGAACAAGAAGCAAAACAAGAAGCGTAAGGATAAGACAGTGATGGCTGTTGAGGGGTCAGGCACGCCTAGTACCGGCAAGAAGGCCAAGGCTGAAGCCCCCGACAAAGAGGCTACCACATGCGCTGACTGCCGGGAGGCGGCGGCTACCGAGAAAGCTGGGAAAAGTGATGGACCGTACTATAAGATTCATCGGACCAAGGGCCATGATCTCCAGGAGTGTCATCAGGTTGAGCAGCTCGTCAAGAGACAGAAGGCTGAGTATGAGAAGCGCGATAAGGAAAAAGGTCAGAATGGCGCTGGCAGGAAGGGCCGGGGTGGTGAAGCAAATCGCCCCGGCAAGGCTCCTCGGAACCAAGGGAAACCCGCCAAGGGCCGAGAGAAGGAGGATTGCAGTAATGAGAGTGATGGAGGGAATGAAGAGGAAACCAGCGAGCAGGAGTTCCAGAAAGCCACTGATGCCCTGTGCATTGACGGGGATGCATCTTTGCACTCCTCTCACCACCAACTTAAACAGTGGGCGCGTGAAGTCAATGCCGTGGAGCCAGCGGCAGATTCTCGGAAGCTGCTCAAGTGGTCACGCACGCCCATCATCTTTGATGAAGATGACCGCCCGACCGCATTATTGCGGTAGGGTGCTTGCCGTTGTTGGTCTCACCAACAATTCGCAACCTCATGGTCACAAAGATGTCGAGTTGAATCTGATTTCCCCAAAGGTTATCAGCAAACTCCAGATAGCAGAGGAAGAACTTAAGGCCATAGGCACGTTTCAAGGAGTCAATCCCAGCAGGAGCCGTCCGAAGGGAAAGATTACGTTGCCAGTGACATTTGGAGGAGAGTTGAACTACAGGACTGAGAAAATTGTGTTTGATGTGGTTGACCTCCCCCTACCGTACAACGGGATCCTTGGGCGCCCGGCCCTGGCCAAATTCATGGCAGCATCCCACTATGCCTACAACACCTTGAAGATGCCAGGGCTGATGGGCGTCATTTCTGTTCCGTCGGACAAGAAATACACAATTATTTGCGTGGATAAGATGTACCGGGACATGGTCGCGGCAGAGGTCATGGAAGCCACAGTTCCCGCCAAGGAAAAGCATAGCAGAGGCACTGGCAAGGAATCCGGGAAGCATACCTCTGTGGAATGTGTCGCGCCCGTTGATGACATGCCAGAGAGTCCCAACAGCAAGAGATCCAAGACTGCTCCACCCCAAGTGAAAAAGGTCACGGCAGGGCTGGCTGGCGCTGACGGTACTTTCACTATCAGCGCCACCCTTGATGACAAATAGGAAAGCGCGCTCGTTGCCTTCCTGCGAGCGAATATCGATGTGTTTGCCTGGCAACCATCTGATATCCCCAGAGTTCCCAGGGAGGTAATCGAGCACCACCTTGCTGTCTGCCCACATGCCCGGCCCGTCAAGCAGAAGGTTTGGAAGCTGGCCTTGGAGCGGCAGCAGTTTATTGCCGAGGAAATCAAGAAACTTGAAGCAGCTGGTTTGGTCAGAGGAGTACTGCATCCAACATGGTTAGCAAACCCAGTGGTTGTGTGCAAGGCTAATGGAAAATGGAGGCTTTGCATAGATTTCATGGATCTGAACAAGGCATGCCCAAAGGACCCATTTCCCTTGCCGCACATCGACCAGATCGTGGATTCTACTTCAGGATGTGAGTTGCTCTCTTTTCTGGATGCATACTCTGGATACCATCAGATTTTTATGTCCAAGGAAGACAAAGAAAAGACCTCATTCATCACCCCATGCGGCACGTACTGCTTTGTGCGCATGCCTTTCGGGTTGAAGAGTGCCGGGTCCACTTTTGCAAGAGCAGTCCAGATTGGCTTTGAACCACAGTTGCACAGGAACATTGAAGCCTATATGGATGATATTGTGGTCAAGACCAAGGGCATATCAACCCTCATCCAGGATTTAGAAGAGACATTTGCTAATATGCGCAAGATCAACTTGAAACTAAATCCGGAGAAGTGCGTGTTTGGCGTTCCCTCCGGCAAGCTACTTGGTTTCTTTGTGTTTCACCATGGGATAGAGGCCAACCCCGATAAGATCAAGGCTATTGAGCAGATACAGGCACCCAAGACAGTTAAGGATGTGAGGCATTTGACAGGATGCGTTGCCACGCTTAGCAGATTCATCTCCAAGTCTGCCGAGTGCGTCTTGCCGTTCTTCAAGATTTTGAAGAAGGCATGACCCATGAAGTGGACCCCGGAAGCAGATGCAGCACTGTAGGATTTGAAGGCCTACTTGTCTTCTGTGCCTACTTTAGTCGCACCCAAACCACAAGAGCCGTTGCTGCTTTATCTGGCAGCAACTAATCAAGTGGTTAGTGCGGCCCTAGTAGCGCAGCGGGAAGTGGAAGAAGCAGCCACCTCATCAAGTGTCCCGCCCAGGGAAGAGGAAGAGAGTGGCCTGGCAAGGCCAGATACGGATCAGGACAAAGAAGAGCACGGCAGCGAAAGCAACCCCAAGGACATGACAAGGAAGAAGGTGGTGCAGCGCCCAGTGTACTTCATCAGCTCCCTGTTGCAGGGGGCTAGATCCAGGTATTCTGGCGTGTAAAAGTTGATCCTTGGCCTTGTCATGGCCTCAAGGAAACTGCGCCACTACTTCCAAGCCCATGAGATCACGGTTGTCACCCGCTTCCCGTTGCAAAGGATACTTCGAAACCCAGAGGCCACCGGAAGGATAGTGGAGTGGGCATTGGAGTTATCCAGCTTTGGCCTGAAGTTTGAAAGCACATCAACAATCCAGAGTAGGGCGTTGGCAGAGTTTATTGCAGAATGGATGCCAACCCCTGATGAAGAAGTACAGGAAACAGTTATCCCCGGCAAGGAAGCGCCCCAAGAATGGATCATGTATTTCGATGGTGCCTTCTCCCTACAAGGTGCAGGGGCTGGCGTGCTTCTCGTGGATCCCACTGGAGAGCACCTGAGGTACGTTGTCCAGATGCACCTTCCCCGGGAGGAGGCGACCAACAATACAGCAGACTGTGAAGGGCTTCTTGCCGGGCTCAGGATTGCTACAGAGTTGGGAATCAAGAAGCTGATCATTCGAGGAGATTCACAACCGGTGGTGAGACAAGTCAACAAGGATTACCAAAGCCCATTAATGGAGGCATACGTCGAGGAAGTGAGAAGATTGGAGGAGCGCTTTGACGGGTTGCAAACCGAGCACGCACCCCGTGCGGAAAATAGCATTGCTGATCACCTGTCAAAGTGAGCTGCGCAGAAGCTTCCTGTGGAACCAGGGACTTTTGTTCTCTATCTTACTCAGCCCTCCGTATCCCCGACAACAATGGCCCGAAAGAGGAGGAAATTGGACTCCGGTAAGCCTCTCCTAGTAGAGCCTTTCGGGGCTCCTAGTAGGGACCCTACCGGGAACAACTCCCCTTCGATTGCCGGGCTGCACCCTCCTGCCGGGCCACTGGTCCCCGCAGTCAAGGGATGTGCCCCCACGAATGAGGAGGTGCCGCTAGTCCTCGTTGCCGAGCCTCAGGCTCCAACTTGGGCAAGGCATATAGTCCATTTCCTCCAAACCGGAGAACTTCCCGAAGAGCAAGAAGAAGCTGAAAGAGTAGCCCGGAGGGCCAGTATGTATCAGTTTGTCAATGACACACTATACAGAAGAAGGCCCAACGGTGTGAAATTGAAGTGCATTTGCCGGGAAGGAGGAAAGGAACTGCTGGCAGAGATACACAAAGGCATGTGCGGCTCCCACATTGGATCAAGGGCTTTGGTTGGGAAAGCATTCCAGCAAGGATTCTATTGGCCCACAGCCCTCCAAGATGCGGTTGAGCTCGTAACCAAGTGTGAAGCCTGTCAGTTCCATTCCAAAAATATCCATCTACCTGCCCAAGCACTCCAGACAATCCCTTTGTCATGGCCGTTCTTGGTCTGGGGGCTCGATATCCTCGGCCCTTTCCCCCGAGCTACCGGGGGCTTTGAATTCTTGTTCGTTGCAATTGACAAGTTTACAAAGTGGCCGGAAGTAGATGACATGAGAAAGGTGATTGTTCAGTCAGCTATCAAGTTCTTGAAAGGGTTGGTGTCCCGCTTTGGGGTCCCTGCCCGGATCATCACCGACAACGGCACCCAGTTCACGAGCCGCGCCTTCATGCAATATGTTCATGCCCTCGGAAGCAAGATCTCATTCGCCTCTGTCGCACATCCCAGAAGCAATGGACAAGCTGAGAGGGCGAACGCTGAAGTGTTGCGGGGACTCAAGACAAGAATGTTTGATAAGCTGCGGAAGCACGGTAGGCAATGGATCAATGAGCTGCCGGTGGTTCTTTGGTCCCTCAGAATGACACCAAACCGAGCTACCGGGCAGACTCCCTTCTCCCTAGTCTATGGGGCAGAAGCAGTTATCCCCATGGAACTCATTTACGGGTCACCTCGAGTGCTTGCCTACGATGAAGTAGCGCCGGAACAACACATGCGTGACGATGACGTGCTTCTCGAGGAGAACCGTCTCCGGGCTGCTACGCGTGCTGCACACTATCAGCAAGCCCTGCATCGCTATCATAACCGCAGGGTTCATGCCCGGTGTTTTGAGGAAGGCGACCTTGTCCTTAGGCGCGTTCAGTCCGCCAAGGGTACAAACAAGCTGTCGCCAAAGTGGGAAGGCCCTTACCGGGTAGTACGAGTCACCAGACCTGGCGCAGCCCATCTGGAGACCGGAGATGGCATTCAATTGCAAAACTCATGGAATATTGAGCATCTCCGCAAGTTCTACCCGTAAGGCACGGCTGTCGGACCCTGCCCGACAGCCACCCTTTTGTACAGGCCTTGCCTCAGCTGCATGTAACCCCTTGTACAAAGCCAGGCGCAGACCCTGAGCAACAGAGAAATAAATGAAGCGCTGGGGGCCCCCGACAAGTTGCATGCATGCATAAGCATTTCATAATCATTGCATGATTCATGTAGATAGGTTGCATGATCATGTAGATAGATTGCATCTGGCATCATCTTCATTTGCATAAACTACAGGCTCCTGCCGTGGACTAAGTCCTAGGAAGAGGATGCGAAGACAAGCCAACACTGCTGTCGTGGATTTGTCACGGTAGATGTCCTAGTGTGAGGACTTAGTCGTGAGGCCAACGCATCTATGTAGTAGCTTGAGAGGGGTTGAGTGGGACGAGAGACGCGAGGGTTTTTACCCAGGTTCGGCCCCTCACGGTGGAGGTAAAAGCCTACATCCTGCTTCATTGATATTGATCATGGTGCTCACGATTACAAGGGTGCTCTTTCGCTACCTCTATCTCGAGAGCTATTGACTTGTCTGTCTAAACTTGTGTAACTCCTCCCTCTTTGGGTGCCCTGCCCCTCCTTATATAAGTTGGAGGGGCGGGTTACATGTGGAGTCCTAGTAGGACTAGGACTATTCTATTACAAGTGGAATCCTAGTCTTGCTTCCTTCATAAGGGATATTCCTTATGCCTTCCTTCTCAAGCCGGCCCACCGGACACGCACCTTGACCTGGTCTTCTAATAAACCGCCTTCTGGGCCTTGGGCCTTGTTATACATCTAACTCGCCCTTTGAGTTACCAGTAAGTTGTTAGTCTCAGGCGGGTCACCGGTGAGTCGCCAAGTTCCGGCCGGGTCATATATCCGACTGGGTCATACCGTGGGGTATATGCCCGACATTAGCCCCCAGTTTAATTTGGATTTATCCATGTTAAACTGATCCTGCAAAATAAACACAAGAACAAATTTGACAGGTTGTGCTCCGGGTTAAAAGTTTTTCTGAACCGGCACCTGATCATCCTTAAGTCCTTGTCATTTCCTTCTTCTGGAAAGTCTGGGTCAATAGACCAGCTTCATAATCAATTTGCTGACATTGGCTTCTTGCAGAAAAATATTATAAAGAATAATCCATTTGACTCGGCTTCCAATGCTCTAGCTTGACAAAAATATTGGTCTTGAAATACTCATCTGATTTTCAGCCGGCTTGAAGATGTAGAGCTTGCCGAGTTATGATTGCCAAAATTGCCAGGTTATAAATATTGATGGCACCGGGTCTGCTAACACCAAGCTTGAAAGTGTACCTCCCTTATATGCATATCACCTGTAACCCCCAAGTCTCACATGTGTAGCCCCCAAGTGTCGGGTCATTATGCAATAATGAGCAGGGACTTTGTAGATATGATCATGCAGATTTGAGCAGCAACGTGTAGCCCCCAAGGGCCGGCTCAGTAAGATAATACTGAGCTGGGACTTTATATGTACTTCAAAAAAATAACACCATATGATGTAGCTCCCAAGTTTCGGGTTACCTTTGACAGGAGCAATTAGTAGCCCCCAAGGGCCGGCTCATCACTATGTGATGGGTCGGGTCTTCAATGAGGCGAGTTAAAATGACTTTGCATTAGCCCCCAAGTGCCATGGTGCATGCTTGCAGTGACATGGGACTTGCATATTCGATGTAATCTTGATTTGAATAATGTAGCCCCCAAGTGCCGGGTCGTATGCCTGCAGCGACTCAGGACTAAATAACACCATATCCATTGTCCGGATGATGTTGCTGAAAGCCTTGCATATTCAATATTTAACCACGCTCTCTGCTGTGAGCCGGTATTCTTGGATAAAGAAATAATAGCCATTGCTCTGAAGCGGCTTTGAAAACCTCAATCATAATACTGATTATTGATAACCATAATAAAAATCTAGCCATGTTGGCTATTAAATATTTGAATAATATAATCCGGTATGAAAACCTCAATCGTTCAATACCATAATGAAAATCCAGCCAAGTTTGGCTATTAAAGATTTGAATAACTTATCTGTTTGACAAGTAAATCTGGAGTTAAATATCCGGCGGCTCTGGGCCGATGGCGACTTAATGCGCATCCATTGTACTCCGGGGTGCAACCCGGCGGCTTATAACCTTTGCAAAGAATCAGGAATTGATAACCCCATCCATGGCGGCTCATAGCCATGTCCAGTTTTTGAAAAGATCACTTTGGCGGCTATTAGCCTCAATATACTCAATATTGAGCAATATAACCCAGAGCTGGATAACCCGGCAATATCTTCAGATGGCCATATGATAGGTTTAAACGCAATGATTCATATGAGCAATAGTAGTATTCTCACTTATGTGTAAAGCTCTGCATGTCCTACACAAAGTTTAAACAACATTTGCCCTGTCGACTTAATGTCAAAAACCAGGGCGGGTAATAACCCAAACACAATACAGCCTTATGCAATTATGAAAAAGACTAAAATTAAGGCCATCTAAGCCAAAAATGTACTGGTGACTTAAAGCCAGGGCGGGTTATCAAACCTCGCATATTCATATAACCAGGAAAACATACCTGTATGATTGATTTATACTGCTGGCGTACATCGCCATACCCAGTGAGGGTAACAATCCAGTGATTTATAAGCGCGCGATTCCAATAGCGCAATCCAAAATATACTGGCGACTTAACGTCCAAAGCCAGGGCGGGTTATCAAACCTCACATATTCATTCAACAATTTAAAAACATACCTGGAAAATTGGCTCAAATTGCCGGCTTACATCGCCATATCCAGTGAGGGTGACAATCCAAAGATTTATAAGCGCATGATTCCAATTTGCGCAATCCAAAGTATACTGGCGACTTAAAGTCCATAACCAGGGCGGGTTACGAAAAACCCGAAGTATTTATTCAAATATGAAAAGTCATACCGCCGGCTTGCAGTGCCGTATGCAGTAAGGGTAACAACCTAAAACTGGAAGTGCATAACCCCAAATGTGCTGGCAAAATATGCTGGCGACTTATTGTCCAAAGCCAGCCCGGGTTATCAAAACCCCAAATAAGCTCAAGTATGAGTCATAAGGATTAAGGCTACATGGCCTGAATCGTGTTAAACCATATATCAATATGGTACAAGGGTATGAACCCGAACAATGTTCAAAGAAAATAACAAATCAGAAAAAACAAGGCTTCCATAGGCTGCCAAGCCTCAATATCAAGTGATGTTCATGGGCCGCACAGCCACTGAGTTAATCCTTCATTTAAACCTATAAGCCGGGCCTCACATGACCAACCACCGTTTTAACCTTGACAAATTCAGGGTCTTTATAAGATTGACTGTCAAGAGTTCGGTGGGTCATTCCAGATAACCTGGGCGGAGTGGCAGACATATAGGCAGGATAACCCGGAGTTTTTGGTGTTTTACACCTGGCATCCAAGCCGATCAAAAGGGTCAATAAAGCTATGTTCATTGAACAATAAGCCCCCAAGTGACCAATAATGAGCCTTCAAGGCAGGATACCTATGTTTGAACTGCTTCATTGTAGCAGGTTCTCTTTGGTACCCGTTCAATTTGGGCAATAAGCCCCCAAGCAATTTGCATCAAGGCGCATAAGCTGGATCAATAGGGTAGTCATAGCTATGCTCAATGAGCAGGAAGCCCCCAAGTAATTTTTTAAACAAGGTGTGCAAGCCGGATCAAGAGGGTAGTCACAGCTATGCTCAATGAGCAGGAAGCCCCCAAGTAATTTTGTGATAAGGCGTGTAAGCCGGATCAAGCGGGTAGTCACAGCTATGCTCAGTGAGCAGGAAGCCCCCAAGTGATCAATAATATGATAAGCCAATAAGGCAGGATGCCCATGTTTGAACTGCGCACTGCAACAAGTTCTCTTTGGCAACCTTTTAATTTTTCTGAGAACTCGAACTTTGCGAGTAGATGAATTCCTCTTGAACCGGATGTTAAGCCGGATATTGAGAGCTCACAACTTTGTGGGACAGAAATTTCCCTTGAACCGGAATTTTTCTGATAACCCGGAACTTTTTGATTGCCAGTCACTTTTTAAGCCGGAAATTTTCTGATGGCCTTTAAATTTTCATCAATGTAGCAGTAGCCCCCGAGACCGGGTTATTTTCCCTCCAATGACCCGGGGTTTGTCAATCTGGCAAAATTTGCTAAGTCATGTCATCGTAGCCCCCGAGTCTTAAGACGACTCGATGAGTTGTCTTGAGATTCTCCATACTTGACCGGCAAATAACTGAACAACGGAATGCTGTAATATGTTGAAGCTGGAGGCAAGGTGGTGAGTTGCAACACTCATTGTATATCCTTGGCGTTGATAACGCGATGTGAATCCCGTATGAGTTGTGTCAGTAACCCGGCCAGTGGTTCATCCCAGCTGGTTGTCGAAGTTAATCAAAACGCAGTGGTGGCGACTTATGGGCCTGTCCATTAAGCCATCTGATGCAGGCGGCGGCTGATAACATATTACGATTTGCTCCAGAATTATTGGAATAGACCGGGCTGCAGGAGCAGTGACTCACATGCGCTCATTAAACAGCTCGTGCAGACAGGTGCAGCTCCAGTGTGTTGATGTAGACCAGACCGCGAGGGCGGACGGTAAAAACAACCGATGCATCAGAGGTGGCACGGACGCGGCGAGTGGGCCGCGGGCACGGACAGATGAGTCGGCCGCGGCGTTGTAAGCCAGTGCGGACAGGCGAGTCAATCACAGGCGCGGTCATGGCGAGTTAATGTAAACCGGGCCACAGGGACAGCGACTTGCGCACGTCCGTTCACCGGGTAGTATGGTACGGACGAAATGCCGGTGCAAAACATTGCCAACGCGTGCTCTGTACCCGCAGCATAACGCCTCATTTGTAATGAACAATTTTCCTGCATCAAAAAATATCGCAAGCCAGAGTACTTGTTCTTTAAAGAATAAAAATAGATCAGATGGATTTCATCTGATATGTTGGAAAGGCAGATGATCTTTGTACGGATCATAGATCAATTTGGATATCCAGTGGTCCATCAGCAGTGTAGATGCGCATACTATTCCCTCAGCGACCATTCTGGGATCCATCTTGACTTCACACCGCCAATGTTTCACTTCCAACAGGCTCCAAAACGACCTTCTCGGGCACACGCTTAAAAGGTGTACTTACTGCTACAGTTGGAACAGCGCCGTCCTTGACAGGTGAAATATAGTCGACATGCTTGTTAATCACGTCACCAAAACAAAACACTTTAATTTCCACACACTTGTAGCCTGATGCGACTGAATCAAAGCTTTTCTCAGATGCATGTGGTGAACTTCAGCACTTTGCTTGATCTCATTTGCCACTGCCAGGTGAATTCTGGCCCACCACTTGCGTTAGAAGTGACGGCATCTCAAGGCAAAAAGAAGGCCGGCGAAAGCGACAGCGGCTCAACGCAAGGCTGTAGGGACGGCATCCAGCAGAGGCGGTGTTTCTGCGGGGACAAGCAGTGGCGGCTTTAGCCAGCGACGGCTCATGGTGAAAGCACGGAGACGGCCGGGCGGCCCGAGGCAGAGCGAGGCCCAGGGCGGTTCGCACGGCTCGCCGGTCGGCGGCTTGACAAACGTTGCGTAAGATGGCAGCAAACATGTGCCCTGGCTAGGCACTTAGTCAAACCGGCAGTGCTAGCTCCTGAAGAAGCTTGGATCGAAACCTTGACCCGTGAAGAACAGAGACAAGTTAGCAGAGTTTCGGCATGATGCATCAACGTGATAACCGGGCGGAAATGGGGGCGGCTCCGAGGCGCAGCAGTTAGCAGAGGCGGCTTCGGAAGGCGGCGACTTGGCCCAGCGACTCGTGGCGCGAGGGGGGCTCTTGTAGGCAAGGGAGCCGCGGCGGCTCAGCGGAGGCCGGACTGGTCCAGAGGCGAGGGGGCCGCGGCGGCTTGAGCAGACGCGGCCGGAAGGGCATCGAGGCGGATGGACGTGGGGGCTCTCGGCCATGCAGGTCCGGTGATGTGGCGAGTCACCGCGGCGGCGGGACAATCCGAGGGCGGCTGGAAAGCACTCGCGAGCCATGGCCGTGTCCTCCTCCAAGTCGTGGAGGTTTGTTTCCAATTGGTTGGTGTATCAAATTTTTTCCAGTGCCTTCACGTAAATACTAAACCGGCCACTAGTACTTAGTACTGATTCTGATTTGATGTTTTGGACGTAGTGCATAGTAACAGCAGCAAGGTAACTGCCTCCGGATTTGATTTGAATCACGTGCACCGGCTCTCGCAGTAGGAAACGACAATTGAATAGCGGAGTACTATGAATCGGTCTCGGTCTCGCCGGATCGTACTGGCTGTTTTGATGGAAATCAACCCTACTCAGCCGGGCGGATCGACAGGCCGCGTGTGGCGACGCGCACGGAACCCTAGCTTCTTTTGATCTCCAACCTTCTGGATTGCGAGGGCCGCGCGACCGGCTCAAGATGGAAATTTCAACGGGACTTGTTGTCTTGCCCGATACTTCACGAGCAACCGTAACTCAGAGTCAACAACTGCTGCCTAAAATTTATATGATAAATCGCCCATAGCTGACATGCTCCACCGGCAAAAAAACTTTTGACTTTTTATCCAGTTTATGCAGCCACTCAGACTTTTTCAATCTTGATCAAATGAACTTGGAGTTGATGTAGATTCTGACCGGCTCTTCTTCACCGGAAAATTACAAACTTCTCGATCCCTGAGAGAGATCCCTCCAAGAACTCAACACCACCGTGCACAGGCCCCACGATGGGCGCCAACTGTCGTGGATTTGTCACGGCAGATGTCCTAGTGTGAGGACTTAGTTGTGAGGCCAACGCATCTATGTAGTAGCTTGAGAGGGGTTGAGTGGGACGAGAGACGCAAGGTTTTTTACCCAGGTTCGGCCCCTCACGGTGGAGGTAAAAGCCTACATCCTGCTTCATTGATATTGATCATGGTGCTCATGATTACAAGGGTGCTCTTTCGCTATCTCTATCTCGATGGCTATTGACTTGTCTGTCTAAACTTGTGTAACTCCTCCCTCTTTGGGTGCCCTGCCCCTCCTTATATAAGTTGGAGGGGCGGGTTACATGTGGAGTCCTAGTAGGACTAGGACTATTCTATTACAAGTGGAATCCTATTCTTGCTTCCTTCATAAGGGATATTCTTTATGCCTTCCTTCACAAGCCGGCCCACCGGACACGCACCTTGAGCCGGTCTTCTCATAAACCGCCTTCTAGGCCTTGGGCCTTGTTATTCATCTAACTCGCCCTCCGGGTTACCAGTAAGTTGCTAGTCTTAGGCGGGTCACCGGTGAGTCGCCAAGTTCTGGCCGGGTCATACCGCGGGGTATATCCCCGACAACTGCGGTCTCCGGCAAGCCAAACAGATAAGTTCCATCTCTTATCCATACATGTTCCGTGAATAGGACTTGTGCATATGAAAACCTCGCCGCCTCGGAAACAAAGGTGCTCCCATCTACTGACACGAACGCTGCTTCGGTCAGGATGGTCGTAGTGGCCTTTGGCTGAAAGGGGTTGGCGGGGGGCTGGTCTCTCCCAATGGGTTCTACGCCCGGCAGGCTCAGCCTCACGGCGCAGTCCTATGGGGTACCGGCAAGGTAGCTTACCGGGATCTACTTGTTCACATGAATGTAGGGAGGCGTTTCACCTCCGCATGGATATCATACATGCACAAGTGCTCGGCAAAGCTTATCTTTTTCATTAATATGCTGATCAACAAGTACAAATCTCACGGAACATAAACATGGATACAAGAGATTACATTATTTCAACTAAAATTTGGCAAGTGCCTATAGATTTAAGATTAAAAAAGGATAAGTGCCCCGTGATGCCTTTGCCCTTGTCCATCTCCTTCAGGAAATCACAGAAAGGAACAGAGAAGGCGGAAGGCGGGCCTGGCTAGGATTCGGCGCCTCCCCAGGATCAGGAGAACAACGTCGATGGGCTAAGAGGAAGAAACCGGAGGGCAGGCGCGGGCGGTGGCACTGCCGGGAACCCAGACGGAGTCACCGGCAAACACGACTCGTCGGAACGGTCGCCCCCGTTCTTGACGCGTTGTGGGTTGCCGCCACTTTCTGTAGCACCGTCGCCCAAAGCTCCCGCCACGCCCATCGATGCGAATGCCGCGCACCCCAGGAGGCCCCACAGAGAGCATGGACATCCCCGACGGCCCGGCGATACAAAGTCCCCGCCCATTAAGGAAGCGTGCACGAGGACTAGAGGCTCTCCCATGCACCGGACGGGCGGAGTACGGAGAGATAAGGTCCGTCCTCACCAATGGCGAACCATTTTTGCAACCACCCTCCAATGCCACAGGAAAAGGGGGGATAGGCCACAATCAACTACCACACCTTCTGCCTATTGTGGGCCTCGGCATGGTGTCGTTTGCGTCGCCTCTCACTAAAGTTGAAGCCACGGGCGACCCGGCGACGAGCACACCAGAGTCGCCATCTCCGGTACTACCGCCGCGCCGCCCGAGCGCCCCCATGGGGCTCACATGAAACTCCAAGCTAGGGCGCGGGGCCTGGCCCCGGGCTCTTCCTTTCAGCATACCCAGAAGAAGCAGAAGGCAGAGGAGGAGAGGAATGTGGATGAATGCCTCCGCTCCTCCTTTTATGGGCGAGCTGGAGGTGGGGGCTGATTCCCCGGCGAGTACCCGCCGTCCTCCTCCACCAATCCAAGAAGATCGGACCCCTGCCTTGATGCTCTCCCACACCACGCGCCTCCATTACCTACCCCACTCAATGCATGCGGCACATGTGGCTAAGGATAAGGGCGCGGTGGGAAGAGTGAATTGGCAGTTATCCGCCCGTGCGTTAAAGTCATTCACAGGCCATTACAAGAATGGCCCCACCACAATTGGCATTGCACGGCGCGCGGGAAAACCGGAAGCTAACCCAAGCTCAGGTTAATGAAGAAGCTAAGAAGATCTCAAAGGGCGGAGCCGTCCTTACGTTTCTGCCTGTGCACTGGTTAGGGCCTACCACGACGACGCCCAGCGGCGCGTCCGTGCCAGGCCCGGGGGCTCCTGTCAGTGCAACAGACCCTGGGTCCATTGCACGGACTATGCACAGGCCAGAGACAAGACTACAAGACCAAGATCAGACCAAACAAGGAGGATCCATTCCTTTGAAGGATCCAAGTGCAAGTCGAGAAGGCCAAGGTGAGCCAGAGGAGCAAGGCATCGCTAAGGGAAGGATCTACCTTGCCGGGTAGGCGAGCTTGGCAGGGTTGGGTTTTGCCTTGGAAGCAAGCTCCAGATCGTCACGGTAGGCCTGCCAGGGCTGGCGGAGGCAAGCCACTCCACCGCTCCACCTCACAAGCGACGCAAGTCATTAATCAAAGCGGTGTCGAGCTCCAAGGTGACTAAGTGGATGCTTTCTGCCACAAGGCAGCCACTTCCTACAGCAAACACCTCCATATGACACCCGTCCTGAGACGTGTCAAGCGAGCAGGCGCGAAGCTGGCAAAACAGCCCGGCAGGGCTTGCTGGGCGAGCTGTGATGTGACACTGAGTGGCGCATTTAATGCGCTCTGTCAGCCTGCAGAGTTAGATATGATAGCATTGTTAGCTATCTAATCAGTACGCAAAGACTGATTTGCCACTGTGGTGACCCCTTAATCTATAAAAGGAGCCCCATAGCGACCGTAGAAAGGGTTGGACCCTTGCATATCCATACGCGAGTAGCCACTCTCGCCCCAGAACGACCTTGCCGGGCGAGTGTGCTACGTTCACCACCATTATCCACCATCAATCCACCAAAGCAGGAGTAGGGTTTTACGCCTCATGGCGGCCCGAACCTGGGTAAAGACTACCCGTGTGATCTCTGCCATGCTGCGCGACGCTTCTCTGCTCTTTGTGCAACGTGCCCATCCCCCCGTCGAACCCGAAGGGGCTGATGGCCCCATAGGTGGCCGTGGTTTCCCATGACATAATACATGAGCGTGAGCCATGGATATAACACTATGGGTGGAATAGAATATGATGGTGGAGGTTGTGTGGAGAAGACAAAAAAGGAGAAAGTCTCACATTGACGAGGCTAATCAATAGGCTATGGAGATGCCCATCAATTGATGTCAATTTAAGGAGTAGGGATTGCCATGCAACGGATGCACTAGAGCTATAAGTGTATGAAAGCTCAAAAGAAAACTAAGTGGGTGTGCATCTAACTCGCTTGCTCACGAAGATCTAGGGAAATTTGAGGAAGCCCATCATTGTAATATATAAGCCAAGTTCTATAATGAAAAATTCCCACTAGTAATATATGAAATTGACAAAATAGGAGACTATCTCTCATGAAGAACATGGTTCTACCTTGAAGCACATGTGTGGAAAAGGATAGTAACATTGTCCCTTCTCTCTTTTTCTCTCTTTTTTATTATTTTCCCTTTTTTCTCTTTTTTATTTAGGGCTCTTTGGCCTCTTTTTTATATTTTGGGCTCTTTGGTCTTTTTTTTATATTTTAAGTCCAGAGTATCATCCCGACTTGTGGGGGAATCATAGTCTCCATCATCCTTTCTGTTGGGGAACGTTGCATGGAAAACAAAAAAAATTCTACGCACACGCAAGATCTATCCATGGAGATGCGTAGCAACGAGAGGGGAGAGTGTGTCTACGTACCCTCGTAGACCATAAGTGAAAGCGTTTATTAACGCGGTTGATGTAGTCGAACTTCTTCGCTATACAACCGATCAAGTATCGAACGTATAACACCTCCGCGTTCAGCACACATTCAGCTCGGTGACGTCCTCGCCTTCTTGATCTAGCAAGACGGGCGAAGTAGTAGATGAGTTCCGGCAGCACGACGGTGTGATGACGGTGGTGATGAAGCTATCTCCGCAGGGCTTCACCTAAGCACTATGAAAATATGACCGAGGGACGGAACTATGGAGAGGGGCACCGCACACGGCTAAGAGATTGTCGTGGTCTATGTGTGGCGCCCCCTCCCTCATATATATAGGTGGGGGAGGGGAGGCAGCCAGGAGGTGCCCCAAGGGTGGCCACCGGCCCCCTTGGGCTCCTGCCCTATGGCGGCCCCTTACCTTGTTTGCACAAGGGGGGAAGGAATGGGAAGGAGAGGGAAGGAAGGGGGAGGCCGACTCCCCCTTTCCTTCTCTCCCCAAGGGCTGCGGCCTTAGGAGGGGCGCGCCAGCCTCCTGTGGGCTGGTGTGTTCCCCCCTTTGGCCCATATGGCAAATTAACCTCCTGGGGGTTCCCGGAACCCCTTCTGGTGACCCGATGACTACCCGGTACCTCCCGAAACTGTTCCGGTTCCAAGTAGCATCATCCTATATATCAATCTTTACCTCCGGACCATTCTGGAGCTCCTCGTCATGTCCGTGATCTCATTCAGGACTCCGAACAACATTCGGTCACCAAATCACATAACTCATATAACACTATATCGACAACGAACGTTAAGACCCTACGGGTTCGAGAACTATGTAGACATGACCGAGACACCTCTCCGGTCAATAACCAATAGCGGAACCTGGATGCCCATATTTTTTCCTACATATTCTACGAAGATCTTTATCGGTCGAACCTTATGACAACATATGTAATTCCCTTTGTCTATCGGTATGTTACTTGCCCGAGATTCGATTGTCGGTATCTTCATACCTAGTTCAATCTCGTTACCAGCAAGTCTCTTTACTCATTCCGTAATACATCATCTCATAACTAACTCCTTAGTCACTTTGCTTGCAAGCTTCTTGTGATGTGTATTACCGAGAGGGCCCAGAGATACCTCTCTGATACACGGAGTGACAAATCCCAATCTCGATTCACGCCAACTCAACAGACACCTTCGGAGATACCTGTAGAGCACCTTTTGTGATCACCCAGTTATGTTGTGACGTTTGATAGCACACAAGGTATTCCTCCGGTATCCGGGAGTTATATGATCTCATGGTCGAAGGAATATGTATTTGACATTAAGAAAGCAGTAGCAATAAACTGAAAGATCATATGCTAAGCTAACGGATGGGTCTTGTCCATCACATCATTCTCCTAATGATGTGATCCCGTTATCAAATGACAACTCATGTCTATGGTTAGGAAACCTTAACCATCTTTGATCAACGAGCTAGTCTAGTAGAGGCTAACTAGGGACACGGTATTTGTTTTTGTATCCACACATGTATTTAACTTTCCGGTCAATACAATTCTAGCATGAATAATAAACCTTTATCATGATTTAGGAAATTTAATAATAACCAATTTATTATTGCCTCTAGGGCATATTTCCATCAGTCTCCCACTTGCACTAGAGTCAATAATCTAGTTCACATTGCCATGTGATAATCACCCATAGTTCACATCGCCATGTGACTAACACCCAAAGAGTTTACTAGAGTCAATAATCTAGTTCACATCGCCATGTGATTAATACCCAAAAAGTACTAAGGTGTGATCATGTTTTTCTTGTGAGAGAGGTTTAGTCAACGGGTCTGCCATATTCAGATCCATATGTATTTTTCAAATTTCTATGTCTATAATGCTCTACATGTAGATATTCTAGCTAATTGCTCCCACTTTCAATACGTATCCAGACTGAGACTTAGAGTCATCTGAATCGGTGTCAAGTTTGCATCGACGTAACCCTTTACGACGAACTCTTTTTCACCTCCATAACTGAGAAACATTTCCTCAGTCCTCTTAGGTAACTAAGGATAATTTTGCCCGCTGTCCAGTGATCCACTCCTGGATCACTATTGTACCCCTTTTCCAAACTCACGGCAAGGCACACAATAGGTCTGGTACATAGCATGGCATACTTTATAGAACCTATGGCTGAGGCATAGGGAATGACTTTCATTCTCTCTATATATACTGATGTGGTTGGGCTTTGAGTCTTACTCAACTTCACACCTTGCAACACAGGCAAGAACCCTTTCTTTGACTGATCCATTTTGAACTTCATCAAAACTTTGCCAAGGTATGTGCTTTGTGAAAGTCTTATCAAGCGTCTCGATCTATCCCTATAGATCTTGATGCCCAATATGTAAGTAGCTTCATCGAGGTCTTTTCATTAAAAAATTCTTATTCAAGTATCCATTTATGCTATCCAGAAATTATATATCATTTCCAATCAGCAATATGTCATCCACATATAATATCATAAATACTACAGAGCTCCCACTCACTTTCTTGTAAATACAGGCTTCACAATAAGTCTGTATAAAACCATATGCTTTGATCACCTCATCAAAGCGCATATTCCAACTCCGAGATGCTTGCACCAGTCCATAGATGGATTGCTGGAGCTTGCACACTTTGTTAGCACCTTTAGGATCGACAAAACCTTCTGGTTGCATCATATACAACTCTTCTTTAAGAAACCCGTTAAGGAATGCAGTTTTGACATCCATTTGCCAGATTTCATAATCCTAAAATGCGACAATTGCTAACATGATTTGGACAGACTTAAGCATCGCTACGGGTGAGAAAGTCTCATCGTAGTCAACCCCTTGAACTTGTCGAAAACCTTTCGATACAAGTCGAGCTTTGTAGACAGTGATATTACCATCAGCATCTGTCTTCCTCTTGAAGATCCATTTATTTTCAATGGCCTGCCGATCATCGGGCAAGTCCACCAAAGTTCATACTTTGTTCTCATACATGGATCCTATCTCAGATTTCATGGCCTCAAGCCATTTATCAGAATCTGGGCTCATCAAAGCTTCTTCATAGTTTGTAGGTTCGCCGTTGTCTAACAACATGACTTCCAGGATAGGATTACTATACCACTCTGGTGCGGAACGTGTTCTGGTCGACCTACGAGGTTCTGTAGTAACTTGATCCAAAGTTTCATGATCATTATCATTAGCTTCCTCTCTAGTTGGTGTAGGCATCACGGGAACGATTTTCTCTGATGTGCTACTTTCCAATTCGAGAGAAGGTACAATTACCTCATCAAGTTCTACTTTCCTCCCACTCACTTCTTTCGAGAGAAACTCCTTCTCCAGAAAGGACCCATTCTTGGCAACAAAGATCTTGCCTTCGGATCTGTGGTAGAAGGTGTACCCAATGGTTTCCTTAGGGTATCCTATGAAGATGCACTTCTCCAATTTGGGTTTGAGCTTATCAGGCTGAAGCCTTTTAACATAAGTGTCGCATCCCCAAACTTTAAGAAACGACAGCTTAGGTTTCTTGCCAAACCATAGTTCATATGGTGTCGTATCAACGGATTTAGACGGTGCCCTATTTAACGTCAATGCGGCTGTCTCTAATGCATAACCCCAAAATGATAAAGGCAAATCGGTAAGAGACATCATAGAATGCAGCATATCTAATAAAGTACGGTTACGACATTCGGACACACCATTACGTTGTGGTGTTCCAGGTGGCATGAGTTATGAAATAATTCCACATTGTTTTAAATGAAGGCCAAACTTGTAACTCAAATATTCGCCTCCGCGATCAGATCGTAGAAACTTTATTTTCTTGTTACGATGATTCTTTACTTCACTCTGATTTTTTTTCAAATGTTTCAAACTTGTGTTTCATCAAGTAGATATACCCATACCTACTTAAATCATTTGTGAAGGTTAGAAAATAATGATACCCGCCGCGTGCCTCAACACTCATCGGACCGCATACATTGGTGTGTATTATTTCCAATAAGTCATTAGCTCGCTCCATTGTTCCGGAGAACGGAGTTCTAGTCATCTTGCCCATGAGGCATGGTTCGCAAGTATCAAATGATTCATAATCAAGTGATTCCAAAAGTCCATCCGCATGGAGTTTCTTCAAGCGCTTAACACCAATATGACTTAAACGGCAGTGCCACAAGTATGTTGCACTATCATTATCAACTTTGTATCTTTTGGCATCAATATTATGAACATGTGTATCACTACGATCGAGATTCAATAAACCATTTACATTGGGCGTATGACCATAAAAGATTTTATTCATGTAAAAAGAACAACAATTATTCTCTGACTTAAATGAATAACCGTATTTGCAATAAACACGATCTAATCATGTTCATGCTCAACACACACACCAAATAACATTTATTTAGGCTCATCACTAATCTCGAAGGTAGAGGGAGTGTGCGATGGTGATCATATCAATCTTGGAAACCCTTCCAACACACATCGTCACCTCGCCCTTAACTAGTCTCCGTTTATTCTGCAACTCCTGTTTCAAGTTTCTAATCTTAGCAACTGAACCGGTATCAAATACCCAGGGGCTACTATGAGCACCAGTAATATACACATCAATAACATGTATATCAAATATACCTTTGTTTACTTTGCCATCCTTCTTATCCGCCAAGTATTTGGGGTAGTTCCGCTTCCAGTGACCATTCCCTTTGCAGTAGAAGCACTTAGTTTCAGGCTTGGGTCCAGCTTTGGGATTCTTCACGGGTGCGGCAACTTGCTTGCCATTCTTCTTGAAGTTCCCTTTCTTTCCCTTGCCCATTTTCTTGAAACTAGTGGTCTTATTAACCATCAACACTTGATGCTCTTTCTTGATTTCTACCTCCGCTGATTTCAGCATCGCGAAGAGCTCGGAAATTGTTTTAGTCGTTCCTTGCATATTATAGTTCATCACGAAGCTCTAGTAGCTTGGTGATAGTGACCGGAGAACTCTATCAATCACTATTTTATCTGGAAGATTAACTCCCACTTGATTCAAGCAATTGTAGTACCCAGACATTCTGAGCACATGCTCACTGGCTGAGCTATTCTCCTCCATCTTGTAGGGAAAGTACTTCTCAGAGGTCTCATACATCTCAACACAGGCATGAGCCTGAAATACCAATTTCAGCTCTTGGAACATCTCATATGTTCCATGGCGTTCAAAACGTCTTTGGAGCCCCGGTTCTAAGCCGTAAAGCATGGCGCACTAAACTATCATGTAGTCATCAGATCGAGCTTGTCAAATGTTCATAACGTCTGTATCAGCTCCTGCAGCAGGTCTGTCACCTAGCGGTGCATCAAGGACATAATTCTTCTGTGCAGCAATAAGGATAATCCTCAGATCACGGACCCAGTCCGCATTATTGCTACCATCATCTTTCAACTTAGTTTTCTCTAGGAACGCATTAAAAATACAAGGGAACAGTAGCACGGGCCATTGATCTACAACATAGATATGCAAAACTATTAAGACTAAGTTCATGATAAATTAAGTTCAATTAATCAAATTACTAATGAACTCCCACTTAAATAAATATCCCCTCAAGTTATCTAAGAGATACATGATCCAAATCAACTAACCCATGTTCGATCATCATGTGAGATGGGGTAGTCATCAATGGTGAACATCTCTATGTTGATCATATCTACTGTATTACTCACGTTCGACCTTTCGGTCTCCAATGTTCCGAGACCATGTCTGTACATGCTAGGCTCCTCAAGTTTAACCCAATTATTTTGCATGTGCAAAACTGTCTTACACCCGTTGTATGTGAACATAGAGTCTATCACACCCGATCATCATGAGGTGCTTTGAGACGATGAACTTTGGCAATGGTGCATACTCGGGAAGAACACTTTTATCTTGAAATTTAGTGAAGGGATCATCTTATAATGCTACCGCCGTTCTAAGCAAAATAAGGTGCATAAAGGATAAACATCACATGCAATCAAAATATGTGACATGATATGGCCATCATCATCTTGTGCTTTTGATCTCCATCTCCAAAGCATTGTCATGATCTCCATCATCACCGGCTCGACACCTTGATCTCCATCATTGCGTCGGGGTCGTCTCGCCAACTATTGCTACTACAAATATTGCTAACGCATAGCGATAAAGTAAAGCAATTACATGGCGCTTGTATTTCATACAATAATTAAGAGACAACCCTAAGTCTCCTGCCGGTTGTCGATATTACAAAACATGATCATTTCATACATCAACATATATCACATCATATCTTGACCATATCACATCACAACATGCCCTGCAAAAACAAGTTAGACGTCCTCTACTTTGTTGTTGCAAGTTTTACTTGGCTGCTACGGGCTTCTAGCAAGAACCGTTCTTAACTATGCAAAAACCACAATGGTGATTATCAAGTTTGTTGTTTTAACCTTCTTCAAGAACCGGCCATAGTCAAGTTCGATTCAACTAAAGTAGGAGAAACAGACACCTGCCAGCCACCTTTATGCAAAACAAGTTGCATGTCAGTCGGTGGAACCCGTCTCATGTGCGTGGACATGTAAGGTTGGTCCGGGCTGCGTCATACCACAATACTGCCGAATCAAAATAAGACGTTGGTGGTAAGCAGTATGACCATCACCGCCCACAACTCCTTTGTATTCTACTCATGCATATAATCGACGATAGACCTGGCTCAGATGCCACTGTTGGGGAACGTTGCATGGAAAACTAAAAAATTTCTACGCACACGCAAGATCTATCCATGGAGATGCATAGCAACGAGATGGGAGAGTGTGTCTATGTACCCTCGTAGACCGTAAGCAGAAGCATTTATTAACGCGGCTGATGTAGTCGAACTTCTTCGCGATCCAACCGATCAAGTACCAAACATACGGCACCTCCGCGTTCAGCACACCTTCAGCTCGGTGACGTCCTCGCCTTCTTGATCCAGCAAGACGGGCAAAGTAGTAGATGAGTTCTGGCAGCATGACGGCATGGTGACAGTGGTGGTGAAACTATCTCCGTAGGGCTTCGCCTAAGCACTACGAAAATATGACCGAGGGACGAAACTGTGGAGAGGGGCGCCGCACACGGCTAAGAGATTGTCATGGTCTATGTGTGGCGCCCCCTCCCTCATATATATAGGTGGGGGGAGGGGAGGTAGCCAGGAGGCGCCCCAAGGGTGGCCACCGGCCCCCTTGGGCTCCTGCCCTATGCCCCCCCTTACCTTGCTTGCACAAGGGGGGAAGGAAAGGGGAGGAGAGGGAAGGAAGGGGGAGGCCGACTCCCCCCTTTCCTTCTCTCCCCAAGGGCTGCAGCCTTAGGAGGGGCGTGCCAGCCCCTTGTGGATTGGTGTATTCCCCCGCTTTGGACCATATGGCCCATTAACCTCCCGGGGGTTCCCGAAACCCCTTCCGGTGATCCGATGACTACCCGGTACCTCCCGAAACTCTTCCAGTGTCCAAATAGCATCATCCTATATATCAATCTCTACCTCCGGACCATTCCGGAGGTCCTCGTCATGTCTGTGATCTCATCCGAGACTCCGAACAACATTCGGTCACCAAATCACATAACTCATATAACACTATGTCGTCAACGAATGTTAAGCGTGCGGACCCTACGGGTTTGAGAACTATGTAGACATGACCGAGACACCTCTCCGGTCAATAACCAATAGCCGAACCTGGATGCTGATATTGGTTCCTACATATTCTACGAAGATCTTTATCGGTCGAACCTTATGACAACATATGTAATTCCCTTTGTCTATCGTTATGTTACTTGCCCAAGATTCGATCGTCTGTATCTTCATACCTAGTTCAATCTCGTTACCGGCAAGTTTCTTTACTCGTTCCGTAATACATCATCTCGTAACTAACTCCTTAGTCACTTTTCTTGCAAGCTTCTTGTGATGTGTATTACCGAGAGGGCCCAGAGATACCTCTCCGATACACGGAGTGACAAATCCCAATGTCGATTCATGCCAACTCAACAGACACCTTCGGAGATACCTGTAGAGCATCTTTATGATCACCTAGTTACGTTGTGACGTTTGACAGCACACAAGGTATTCCACTGATATCCAGGAGTTGTATGATCTCATGGTCGAAGGAATATGTATTTGACATTAATAAAGCAGTAGCAATAAACTAATCGATCATATGCTAAGCTAACGGATGGGTCTTGTCCATCACATCATTCTCCTAATGATGTGATCCCGTTATCAAATGGCAACTCATGTCTATGGTTAGGAAACCTTAACCATCTTTGATCAACTAGCTAGTCTAGTAGAGGCTCACTAGGGACACGGTATTTGTTTATGTATCCACACATGTATTTAAGTTTCCGGTCAATACAATTGTAGCATGAATAATAAACCTTTATCATGATTTAGGAAATATAATAATAACCAATTTATTATTGCCTCTAGGGCATATTTCCATCACTTTCCTCACATGGGACAATGCTCTAATAATGATGATCATCACACTTTTATTTACTTACAACTCGATACTAGAACAAAAATATGACTCTATATGAATGCCTCCGGCGGTGTACTGGGATGTGCAATGATCTAGCGTGACATGTATAAAAAATATGAATGGTGGCCAAGCCACAAATACTATGCCAACTATATGATCATGCAAAGCAATATGACAATGATGGTGTGTGTCATAATGAGCGGAACGGTGGAAGTTGCATGGCAATATATCTCGGAATGGCTATGGAAATGCCATAATAGGTAGGTATGGTGGCTGTTTTGAGGAAGGTAAAAGGTAGGTGTATGGCACCGGCAAAAGTTGCGCGGTACTAGAGAGGCTAGCAAAGGTGGCTTATGTGTGAAAGAGCGTATCATATCACGGGATTTGGATGCACCGGCGAAGTTTGCACCAACTCTCAAGGTGAGTAAGGGCAATGCGCAGTAACGAAGAGGCTAGCAATGGTGGAAGGGTGAGAGTGCGTATAATCCATGGACTCAACATTAGTCATAAAGAACTCACATACTTATTGCAAAAGTTTATTAGCCATCGGAACAAAATACTAATACACATGCTCCTAGGGGGATAGATTGGTAGGAAAAGACCATCGCTCGTCCCCGACCGCCACCCATAAGGAAGACAATAAAAAATAAATCATGCTCCAACTTCATCGCATAACGAGAGACCATACGTGCATGCTTCGGGAATCACAAAACTTAACACACATATTCTTAATAATCCATAATTACTCACTAGCATGACTCTGATATCACCATATTTATATCTCAAAACAAATGCAAGGAATCAAAATTCTCATATATTCAATGATCTTCATGAAAGTTTTTATTATATCCCTCTTGAATACCCATCATATTAGGACTAAATTCATAACCTAAGCAAATTGCCATACTATTTTTAAGACTCTCAAAATAATATAAGTGAATCATGAGAGTTCATCAATTTCTTCAAAATAAAACCACCGATGTGCTCTAAAAAGATATAAGTGAAGTACTAGAGCAACTACCTGGCTCAAAAGATATAAGTGAAGCACATAGAGTATTATAATAAATTCACGATTAATGTGTGTACAGCAAGGATGATTGTGGCAAACTAAAAAGCAACAACTCATATAATACAAGACTCTCCAAGCAAAACACATATCATGTGGTGAATAAAGATATAGCCTCAAGTAATTTACCGATGGATTGAAGACAAAAGAGGGGATGCCATCCGGGGCATCCCCAAGCTTAGATGCTTGGTTGTCCTTGAATATTACCTTGGGGTTCCTTGGGCATCCCCAAGCTTAGGCTCTTGCCACTCCTTATTCTGTAGTCCATCGAAACTTCACCCAAAACTTGAAAACTTCACAACACAAAACTCAACAAAAAACTCGTGAGATCCGTTAGCATGATAAAACAAATCTCCACTTTTAGGTACTGTCGTGAACTCATTCCAATTTTATATTTGTATTATATCTACTGTATTCTAACTTCTCCATGGCTCATACCCCCCAATACTAACCATAGATTCATCAAAGTAAGCAAACAACACATCAAAAACAGAATTTGTCAAAAACAGAATAGTCTGTAAAGACCCGAATTATAGTCGTACTTATGTAATCCCAAAAATTCTGAAAAATTAGGAAAACATAGGAAATTCATATATAAATCTTCTGTAAAAAAATCATAGTTTTTCCATGTTCTAGTGAAGTTTAATATTCTTCTACTGGAAATAAAAGTTTTTGTTTTTCAGCAAAATCAAATCAACAATCTACCAAAGCATTCCAAAGGTCTTACTTGGCTCAAACACTAATTAAAATATTAAAACACAATCATAACAGAGATATAATTGAGTATTTATTGAAAAACAGAAGCAAAAACAAAAACATAAAAATAAAATTGGGTTGCCTCCCAACAAGCGCTATTGTTTTACGCCCCTAGCTAGGCATATTGCATAGATCTAGGTATTGTCATCTTTGGTATTTTTTCCCATAGATATGTTTTTGTCGGGAGGTTTTTAAATATAACATGAAACACATCATCCATAATTTTTTTAGCATTATCAACTTGTCCCTCGGCATATCTCCTTTGATTACCGGCTATAATCCAAGAATATTGTTGATTTACATCATTGAAAACTTGTTGAATCATATCCAAAACAGGAACTTCCTTTTTAAGATTCTCATCGAAAATGCGATCATTACCAAGAAAATACCTTAATAAATAATCACTATTGTAAAGGATCTCATCTATTACCGGTTTTTCATGGTTCATACCATAAAATCAAAGATCTCTATAGCTTCCCGTACTATGTAATCAAATTCATTCATAAGGACAAGGGTGGCTATCTTCTTAGCTCTAAGATCTTTTATAATAGGAAACTCATAAAACAATCTTTGCAAGGTAGGATGAGTGCGGATAAATTTCTTCTCAAGCTTAAGAACAAGTGCTAAAATAGCTTCTGCATAAGTTTTAGTTCTTTTAAGTATGGGGACATCATCACAAGTCAAAGTTCCAATGCAATTAAAGAATTCTTGGATGGCTCCTTTTCCTATAACGTTCCCTTGTCCCATAACGAAAGTTTTAGCATCCAGATTAGTGGAACGTCCAATTTTAGGAGTTCTACCATCATCTGTTTCTGCCATACCAAAATCACTCATGATGATAGATTTAAAACAAGCAAAGAAGCAAACGAGAAGACGAACGGAAAGAAGGCGAACAAAAAGGCAAATATTTTTGTGTTTTTCTGAAAATGTTTTAGAAGTGGGGGAGAGGAAAACGAGAGGCTAATGGTGAATAATGTAAATGCAAGGGATGAGAGTTTATGATGGGTACTTGGTAGGCTTGATGTAGAACCTCCCCGGCAACGGCGCCAGAAATCCTTCCTGCTACTTCTTGAGCTTGCGTTGGTTTTTCCCTTGAAGAGGAAAGGGTCATGCAGCAAAGTAGAGATAAGTATTTCCCTCAGTTTGAGAACCAAGGTATCAATCCAATAGAAGGAACACACAAGTCACTAATAGTTGCACCTACACAAACAAACAAATACTTGCACCCAACGCGATAAAGTGGTTGTCAATCCCTTCACGGTTACTTGCAAAGATGAGATCTGATTGGGATAGGTATAAAAGATAAATAAAAGTGCAAAACTAAATATAAGTAAATAAATTGCAGCAAGGTATTTTTGGGTTTTTGGTTTTATAGATTTGAAAATAATATGATAAAAATAGACCCGGGGGCCATAGGTTTCACTAGAGGCTTCTCTCTTGAAAGAACGCATACGGTGGGTAAACAAATTACTGTTGAGCAATTGATAGAAAAGTGCATAGTTATGATGATATCTAAGGCAATGATCATGAATATAGGCATCACGTCCGTGACAAGTAGGCTAACTCCTGCCTGCATCTACTACTATTACTCCACACATCGACCGCTATCCAGCCTGCATTTAGTGTATTAAGTTAACAAGAACGGAGTAACGCCTTAAGCAAGATGACATGATGTGGAGGGATAGATCCAATCAATATGGTAAAAACCCTATCTTTATATCCTTAATGGCAACAATACAAATACGTGCCTCGCTACCCCTTCTGTCACTTGGTGAGGACACCGCAAGATTGAACCCAAAACAAAGCACCTCTCCCATTGCAGGATAGATCAATCTAGTTGGCCAAACCAAATCAATAGATCGGAGAGAAATACAAAGCTATCTTAATCATGCATAAAAGAGTTCAGAGAAGACTCAAATAATATTCATAGATAATCTGATCATAAATCCACAGTTCATCGGATCTCAACGAACGCACCGCAAAAGAAGATTACATCGAATAGAACTCCAAGAATATCGAGGAGAACATTATATTGAATGTCGGTGCAACAAACCCTGGGTCTGTTGCCCTGACTGTGCACAGGCACGAGAACAATATTACAACACCAAGGCCGTGTCAAGATACAAGAGACCAAGATCTTCGAAGAACCAGCATGCTGATTAAGAAGGCCAAGACCAAGACAGAGAAGCGAGACACCACCGGGAGAAAACCCTCCCTTGCCGGGCAGGCGGACCTGGCAAGGACAAGGGCTCGCCCGGAAGAAAGCATTCAAGACGTCCCGGCAGGGCCTGCCGGGACTCACGAGGGCAAAGACACCTCACCAAGCCATCTCACCACGACCCACGTCGTTGATCAATGCGGTGTCAAGCCGCAAAGTGACTAAGTGGCAGCCATTCGCCACATGGCGGCCTCTTTCTACAGGAAATACCTACAGATGACACCCGTCCTGCGACGTGTCAAGCAAGCAGGCATGGAGCTGGCAAGACGAGCCCGGCAAGGCTTGCCGGGTAAGCAACAATGTGACATTGAGCGGTGCATTTAATGCACTCTGTCAGCCTACAGAATTAGGTATGATAGCACTGTTTGCTATCTTATCAGTGCATAATGACTGTTTTGCCACTGTGGTGACCCCTTAACCTATAAAAGGAGGCCCATGGCAACCGTAGCAAGGGTTGGGGAAAGTTGAACACCCCCATGCTCGTACGTGCATAGTCACTGCCTCCCCAGGGCGAGCCTGCCGGGCAAGTGTACTACGCTCCACCACCACTTTTCCACCATCAATCCACCAAAGCAGGAGTAGGGTTTTATGCCTCACGGCGGCCCGAACCTGGGTAAAATTGCCAGTGTGATCTCTGTCGTGCTGCCCCACGTTCTTCTCCTCTTTGTGCAACGCGACATCCCCCCTGCCGAACCAGCAAGGGGCCCCTTGGCCCCATAGGTGGCCGTGGTTTCCCGTGACATTGAAGATCAAAGAGAGAGAAGAAGCCATCTAGCTACTAGCTATGGACCCGTAGGTCTGTGGTAAACTACTCACACATCATCAGAAGGGCAGCAAGGTTGATGTAGAGGCCCTCCGTGATCAAATCCCTCTCCGGCAGAGTACTAGAACAGGTCTCCAGATGGGATCTCACGAGGACAGAAACTTGCGGCGATGGAAAAGTATTTTTGGTGTGCCCTCTAGTATACGGGGAATATTTGGGTATGTATGGAGCAAGGATTAGGGTTAGGAGAGCCTCGAGGGGCCCACAAGCTTGGGGGCGCGCCTCCTAAGCTTGTGGCTCTCTCGTGGCCCTTCTAGCTTCCTCCCGAAGCTTCCTAGGTGTCTTCTGGTCCAAGAAAAAACACCAAAAAGTTTCATTCAGTTTGGACTCTGTTTGGTATTGATTTTCTGTAGAAGACAAAAACATGGAAAAAAAAACAGCAACTGGCACTGGGCACTAGGTTAATAGGTTAGTCCCAGAAAATGATATAAAATAGCATAATAATGCATATAAAACATCCAAGATGGATAATATAATAGCATGGAACAATCAAAAATTATAGATACGTTGCAGACGTATCACCCCCCTAGGGGCGCTCCCCATGAGCTTGTCGCTCCCTCGTGGGCCTTCTAGTCTCCCCCTGAACCTTCTAGGGTCTCTTCTGGTCCAGAAAAAATTAATCCAAAGTTTTTCTTCATTTGGACTCTGTTTGATATTGATTTTCTGAAAAGTCAAAAAACAACAACTGGCACTAGGCACTAATTTAATAGGTTAGTACCAAAAAATGACCTAAAGTTACTTGTAAATGAGTATAAAACATCCAAGATTGATACTATAATATTATGGAACAATCAAAAATTATAGATGCGTTGGAGACGTATCACTCGTTTCGTAATACAAGATCTCGTGACTAACTCATTAGCCACATTGTTTGCAAGCTCTTTACGATGTTGTATTACCGAGAGGGCCCAGAGATATCTCTCTATCACACGGAGTGACAAATCCCAGTCTCGATCCATGCCAACTCAACAGACACCTTCAGAGATACCTGTAGAGCATCTTTATGATCACCTAGTTACAAAGTGAAGTTTGATAGCACACAAGGTATTCCTCCGGTATCTGGGAGTTGCATGATCTCATGGTCTTAAGAATAGATACTTGACATGAAGAAATTTATAGCAATAAACACAAGTGAGACGATCGAATGCTAAGCTTACGGTTGGGTCTTGTCCATCACATCATTTTCCTAATGATGTGATCCCGTAATCAAATGACAACTCATGTCTATGGTTAGGAAACCTTAACCATCTTTGATCAACGAGCTAGTCTAGTAGAGGCTCACTAGGGACATAGTATTTGTTTATGTATTGACACATGTATTTAAGATTCCGGTCAATATAATTCTAGCATAAATAATAAACCTTTATCATGAACAAGGAAATATGATAATAACCAATTTATTATTGCCTCTAGGGCATATTTCCAATAGTCTCCCACTTGCACTAGAGTCAATAATCTAGTTTACATAGTAATGAATCTAACACCCATGGAGTCTTGGTGCTGATCATGTTTTGCCCGTGGAAGAGGTTTAGTCAACGGGTCTGCCACATTCAGATCCATATGTACTTGGCAAAGTTGTATGTCTCCATCCTTAACATAATTACGAATGAAGTTGAAGCGGCGCTTGATGTGCTTGGTTCTCTTGTGAAACCTGGCCTACTTGGCAATGGAAATAGCTCCAGTGTTGTCACAAAAGATAGTCATTGGATCCGATGCACTAGGTATTACACCCAGATTGGATATAAACTCCTTCATCCAGACTCCTTCTTGCGCTGCTTCCGAAGCAGCTATATACTCAGCTTCACATGTAGATCCCGCCACAACGCTCTTCTTAGAACTGCATCAACTGACTGCTACTTCTTGAGCTTGCTTGGATTTTTCACTTGAACAGGAAAGGGTGATGCAGCAAAGTAGAGATAAGTATTTCCCTTAGTTAAGAACCAAGGTATCAATCCAGTAGGAGGCACAAGCAAGTCTCCAATCTATGCACCTGCACAAACTAACAAACACTTGCACTCAACCCGAAAAAGGGATTGTCAATCCCTTCATGGTCTCGAACAAGAGTGAGATCTAATAGAGATAGGTATAAAAGATTACTAAAACATAAAACAAAGTAAAAACAAATAAATTGCATCAAGGTATTTTGGGGTTTTTTGGTTTATAGATCTGAAAATATTTGATGGAAATAGACCTGGAGGCCATAGGTTTCAATAGAGGCTTCTCTCTTGAAGATAGCATACAGTGGGTGAACAAATTACTTCTGAGCAATTGATAGAAAAGCGCAAAGTTATGACGATATCTAAGGCAATGATCATGAATATAGGCATCATGTCCGTGACAAGTAGACCGAAACGATTCTGCATCTACTACTATTACTCCACACATCGACCGACTCCTGCCTGCATCTAGAGTATTAAGTTCATAAGAACAGAGCAACGCTTTAAGTAAGATGACATGATGTAGAGGGATAAACTCAAGCAATATGATGAAAACCCCATCTTTTTATCCTCGATGGCAACAATACAATACGTGCCTTGCTACCCCTTCTATCACTGGGTGAGGACACCGCAAGATTGAACCCAAAACTAAGCACCTCTCCCATTGCAAGAAAAACCAATCTAGTTGGCCAAACCAAATTGATAGTTCAAAGAGAAATACAAAGATATCTTAATCATGCATAAAAGAGTTCAGAGAAGACTCAAATAATATTCATAGATAATCTGATCATAAATCCACAATTCATCGGATCTCAACAAACGCATCGCAAAAAAGTATTACATCGAATACATCTCCAAGAACATCGAGGAGAACATTGTATTGAAGATCAAAGAGAGAGAAGAAGCCATCTAGATACTAGCTATGGACCCATAGGTCTGTGGTAAACTACTCACACATCATCGGTAGGGCAGCAAGGTTGATGTAGAGGCCCTCCATGATCAAATCCCTCTCCGGCAGATCACCGGAAAAGGCCCCAAGATGGGATCTCCCGGGAACAGAGGCTTGCGAAGGCGAAAAAGTATTTTGGTGGACGCTTCTGGTGGTTTGGGAATATTTGGGAATTCATAGCGCAAGAATTAAGGTTGGAGGTCTCCCGAGGGGCCCACAAGCCCTTAGGGCGCCCCCTCCCCCGGGCACGCCTGGTAGGCTTGTGGCCTCCTCGGCCATCTTCTGACCCCCTCTCCAGGCTCCGTCGATGTCTTCTGGTCCAAGAAAAATCATCGTAAAGTTTTATTCCGTTTGGACTCCATTTGATATTCCTTTTCTGTAAAACTCAAAAACAAGGAAAAAAACATAAACTGGCACTGGGCTCTAGGTTAATAGGTTTATCCCAAAAATAATATAAAATAGCATATTAATGCATATAAAATATCCAAAACAGATAATATAATAGCATGGAACAATCAAAAATTATAGATACGTTGGAGACGTATCACTGACCGCTCTACCATTCAATATAAATACGTACCCGGTCTGAGACTTAGAGTCATCCGGATTTGTGTCGAAGCTAGCATCGACGTAACCCTTTACGACAAGCTCTTCGTCACCTCCATAAACTAGAAACATGTCCTTAGTCCTTTTCAGGTACTTCAGGATGTTCTTGACCGATGTCCAGTGATCTACTCCTGGATCACTTTGGTACCTCCCTGCCAGACTTATGGCAAGGCACACATTAGGTATGGTACACAACATGGCATACATTATAGAGCCTATGGCTGAGGCATAGGGAATGACTTTCATCCTTTCTCTTACTTCTACCGTGGTCGGGCTTTGAGTCTTACTCAACTTCACACCTTGCAATACAGGCAAGAACCCTTTCTTTGACTGATCCATTTTGAACTTCTTTAAAACTTTCTCAAGGTATGTACTTTGTGAAAGTCCTATTAAGCGTCTTAATGTATCTCTATAGATTTTGATGCCCAATATGTAAGCAACTTCATCGAGGTCTTTCATTGAAAAACTCTTGTTCAAATATACTTTTATGCTTTCCCGAAATTCTATATCATTTCCAATCAACAATATGTCATCCATATATAATATTAGAAATGCTACAATGCTCCCACTCACTTTCTTGCAAATACAAGCTTCTCCATAAGTTTGTATAAAACCAAAAACTTTGATCACCTCATCAAAGCGAATATTCCAACTTCGAGATGATGATGTCTACTACACAACTTGTTCTTATAGACTCGTGTTGGGCCTCCAAGCGCAGAGTTTTGTAGGACAGTAGCAAATTTCCCTCAAGTGGATGACCTAAGGTTTATCAATCCGTGGGAGGTGTAGGATGAAGATGGTCTCTCTCAAACAACCCTGGAACCAAATAATAAAAAGTCTCTTGTGTCCCCAACACACCAAATACAATGGTAAATTGTATAGGTGCACTAGTTCGGCGAAGAGATGGTGATACAAGTGTAGTAATGATAGTAGATATTAATTTTTGTAATAGGAACAATAAAAAACAGCAAGGTAGCAATTGATAAAACGGAGCACAAACGGTATTGCAATGCTTTAAAATGAGGCCTAGGGTCCGTACTTTCGCTAGTGCAATCTCTCAACAATGCTAATATAATTGGATCATATAACCAACCCTCAACGTGCGATGAAGAATCACTCCAAAGTTCCTATCTAGCGGAGAACATAAGAAGAAATTGTTTGTAGGGTATGAAACCACCTCAAAGTTATCCTTTCCGATTGATCTATCCAAGAGTTCGTACTAAAATAACAGCAACTTATCCTTTCCAATTGATCTATCTAAGAGTTCGTACTAAAATAACACCATATGATGCACATCAACCAACTCTAATGTCACCTAGATACTCCAATGTCACCACGAGTATCTGTGAATTGATTATACGATATGCATCAAACAATTTCAGATTCATAATACTCAATCCAACACAAAGAACCTCAAAGAGTGCCCCAAGATTTCTACCGGAGAAACAAGGACAAAAATGTGCATCAACCCCTATACTTAGATTACCCCAATGTCACCTCGAGAATCCGCGAGTTGAGTGCCAAGACATAGATCAAGTGCTCTCAAATCCAACAAAGTATTCAATCCGATAAAAGTGAAATCTCAAAGGGAAAACTCAACTCATCACAACAAGATAGAGAGGGAGAAACACCATATGGTCCAACTATATTAACAAAGCTCGCGATACATCAAGATCGTGCCATATCAAGAACATGAGAGAGAGAGAGAGATTAAACACATAGCTACTGGTACAAACCCTCAGCCTCGAGGGTGGACTACTCCCTCCTCATCATGGTGGCCACCGGGATGATGAAGATGGCCACCGGTGATGATTTCCCCCTCCGGCAGCGTGCCAGAACGGGGTCTAGATTTGGTTTTTCGTGGCTATAGAGGCTTGCGGCGGTGGAACTTCTGATCTAGGGTTATTTCTGGGGGTTTCTATATTTATAGGATTTTTTGGCGTTGGTTTCACGCGAAGATGGGCCTCGAGGTGACCACAACCCACCTGCACACGGGCAAGGCCTATGGCGCGCCCTGGTGGGTTGTGCTCACCTCCTTCACCTTCTGCCCCCCCCCCCGCCCCCACGAAGCTTCTAGTGCCTCTTTTGTTCCAAAAAAATCTTCAAAAAGCTTCAGCTCATTTGGAGAACTTTCATTTCTGCACAAAAAACAACACCACGGTAGTTCTGCTGAAAACAGGGTCAGTCCGGGTTAGTTCCATTCAAATCATACCAGAACCATATAAAATTGTTGTAAACATGGCAAGAATACTTCATAAATTATAGATACGTTGGAGAAAATTCACTATTACTAAATTAAATGATATAGCCACCCTATTTGCTCATGATGAGAAAATTCGCTATTACTATATTCTCAAATTATTTCCGTTCTCATTAAAGGGTGATGCTAAGACTTGGTATAATACTCTTGCTCCTGGTTGTGTGCGTAGTCCCCAGGATATGATTTATTACTTCTCTAAAAAATATTTTTCTGCTCATAAGAAACAAGCTGCCTCATAGGAAATATTTAACTTTGTGCAAATTGAAGAAGAGAGTCTCCCACAAGCTTGGGGGAGGTTTATCCAACTGCTAAATGCTTTGCCTGATCATCCTCTTAAGAAAAATGAAATACTTGATATCTTCTATAATGGACTAACCGATGCTTCTAGGGACTTCCTAGATAGTTGTGTTGGTTGTGTTTTCAGGGAACAAACTGTTGAACAAGCTGAGGAACTACTGAATAATATATTGAAAAATTATGATGATTGGACTCTTCCTGAACCACCGCCTAAACCTACTCCGAAGAAGAGGGGCATCTTATATCTTAGTCCCGAAGATATGCAAGAGGCAAAGAAATCTATGAAGGAAAAAGGTATTAAAGTTGAGGATGTCAAAAATTTACCTCCTATTGAAGAAATACATGGGCTTGACACAACACCACCCAAGGTGGTAGAGGTAAATTCCCTAATGAAGTTTGATGAAAAGGACAATCCCTATAATATGCATCCTAGTCAATGCCTTTATGAGTTTGACAACTATATTAGAAAACAAGATCACTTCAATGCCAATGTTATGAAACAATTGAAATATAATTCTGATATGATTGCTCGCTTGAGTGACTTGTTATTTAGAATCACCAATGATGTTAGAGGTGTAGGAAAACATGCCTCTATGGTTCAAACTCAACTAGAACAAGTTGCTAAATCTCAAAGAGAATTGCTTGATGAAATGAACAATAATATAAATGACTTTGCTGTTAGAGTAGCAACTAGAGGAGGTAAAATGACTCAAGAACCACTTTACCTTAAGGGACACCCTAAAACAATTGAACAAGACTCTCAAAGAATTAACACTGATGCACCTGATCCTTCTAAGAAGAAGAAAAAGAAAAATGATAGGACTTTGCATGCCTCTAGTGAACCTGAATTAGAAAAACCTCCTGATAATGATAATGATGTTTCTATTTCTGATGTTGAAACTCAATCTGGTAATGAACACTCACCTTCTGATAATGAAAAAGATAATGATGATGTTCATGAAGATACTCAAGCAGACAATGATAAACAACCAGATAATGATATTGAGATAGAACCAGCTGTTGATCTTGATAACCCACAACCCAAGAATAAAAGATATGATAAAAGGGACTTTGTTGCTAGAAAACATGGTAAGGAAAGAGAACCATGGGTTCAAAAACCTATGCCCTTTCCACCTAAATCAACTAAGAAGAAAGATGATGAAGAATTTGAACGCTTTGCTGAAATGATTAGGCCAATATTTTTGCGTACTCGCTTGACTGATATTTTAAAGATGGCCCCTTATGCAAAGTACATGAAATACATCATCACTAATAAGAGAAAAATACCAGAAGCTGAAATCTCCACCATGCTTGCTAATTATTCTTTTAAGGATGGAGTAGCCAAAAAACTTGGAGATCCGGGAATACCAACTATACCTTGCTCTATCAAAAGAAACTATGTGAAAACTGCTTTATGTGATTTAGGAGCTGGTGTTAGTGTTATGCCTTTCTCTTTATATAAAAGACTTGATTTGAATAAACTCACACCTACTAAAATATCTTTGCAAATGGCTGATAAATCAACTGCCATACCTATCGGTATTTGTGAGGATGTGCCCGTTGTTGTTTCAAATGTTACTATCTTAACAGACTTTGTTATACTTGAGATGCCCGAGGACGACAACATGTCGATTATCCTTGGTAGACCCTTTTTGAATACTGTAGGGCTGTTATTGATTGAAATAAAAGCAAGGTCACTTTTCATATCAATGGTAATGATCATACGGTGCACTTTCCGAAGAAACAATTCCAAGTGAATGGTATTAATGTTATTGAAAAATCTTCGACGCTCACTATTGGAAGTTTTCAACTACCTCTACCTGTTGCCAAAAAGAAATATGAAATGCTTATTGTGGGGGACATGCATATCCCCGTTGAGGTAACATAGTGTTTTACGAAAGTTCTTCGGTTTCATGCTACTTAAAAGTGGTTGTTAATAAGACTTGATCGACCTTATTAATGGATCATTTTTTAGAGGTATGAAGTCGATGAATTGAGTAGGCACCACTTTCTATCCTTACTTTTATTTTCTGTTTTTTAGTTAAATAAAATAAAATGCCATGTTTTATCTGTTTTCTGAATTTCCCATGCAATAAAAATGACCCAAAAATAAAAGTTCTCAGAATGCCCTGAAAATTTAATACAATTTTTTCTGAATATTTCTAAATTTTTGATGCAAATAACACCAGAGGGGGGTGCACCAAGTGGGCACAACCCACCTGGGTGCGCCAGCAGCCCCAGGCGCGCCCTGGTGGGTTGTGGTCCCCATGTGGGGCCCCTCACTTATCTCTTTAGCCCATGTCATCACCTACCTCCAGAAAAAATTCACCATTGTTCTCTCTCTCGTGTTCTTGCTCTCAAACCCGTGGATTTCGATCTCTTTGCTTGAAACTCTATTTCCGAAATTGTTTTGGGGGATTGCTACTTGGAAAAAGATGAGTTTCTTTAGGAAGTTCGCTTCCAAGAAGAGCTCCAAGGGAGTTATTGGGGAGTCATCAGACAATGATCTCCGCACCCGGAGAATGGCGGAGGTACGGCTGTGTGAATGGCCGCACAAACCATTCATGGATGGAGCTGGAATCCGTCAAGAGTTTGCACAATTTGCTGCTAATGCCGGCCTCACCGACTTCATCGCAGCTGAGTGTGAACAGTATCATCTCCTCACAAATTCCTTTGTGCAAAGTTTTCATTTCTTAAGTAGGAATAACCCTCCTGAGGTGCAGTTTAATTTATATGCTGAAACCCGTCAGATACCACTTACTGAATTTTGTGATATATGCTTGATCCCTTCTGACGGGGAATTAAGAGAGCCTAGGCCCGCAGAGTTTGAGGGTTTTTACTGCACTCTGTCAGTGGGGGATGAGAGAGGGGTGTCGAGTGTCACCGCCACTAGCTTGTAGTTTCCTTCAGTGCATTATTTTACTCTATTCATTGTGAAGTGTTTACTTGCTAGAGATAAGGTTGGTGCACTTAGTGCCCCCGATTTTGCTGTCCTACACCGCGCACTCTACGGTGACAACACTTATAACTTGGGAGCTATTGTGGCACGTCGCCTCCACATTAACAGATCCAAGGGTAAAAATTCATGGCGGTATTTATGCTACTCGCTTAGCGAGTCACTTTAACATTCAGATACGCCAGCATGATTATCGCTTGCCCAAGGTTTACTTAGATCATCAGGCTATGCACGTCATCACTTTATTGATGGCGAGAACACTACTATGGATGTTCCTTATAACTTAGCCTTTAGTGAAATTACCCGTGATGTTATTCTGTTGCCTGCACCTGCTTTGTTTGATTCTATTGCCTGGGGCAGATACATGATCATGCCTGAGGATATTGTCACCTACCGGAACAACTAGGTTGTGGCTGAGGAGGAGCCTCGGGAGTGGGATGCTCAGGTACCCACTCCACAACACTTCAACATAGGACCTGATGGCTTCTACGAGTGATGATTACCAAGTTAGGCCAAAAGCCTAAGCTTGGGGGAGTACGTATTTCCACCGACATTATATTCATGATCACACATTTCATTCCAGTTGTCGGTGTCCACACTTTTTCATTGTACTATCCATGCTAGATTTATTTTCTCACTTTCTTCTTGTGTGTTTGAAAAACTTTGAGAAAATACAAAAATATTTCCTGCTTCTTTTCGGTTTTTCTTTCTAGTTTAATTAGCTGTAGTATTAAAAGAAAACCAAAAAAGATTTCTCGATTCTTCTTCTTGCTTGTTGGGAGCTTTCCCGTGTAAATAGTTTTTCTCATTTTTGTTTTTCTTGTTTTAATTTGCTTTCTTCTAGAAAAAACTAAAAACTCCAAAAATATTTCAGTGTGTCTCTCTGAATTTATTTTCCGTTTATTAAGTCATACCAAGGAGAAGACCATGATGAAATTGTTGAGCAGCTCTCATATGCATTATTGTTGATCTAACAAAGAGCCCAAATTACCTTTTCTTCTCCTTTGAATAAAATTGTTTGTAGATTCCAATTTAGTCCACGGCGCTCTTGCACTATTATTATTTTCCTACCATTCGGTCGTGCAAGTGAAAGGCAATAATGACGATATTTGATGAACTGGCGGTGGCAGAGAGAAACGGGTATGAACTCAACTTGTTCTGTTTTTGTAAATATGTTTAACCTAGTATCCATGATTCAGCCTATTATGATCGAACATGTTTGCAATGACAATTAGAGATTATAGTTTCTCATGCCATGCTTAAGTAGCTAGGAGTGGATAATGATTTATCTTGGATGTCAACATTGCGTTAAAATGATTGTGATGTAGTATGATGATATGGTATCCTCCTCTGAATGTTCGAGTGGCTTGACTTGGCACATGTTCATGCATGTAGTTGAATCAAAACCAACATAGCCTCTATGATATTTATGTTCATGGTGTTCATATCCTACTCATGCTAGTATCCAATGTTACTTATGCATAATGCATGTTCATGACCGTTTTCGCTCTCTAGCTAGCCGCTTCTCAACCTATTTGCTAGCCTTCACCTGTACTAAGTGGGAATACTGCTTGTGCATCAGAATCCTGAAACCCAAGTTATTCCAGATGAGTCCACCATACCTACCTATATGCGGTATTACCCTCCCGTTCTAAGTAAATTTGCATGTGCCACCTCTAAAAACTTCAAATAAATATCCTTTTTTGTGTGCTTGGATTGTTCATAGAGTGACAGGAGGTAGTCAGTATCTTCCATGCTAAGCGGGTTATTCTCATGATGAGTGTTTATTCACTCGTCCTTGCACGAGAGGGGCGGTAATAGGGATTCCCAGTCTCGAATTCAAAATTGCAAATAATTAAACAAAACTACCCCAAGATTGTTGTTGGTATGGACGGTACCCGTGGATTCGGATCAGCCGTGGAGTGTGCTTGTTGGTGGAGGGGGAGTAAACCTTTACTTTTTATCGCTTGGGAACCGCCACTAATGTGTTTAGCATGGAAGATACCGATAACTAATGGTCGCGAAGTAAACAAGAAGGGTGCATTTCTCATAATTTCATTTACCTCTGTTTTAAAGTTTTGAGCTCTGGCACCACTGCAAATCACTACTTCCCTCTACGAAGGGACTATCTATTTATTTTTATGTTGTGTCATCACCTTCTCAAATAAGCGCCAGATCCTGAGAGCACTATTGTCATCCTCATGCATTGTGTGTAGCTAATGTTGGGTGCATCATGACTGGATCTTTTCGACCATGAATTACAATGTTTAGTCGCTGCTTGAACTTTGGAGGTTCTCTGCATTTATGTTTTGCGGTCTCAGAAAGGGCTAGCGAGATACCACTATTGTCATATTATATCATGGTTGTTTTGACAAAGTGTTGTCATTTGAGATATCTTATTATTGCTCGCTAGTTGATTATGCCATTGATATGAGTTAGTATGATTTTTAAGAGTTATTGTCGACATGGTTAGTCATGATCTTTGCTGAAAACCTGGGTGCTACTTAAGCTTATTTATGTAAACAAGAGCAAAAGAGTTCGTAAAAGTTTTTCTTTTTCACTTTCAGTTTATCAACTGAATTGCTTGAGGACAAGCAAAGGTTTAAGCTTGGGGGAGTTGATACGTCTCCATCGTATCTACTTTTCCTAACGCTTTTCCTCTTGTTTTGGACTCTAATTTGCATGATTTGAATGAAACTAACCCGGACTGACGCTGTTTTCAGCAGAACTACCATGGTGTTGTTTTTGTGCAGAAATAAAAGTTCTCGGAATGGCACGAAACTTTTTGGAGAATTTTTGTGGAATAAAAGAAAAATACTGGAGCCAAGAACCACCGAAGGGGGGCCCCTGGGTGAGCACAACCCACCAGGGTGTGCCCAGGTGGGTTGTCCCCACCTGGTGGCCCCGTAGACCCTGATTCCAACGCTATAAAATCCTATTTTCAGAGAAAAAACCAGGGAGAAAGAATTATCGCATTTCACGAGACGGAGCCGCCGCCACCTCCTGTTCTTCATCGGGAGGCCAGATCTGGAGTCTGTTTGGGGCTCCGGAGAGGGGGATCTTCGATCTTCGTCATCACCAACCCTTCTCCATCGCCAATTCCATGATGCTCCCCACCGGGAGTGAGTAATTCATTCGTAGGCTCGCTTGTCGGTGAGGAGTTGGATGAGATTCATCATGTAATCGAGTTAGTTTTGTTAGGGCTTGATCCCTAGTATCCACTATGTTCTGAGATTGATGTTGATATGACTTTGCCATGCTTAATGCTTGTCACTTTGGGCCCCGGTGCCATGATTTTAGATCTGAACCATTTATGTTATCACCATTATATCTATGTTCTTGATCTGATCTTGCAAGTTATATTCACCTATTATGTGTTATGATCCGTAAACCCTGGAGTGACAGTAGTCGGGATACTTTCCGGTGATGACCGTAGTTTGAGGAGTTCATGTATTCACTATGTGTTAATGCTTTGTTCCGGCTCTCTATTCAAAGGAGGCCTTAATATCCCTTAGTTTCCAATAGGACCCCGCTGCCACGGGAGGGTAGGACAAAAGATGTCATGCAAGTTCTTTCCATAAGCATGTATGACTATTTACGGAATGCATGCCTACATTATATTTATGAACTGGAGCTAGTGCCGTATCGCCCTAGGTTATGACTGTTATATGATGAATATCATCCAACGAATTCACCGATCCAATGCCTACGAATTTCTCTTATATTGTTCTTGCTATGTTACTACTGCTGCTGTTACCGTTATACTTGCTACAAAATCATTGCTATCACTATTACCGTTACTATTGCTATCGCTACTACTATCAAAACTATCATATTACTTTGCTACTGATCATATTGGTGCAGATAATTAATCTCCAGGTGTGGTTGAATTGACAACTCAGCTGCTAATACTTGCAAATATTCTTTGGCTCCCCTTGTGTTGAATCAATAAATTTGGGTTGAATACTCTACCCTCAAAAACTGTTGTGATCCCTTATACTTGTGGGTTATCACGTGCACACGGGCAAGGCCCTTGGCGTGCCCTAGTGGGTTGTGCTCACTTCCTTTACCTTCTGGCCCCCACGAAGCTTCTAGTGCCTCTTTTGTTCCAAAAAAATCGTCAAAAAGTTTCAGCTCATTTGGAGAACTTTCACTTTTGCACAAAAAACAACACCACAGTGGTTCTGCTAAAAACAACGTCAGTCCGGGTTAGTTCCATTCAAATCATACCAAAACCATAAAAAATTGTTGTAAACATGGCATGAATACTTCATAAATTATAGATACGTTGGAGACATATCAGATGCTTGCACCAGTCCATAGATGGATCGCCGGAGCTTGCATACTTTGTTAGCATCCTTAGGATCGGCAAAAACCTTCTGGTTGCATCATATACAACTCTTCCTTAAGAAACCCATTAAGGAATGTCCTTTTGACGTCCATTTGCCAGATCTCATAATTATAAAATGCAGCAATAGCTAACATAATTCTAACAGACTTGAGCATCGCTACGGGTGACAAAGTCTCATCATAGTCAACCCCTTGAACTTGTCGGAAACCCTTTACGACAAGTTGAGCTTTATAGACGGTGACATTACCATCAGCGTTTGTCTTCTTCTTAAAGATACTTTTATTCTCAATGGCTTGCCGATCATCAGGCGAGTCCACCAAAGTCCATACTTTGTTCTCATACATGGATCCTATCTCGGATTTCATGCCCTGAAGCCATTTGTTGGAATCCAGGCTCATCATAGCTTCTTCATAGTTTGTAGGTTCGCCGTTGTCTAACAACATGACTTCTAGGACAGGATTACCGTACCACTCTAGTGCGGAACGTAACCTGGTCGACCTAGGAAGTTCAGTAATAACTTGATCCGAAGTTTCATGATCATCATCATTAGCTTCCTCTTCGGTTGGTGTAGGCATCACGGGAACTCCTTTATGTGATGTGCTACCTTACAATTCAAGAGAAGGTACAATTACCTCATAAAGTTCTACTTTCCTCCCACTCACTTCTTTCAAGAGAAACTCCTTCTCTAGAAAGGACCCATTCTTGGCAACAAAGATCTTACCCTCGGATCGATGGTAGAAGGTATACCCAATGGTCTCTTTAGGGTATCCTATGAAGATGCACTTCTCCGCTTTGGGTTCGAGCTTATCAGGCTGAAGCCTTTTGACATAAGCGTCGCATCCCCAAACTTTAAGAAATGACAGCTTAGGTTTCTTGCCAAACCACAACTCTTACGGTGTCGTCTCAACGGATTCAGATGGTGCCCTACTTAAAGTGAATGCGGCTGTATCTAATGCATAACCCCGAAACGATAGTGGCAAATCGGTAAGTGACATCATAGAACGCACCATATCCAATAGAGTACGATTACAATGTTCGGATACACCATTACGCTGTGGTGTTCTAGGTGGCATGAGCTGTGAAATAATTCCACATTGTCTTAAATGCATACCAAACTCGTAACTCAAATATTCACCACTTCACTCTGATAAGATTGTAGAAACTTTATTTTATTGTTATGATGATTCTCCACTTCACTCTGAAATTCCTTGAACTTTTCAAATGTTTCAGACTTGTGTTTCATTAAGTAAATATACCCATATCTAGTCAAATCATCTGTGAAGGTAAGAAAATAATGATATCCACCGTGTGCTTCAACACTCATCGGACCGCATATATCGATATGTATTATTTCCAATAAGTCACTAGCTCGCTCCATTGTTCCGGAGAACGGAGTTTTAGTCATCTCGCCCATGAGGCATGGTTCACATGTCTCAAATGATTCATAATCAAGAGATTCCAAAAGTCCATCGGCATGGAGATTCTTCATGGGCTTTACACCAATATGACCTATGCGGTAGTGCCACAAATATGTGGTACTATCATTATCAACTTTGCATCTTTTGGCATCAATATTATGAATATGTCTATCACTACGATCGAGAATCAACAAGAATAAACCATTCACAAGGGGTGCATGACCATAAAAGATATTACTCATATAAGTAGAACAACCATTATTCTCTGAATTAAATGAATAACCGCGTTGCAATAAAGAAGATCCAGATATAATGTTCATGCTCAACGCAGGCACCAAATAACAATTATTTAGGTTTAAAACTAATCCCAAAGGTAGATGTAGAGGTAGCGTGCCGACGGCGATCACATCAACCTTGGAACCATTTTCGATGCGCATCGTCACCTCGTCCTTAGCCAGTCTTCATTTATTCCGTAGCTCCTGTTTCGAGTTACAAATATTGGCAACCGAACCGGTATCAAATACCCTGGCACTGCTACGAGCACTAGTAAGGTACACATCAATAACATGTATATCAAATATACCTTTGTTGACGTCGCCAGCCTTCTTATCTGCCAAGTATTTGGGGTAGTTCTGCTTCCAGTGACCTTTCCCCTTGCAGTAGAAACACTCAGTCTCAGGTTTGGGTGCAGCCTTGGGTTTCTTCACGGGAGCGGCAACTTGCTTGCCATTCTTCTTGAAGTTCCCCTTCTTTTCCTTGCCTTTCTTCTTGAAACTGGTGGTCTTATTAACCATCAACACTTGATGTTTTTTCTTGATTTCTACCTCTACGGCCTTAAGCATCGCGAATACCTCGGGGATCGTTTTTTCCATCCCTTTCATATTATAGTTTGTCACAAAGCCCTTATAGCTTGGTGGCAGTGACTGGAGAACTCTGTCAATGACCGTGTCCTCTGGAAGATTAACTCCCAACTGAGTCAAGCAGTTGTGTAACCCAAACATTCTGAGTATATGCTCACTAACAGAATTGTTCTCCTCCACCTTGCAGCTAAAGAACTTGTCGGAGGTGTCATACCTCTCAACCTAGGCATGAGCTTGAAAGACCAATTTCAGCTACTCGAACATCTCATATGCTCTGTGGTGCTCAAAACGTCTTTGGAGCCCCGGTTCTAAGCCATAAAGCATGGCGCACTAAACTATCGAGTAGTCATCAGAATGTGCCTGCCAGACGTTCATAACATATGCAGGTGAGCCTTGAGGGGGTGCATCACCAAGCGGTGCATTAAGTACATAAGCCTTCTATGCAGCAATGAGGATAATTCTCAAGTTATGGACCAAGTTTGCATAGTTGCTTCCATCATCTTTCAACTTAGCTTTCTCTTGGAACGCATTAAAATTCAGGGGAACTACAGCGCGGACCATTGATCTACAACACAAATTTTGCAAAGACTATGAAGACTAAGTTCATGATAATTAGTTTAGTTAATCAAATTACTAATGAACTCCCACTTAAATCAACATCCCTCAAGTTATCTAAGTGATACATGATCCAAATCAACTATCCCATGTCTGATCATCATGTGTGATGGGGTAGTCATCAATGGTGAACATCTCCATGTTGATCATATATACTATATGAATCATGTTCGACCTTTCGGTCTCCTATGTTCCGAGGCCATGCCTGTACATGCTAGGCTCATCAAGTTTAACCCAAGTATTCTGCATGTGTAAAACGGGCTTACACCCATTGTATGTGAACGTAGAGTCTATCACACCCGATCATCATGAGGTGCTTCAAAATGACAAAGTTTTGCAACAGTGCATACTCAGGGAGAACACAATTTCTTGAAATTAAGTGAAGGGGTCATCTTACAATGCTACCGTCGTCCTAAGCAAAATAAGATGCATAAAAAGATAAACATCACATGCAATCAATATGTGACATGATATGGCCATTATCATCTTGTGCGTTTGATCTCCATCTCCAAAGCACCGGCATGATCTCCATCGTCACCGGCATGACACCATGATCTCCATCATCGTGTCATCACGTGGTCGTCTCCGCCAACTATTGCTTCTACAACTATTGCTAACGCATAGCGATAAAGTAAAGCAATTACATGGCGATTAATAAATTAAAGACAACCTATGGCTCCTGTCGGTTGCCGTACTCATCGACATGCAAGTCGTGAACCTATTACAAAACATGATTATCTCATACATCAACATATATCACATCACATTTTGGCCGTACCACATCGCAACATGCCCTGCAAAAACAAGTTAGACGTCCTCTACTTTGTTGTTGCAAATTTTACATGGCTGTTATGGGTAACTAGCAAGAACCATTCTTACCTACGCAAAGCCACAATGGTGATAATCAAGTTTCCTTTTAACCTTCTACAAGGGCCGCCTTCATCAAATTAGATTCAACTAAAGTAGGAGAGACAGACACCCGCTAGCCATCTTATGCAAAATAAGTTGCATGTCAGTCGTAGGAACCGGTCTCATGTGCATGGACATGTAAAGTTGGTCCGAGCCACTTCATCCCACAATACCACCGAATCCAAATAAGACAAGAGAGGTAAGCAATTTGAGCATCAACGCCCACAACTCTTTGTGTTCTACTCGTGCATATACATCTACGTATAGACCTAGCCCATGATGCCACTGTTGGGGAACGTTGCATGAAAATAAAAAAATTCCTACGAACACCCAAGATCTATTTAGGAGAAGCATAGCAATGAGAGGGGAGAGTGTGTCTACATAACCTCGTAGACTATTAAGCAGAAGCATATATCACACGGTTGATGTAGTCGTACTCGTCACAATCCAATCGCGATCCAAACCGACGAAGCACCGAACAGACGGCACCTCCGCGTTCAGCACATGTACGGCTCAATGACGTATTCTCCTCCTTGATCCATCAAGCGAGGGAGGAGAAGTGGATGGTATCCTTGTTAGCACGATGGCATGATGGTGATGGAGTAATTCCGGTAGGGCTACGCCGAGCGCTACCGAAACAACGAAGACGGAGGAGTTACGAAGTAACGGGAGAGAGGGGTGGGCCAAGGGCTTGTGTGTCCTCTTGGGGCGCCCCCTCCCCTCTATATATAGGTGGAGGGGCGTGGTGGCCAGCCCTCCAAGCCCTAGGGGCGCACCAAGGGGGAGGAGTTGGACTCCTAGTCCAATTCCCTTATTTTCCATACACAGGTGGACTTTCCATCTCTCCCAAGCCACATGGGCCTTGAGGGACTTGTGCGCCTGGACCAATAAGGCCACGACGCCTCCCCTCAGCCCATTCTGACCCTTGGGACATGGTGGAACCCTTGGTGGACTTTCAGACTCCTCCGGAAGTTTTTAGAATCTTCTGGAAGCTTCCCGGTACAATACCGAAAAAACTGAAACTTTTTCCAGACTCCGAATAACATTCGGTCACCAACATGCATATCCCAATATTACTCTAGCGTCATCGAACGTTAAGCGTGTGGATCCTACGGTTTAGAGAATCATGTAGACATGACTGAGACACCTCTCTGGCCAATAACCAATAGTGGAACCTGGATGCCCATATTGGTTCCTACATATTCCATGAAGAACTTTTATCGGTTGAACCACGATGTCAAAGATTTGGTTAATCCCGTATGGAATTCCCTTTGTCCGACGATATGTTACTTGCCTGAGATTCGATCGTTGGTATCTCCATACCTAGTTCAATCTCGTTACCGACAAATCTCTTTACTCGTTTCGTAATACAAGATCCCGTGGCTAACTCATTAGCCACATTGCTTGCAAGTGTCGGTGTCAAAACCGGCGGATCTCGGGTAGGGGGTCCCGAACTGTGGACCTTGGATCAATGGGGAACAGTGGACATGGGACATGATGTTTACCCAGGTTCGGGCCCTCTCGAAGAGGTAAAACCCTACATCCTGCTTGATTGTATTGCTTGTGTAAAAGGGGGTTACAGAGTAGATCTACCACGAGATCAGACAAACTAAACCCTAACTAGTAGGATGGTGATTGTTCTTCTGGCCTCTATGGACTAAGCCCCCTGGTTTATATAGACACTAGGGGTTCTAGGGTTTACAGACAGTCAATTACATGAAGGAAACATCAGATCTTCCATCTTGACTTGGGGTGCACTCCAAGGCACAAAACGTCTTCAATCCGGATATGGTGCGGCCCCATAGTCCGGCCCACGAGAGATAGGCCAGCCTCTCGAGGACCCCCTAATCTAGGACTCCCTCAGTAACCCCCGAACTAGCCTTCAACGTCGGCTTCTCGTTTCTCCCAAGTCTGCAGGCTCCGGCTTGCAAGCGAGTTCCTTTTTCCCGAATACTTGGAGTGATCCTCCTCCACTTAAGCCTTCGAATGACACTTGATTCAGTTTTGGCCATACGCCGAGTCGTATCCGGACTCTGAACTATCTGCTTTACTTAGCCTTAAAGGCCACTCGTCCGAACGTGAATAGTATCTTTGACTGACAACTCTAGGCGAAGGGTCGCATCTAGTCATAAACACGAAGACTCAATACGCGACTCGAGGCCGCCCTTATGATGACATGTCCCTTCAAGGCGGAGATCGTGCCCCATTTTCAAGGGATTCGATCAATGAGTCACAGTATCCCACTCGCGCATAACGCTATGAGTATATCGGGAAGAGGCGAGGTGGACGGCGCATTTACAGGACTCCTGGTATTACAACTGCTTATAAAGAGGGGCAGCCATGGTTATCCCTCCATGCCTTCTTCCCCTTCTTGCCACAACTTTCCCAATCTACAGAGCTCGAGCACTCCAACCCATCTTTCCGCCAAATCGAGTTAGACAATGGCCAGATCTGGAGCGAAGGGCAAGTGGGAGGCCTCATGCATCCCCGACAGCGACATCGAGGACTGATGTCGCTTGAACTATGTCGGTATTTCCCCAGAGAGGAAGGGATGATGCAGCACATCTACGGTAGATATTTCCCTCAGTTATGAAACCAAGGTATCAATCCAGTAGGAGAACCAAGCAACACTGTGTAAACAGTACCTGCACACAAAGAACAAATACTTGCAACCCGACGATTAGGAGGGGTTGTCAATCCCTCTACGGGTAACGGTGACAGAAATTGTCAAGTTGACGGGATAAAAATTGTGTAGATTGGATAAATAGATCTCGATAAAACGTGAAATAAAATAAGTAATAAAAAAGTGCAGCAAGGTATTTTTGGGTTTTTGGAATAATAGATCTGAAAACAAAAGCAAATAAAAATAGATCTCAAAGCAAATATGATAAAGAGTAGACCCGGGGGCCATAGATTTCACTAGTGGCTTCTCTTGAGAAAATATCATACGGTGGGTAAACAAATTACTGTTGGGTAATTGATAGAAGATCGAATAATTATGACGATATCCAAGGCAATGATCAATATATAGGCATCACGTCCATGATTAGTAGACCGACTCCTGCCTGCATCTACTACTATTACTCCACACATCGACCGCTATCCAGCATGCATCTAGTGTATTAAGTTCATGGAGAAACAGAGTAATGCATTAAGAATGATGACATGATGTAGACGAGATCTATTAATGTAGGAATAGCCCCCATCTTGTTATTCTTAATAGCAATGATACATGCGTGTCTTGCTGCCCCTTCTGTCATTGGGAAAGAACACCGCACGATCGAACCCATCACAAAGCAGCTCTTCCCATGGCAAGAAAAAACGATCTAGTTGGCCTAACTAAACCAAAGATTCGAAGAAGAAATACAAGACTATAAATAATCATGCATATAAGAGATCAAAAGAAGACTCAAATAATATTCATGGATATAGATCTAATCATAAACTCAAAGTTCATCGGATCCCAACAAACACACAGCAAAAAAGATTTACATCAAATAGATCTCCAAGAGACCATTGTATTGAGAATCAAAAGAGAGAGAGAGAGGAAGCCATCTAGCTACTGCCTACGGACTCGTAGGTCTATGATGAACAACTCACGCATCATCGGAGAGGCACCAATGAGGATGATGAACCCCTCCGTGATGGTGTCTAGATTGGATCTCATGGTTCTGGAACTTGCGGCGGCTGGAATTGTGTTTCGTCCACTCCCCTAGGGTTTTTGGAATATTAGGGTATTTATAGGGCGAAGAGGTGGTGCGGGAGGCCACCGAGGTGGGCACAACCCACCTGGGCGCGTCTGGGCTCCTAGGCGCACCCTGGTGGGTTGTGCTCCCCTCGGAGCCCCCCTCTGGTACTTCTTTGGCCCATCAGCTGTCTTCTGGTCTAGAAAAATTCTCCAAAAAGTTTCGCTGCATTTGGACTCCGTTTGGTACTGATATTCTGCGAAGTCAAAAACAAGCAAATAAGAGCAATTGGCATTGGGCACTATGTCAATAGGTTAGTCCCAAAAAATGATATAAAGTTGCTATAAAATGATTGTAAAACATCCAAGAATGATAATATAAGAGCATGGAACAAGCAAAAATTATAGATACGTTGGAGATGTATCAGCATCCCCAAGCTTAATTCCTACTCGTCCTCGAGTAGGTAAATGATAAAAACAGAATTTTTGATGTGGAATGCTGCCTAACATGTTCATCACATATTCTTTACTTTTGTAGCATGGACGTTTGGACTTTTATATGGTTCAAAGCAATAGTCTACTTTTAACATGAAGATTTCAATACTCAAGCATATCACAAAGCAACCATGTCTTTCAAAATATCAACACTAAAGAAAGTTATCCCTAGCCCATCATGCTCCATCATTGATCCATTCATGAAACACACTCGCATATTAGCTATACCCAATGCTCAAGTACGATCATAGTGCCCCTTAGTTGGTGCTTTATAAGAGAAGATGGAGACTCAAATAAAAATAAAATTTGCATAAAGTAAATAGATAGGCCCTTCGCAGAGGGAAGTAGGGATTTGCAGAGGTGCCAGAGCTCAAAGCTTAAATTGAGAGATAATTTTTTTTGAGAGGCATACTTTTCCCGTCAACGAAAATGACCGAGTAATTCCCAACACTTTCCATGCTAGATATATCATAGGCGGTTCCCAAACAGAAAATAAAGTTTATTCCTTTTTCCACCATTCTTTCACATTCCACGGCTAGCCATATCCACGGGTACCGTCCATACCAACACTTTCCAAGGAATTTATTATTTGACAACATAAAGTAAATTTCTTTTTCATTTCGGGACTGGGCATCCCTATTACCGCCGCACTCTCATGCAATGATAAGTGAATAAACACTCATCTTGAGAATAACACATCTAGCATGGAAAATATTGGCCACCCCCTGCCGCTTCATGAGCGGTACAGGCACACAAAAAGGAAATTTATTTTTAAAATTAGAGGTGGCACATACAAATTTGCTTAGAACGGCATGGAAATACCACATATAGGTAGGTATGGTGTACTCGTATGGCAAAACTGGATTTAAGGATTTTGGATGCACAAGTAGTATTTCTACTTAGTACAAGTGGAGGCTAGCAAAAAGATTGAGAAGCAACCAACCAAGAAACGAAAAATCACATAAGCGAGCATTAAGCATAACTAACACCGAATAATGCACCACAAGTAGGATGTAATTTCATTGCACAACTATTGACTTTTGTGCTTGCATAGGGAATCACAAACCTTAACACCAATATTCTTACTAAAGCATAATTACTCACCAACATGACTCACATATCACTATCATCATATCTCAAAACTATTACAAAGAATCAAATTTATTTTGTACAATGATCTTCATGGAAGTTTCTATTATATCCCTCTTGAATATCTATCACTTTGGGACTAGTTTCATATATTGCAATTGCTTTTGACAAGCTCAAACAAATCTAAGTGAAGAACATGAGCATAATTTTTTTCGTCTCTCAAAATATTATAAGTGAAACATGAGAGAATTTCTTCAAAAATTTACTAACTCTCATATCAACTAAGTGAAGCATGAGAGTATTTCTTCAAAAATATTAAAGCACACCATGCTCAAAAAGATATAACTGAAGCACTAGAGCAATTCCATAGCTCAAAAAAATTTAAGTGAAGCATAAAGAGCAATTCTAACAAATCATAGCATAATTTTGGCTCTCTCAAATAGGTGTGTCCAGAAAGGATACTTGTGACAAAATAAAAAGCAAAACAATCAAAGACTCATATAATACAAGATGCTCCGAGCAAAACTCATGATATGTGACGAATAAAAATATAGCTCCAAGTAAAATACCGATGGTCGTTAGAAGAAAGAGGGGATGCCTTCCGGGGCATCCCCAAGCTTAGTTGCTTGGTTCTTCTTGAATATTAACTTGGGGTGTCATAAGCCATCCCCAAGCTTAGGCTCTTTTCACTCCTTATTCCTTCATCCATCGTGATCTCACCCAAAACTGGAAAACTTCAATCACACAAAACTTAACAAAACCTTCGTGAGATCCGTTAGTATAAGAAAACCAATCTTTACTTTAAGTACTGTAGAAAACCCATTCCAATTTTGTTATTGCATTATATCTACTGTATTCTAAATTTTCCATGGCTTATACCCCCCCCCCCCCGATACAATCCATAGATTCATCAAATTAAGCAGACAATGCAAAGAAAACAGAATCTGTCAAAAACAGACCAGTCTGTAAAGATGCGAATTGTTTTCATACTTCTGTAACTCCAAAAATTCTGAAAAACTCGTAAAACATATACAATTTGTATATCAATCTTGTGTAAAACATTCAGAATTTTTCGTCACTTCTGTGGATTTAAACAATTCTGCTACTGGATGCAAAAGTTTCTGTTTTTCAACAGGATCAAATCAACTATCACCAAAGCTATCCCAAAGGCTTTACTTTGCACAAACACTAATTAAAACATAAAAAAACACAATCATGACAGAGGCATAATTGTGCAAACAGTCAAGAACACAAAGAAAAAGGCAAAAATAAATTTTATTCATTAGGTTGTCTCCCAACAAGCGCTATCGTTTTATGCCCCTAGCTAGGCATAATGCATAGATTCAAGTATTGTCATCTTTAGTTTTAGATCCATAGGATGCCCTCATGATTGATTCATATGGTGGATTAATTCTTGTTCTAGGGAAGTGTTCCATACCCTTTCTTAGTGGAAATTGGAATTTAATATTGCCCTCTTTCATATCAATCACGGCACCAATAGTATGTAAAAACGGTCTACCAAGTATAATTGGACAAGACGGATTGCAATCAATATCAAGAACAATAAAATATATGGGCACATAATTTCTATTTGCAAGAATAAGAACATCATTAATTCTTCCCAAAGGCTTTTTAATAGTAGAATCCACCAAGTGCAAATTAAGAGAACATTCTTCTATATCGGTAAGACCACTCACATCACATAGAGATTTCGGAATTGTGGAAACACTAGCACCCAAATCACATAAAGCAAAACACTCATAATTTATAATCTTGACTTTGATAGTAGGTTCCCATTCATCATGCAATTTTCTAGGAATTGAAATCTCTAATTCCAATTTTTCTTCCAAAGTTTTCATCATGGCATCAACAATATGTTTAGTAAAAGCTTTATTTTGTTCATAAGCATGGGGTGAATTTATCATGGATTACAACAAAGAAATAAAATAAATCAAAGAGAAATTATCGTAATTAAAGTTTTTGTAATCCGAAAGAGTGGGCACATCACTAGTTAAAGTTTTGACCTCTCCAAACCCACTTTTATCAATTTTTTCATCAAGATTTTCACCCTCCGAATTATCGGGACGTCTTCTAACTAAAGTTGAATCTTCTTCAGTCCCTTTATCATCAATTTTAATTTTACTAAACAAGGAATCAATAGAAGAAACACCAATCATTTTAAGATCTTCATCATTTTTATGAAAGCAATCACTAGAAAACGCTCTTTCTAAAAATTCTCGTTTAGCTCTAAGCATAGCGGTTCTTTTCTTACTTTCATCCATAGAAACATATAAAGCTTTAATTGATTCATCAACCTTGGGTACAAAAATTTTCAACTTGAGATTTTCTACATCATGAGAAATTCTATCAATGCTTCTAGACAATCATCAATCTTATTCAAATTCTTCTATCATAGTATTGAAAACTTTTTGAGCATTGATAAATTATTTAATATTATTCTCAAGATCAGAGGTGTTCCTATTATTATTGTAAGAAGGATTACCATAGGAATTACCATAATTATTAGAGGAATTTCCAGGAAAAGGCCTAGGATTAAAATTACCTCTATAAGCATTGTTATTAAAATTGTTTCATGAGACAAAATTCACATCTATGAGATCACTATTTTGCTCAATCAAAGTAGACAAAGGCACATCATTAAGATCAATGGGAGCACTTTTATTAGCAACCAATTTCATAAGAGCATCAACTTTTTCACTCAAAGTACTAATTCCTTCAACCGAATTAACTTTTTTACTAGTAGGTGCTCTTTCGGTATGCCATTGTTAATAATTTGTCATAATATTATCAAGCAATTTAGTGGCTTCACACAAAGTAATTTCCATAAAAGTACCACCCGCGGCGGAATCTAAAAGATTTCTAGAAACAAAGTTCAATCCCGCATAAAAAATTTGTATGATCATGCAAAGATTTAAACCATGAGTAGGACAATTTCTTACCATCAACTTCATTCTTTCCCAAGATTGTGCACCATGTTCATGCTCAAGTTGCTTAAAATTCATGATTTGAGTTCTAAGGGAAATAATTTTCACGGGCGTAAAATACTTAGTAATAAAAGCATCTTTGCACTTATCCCAAGAATCGATACTATTGAGAGGCAAAGAAGAAAACCAAATTTTCGCATGATCCCTCAAAGAGAAAGGAAATAATTTCAACTTCACAATATCATTGTCCACATATTTTTTCTTTTGCATATCGCATAATTCTACGAATGTGTTTAGATGGGACGCGGCATCCTCATTAGGAGTACCGGAAAACTGATCTTTCATAACAAGATTCAACAAAGCGGTATTAATATCACAAGATTCCGCACTAGTGGCGGGAGGAGCAATCGGAGTGCTAATAAAATCATTGTTATTGGTATTGGAAAAGTCACACAACTTGGTGTTTTCTTGAGTCATCGTGACTACGCAAACAAGATTGCACACAAAAACAGATATGACAAGAAAAAGCGAATGAAAAAGAGGGCGAATAAAAAGGCAAATTTTGTGAAGTGGGGGAGATGAAAACGAGAGGCAAATGGCAAATAATGTAAATTTCAAGGAGATGAGATTTGTGATTAGGAACCTGATAGATGTTGATTATGTCTCCTCGGCAACGGTGCCAGAAATTCCTTTTGATGTCGCTTGAACTACGTCGGTATTTCCCCAAAGAGGAAGGGATGATGCAACACTGCTACGGTAGGTATTTCCTCAGTTATGAAACCAAGGTATCAATCCAATAGGAGAACCAAGTAACACTATGTAAATGGTACCTGCACACAAAGAACAAATACTTGCAACCCGACGATTAGGAGGGGTTGTCAATCCCTCTACGGGTAACGGTGCCAGAAATTGTCAAGTTGACGGGATAAAAATTGTGTAGATTGGATAAATAGATCTCGATAAAACGCGAAATAAAATAAGTAATAAAAAAGTGCAGCAAGGTATTTTTGGGTTTTTGGAATAATAGATCTGAAAACAAAAGCAAATAAAAATAGATCTCAAAGCAAATATGATAAAGAATAGACCTGGGGCATAGATTTCACTAGTGGCTTCTCTCGAGAAAATATCATTTTGTGGGTAAACAAATTACTGTTGGGCAATTGATAGAAGATTGAATAATTATGATGATATCCAAGGCAATGATCAATATATAGGCATCATGTCCAAGATTAGTAGACCAACTCCTGCCTGCATCTACTACTATTACTCCGCACATCGACCGCTATCCAACATGCATCTAGTGTATTAAGTTCATGGAGAAACGGAGTAATGCAATAAGAACGATGACATGATGTAGACGAGATCTATTCATGTAGGAATAGCCCCCATCTTGTTATCCTTAATAGCAACGATACATGCGTGTCTTGCTACCCTTCTGTCACTGGGAAAGAACACCACACGATCGAACCCATCACAAAGCAGCTCTTCCCATGGCAAGAAAAACCGATCTAGTTGGCCTAACTAAACCAAAGATTCGAAGAAGAAATACGAGGCTATAAATAATCATGCATATAAGAGATCAAAAGAAGACTCAAATAATATTCACGGATATAGATCTGATCATAAACTCAAAGTTCATCGGATCCCAACAAACACACCACAAAAAAGAGTTACATCAAATAGATCTCCAAGATACCATTGTATTGAGAATCAAAAGAGAGAGAGGAAGCCATCTAACTACTGCCTATGGACCCGTAGGTCTATGATGAACTACTCACGCATCATCGGAGAGGCACCAATGAGGATGATGAAACCCTCCGTGATGGTGTCTAGATTGGATCTTGTGGTTCTGGAACTTGCGGCGGCTGGAATTGTGTTTTGTCGACTCCCCTAGGGTTTTTGCAATTTGGGTATTTATAGGGCGAAGAGGCGGTGCGGGAGGCCACTGAGGTGGGCACAACCCACCTGGGCGCGCCTGGGCTCCTGGGGGCGCCCTGGTGGGTTGTGCTCCCCTCGGAGCCCCCTCTGGTACTTTGGCTCATCAGGTGTCTTCTGGTCCAAAAAAATTCTCCAAAAAGTTTCATTGCGTTTGTACTCCGTTTGGTACTGATATTCTGCGAAGTAAAAAACAAGCAAAAAACAGCAACTGGCACTAGGCACTATGTCAATAGGTTAGTCCCAAAAAATGATATAAAGTTGCTATAAAATGATTCTAAAACATCCAAGAATGATAATATAACAACATGGAACAAGCAAAAATTATAGATACGTTGGAGACGTATCAAGGATCTGAAGCGGGCGGGCTTCCTTTCCCCCAACTTTGCCCATCGAGCCCTAGAAGAAGGTCAGATCGTGCCGATGCCTCGCACAGGTGAACTGGTGGTGTTCGTCCCCACTTCGTCCAGGGACTAGGTTTCCCCCTCCATCCGTTCGTTCGAGGGCTGATTTTCTACTACGGACTTGACTTCCACGACCTAGCTCTGAATTCTTTCCTCGATATTTTGGCCTTCATCATCATTTGTGTGGCCTTCCTTCGGGTCCAGCTGCACTTTGGCCTATGGCTCAAGGTTTATAACGTTAAGCCGAAAATCATTGACGGCCAGCATGTAGATTGCACGGGCACCTTGGTCAGCAGGCTTTCCCGACTCGGCTAGCCGGAGGGCATGTTTGTTGACACGGTTAAGGTCTGGCAAAAGGAATGGTTCTATATCACCGAGCCCCGCGACGCGGCCTGGGCTGCCGCTCCAGAATTCAGATCCGGCCCCCCAGCGAGCAGTAAACCTCATGGACCAGAAAAGGCCTTGACTGGTGTTCCACCATCGAAGTGGAGGCGCTGCAAACACGCATCTCCAATATGATAAATGCGGGGGCCGCACTGAACAATGTGGTCCAGATTATGATCTACCGCGGTCTCCTACCTTGCCAACGCTGAGCCACCCCAATGTGGTCTTGGAAGCCCACGGACCCCCGCACCGTGCAATACCTGCACGACACTACCCGCGAGAAACTATGGAGGGCGATGTTCAAGCCGCAGAAGACGTGGCCAACTGAGAAGGAGGACATCGGCCTTGACGCCGAGAACCCGCCCAGAGAGGTAACGTAACACCGTCCCCTTTGTGTTCGGATATTTATGATACGACCATTTTGCATCATGCTTTTATGTTGATATTTATTGCATTATGAGCTGTTATTACACATTATGGTACAATACTTATGCCTTTTCTCTCTTATTTTACAAGGTTTACCCAAGGAGGGAGAATGCCGGCAGTTGGAATTCTGGACCGGAAAGGAGCAAATCTGAGAGACCTATTCTGCACAACTCCAAAAGTTCTGAAATTTTACGGAGAATTATTTTGGAATATATAAGAATTATTGGGCGAAGAAAATATCAGAGGGGACCCACTAGGTGGCCACAAGCCGGGGGGCACGCCCTACCCCCCTGGGCGCGCCCCTAGAGCTTGTGGGCGCCCTAGCAGGTCTCCGGTGTCCATCTTCTGCTATATGAAGGGTTTTTACTTGAAAAAAATCATAAGAAAGCTTTCGGGATGAAGCACCGCCATCTCCAGGCGGAACCTGGGCAGAAGCAATCTAGGGCTCCGGCGGAGCTATTCTGCTAGGGAAACTTCCCTCCGGGAGGGGGAAATCGAAGCCATCGTCATCACCAACGATCCTCTCATTGAGAGGGGGTCAATCTCCATCAACATCTTCACCAGCACCATCTCCTCTCAAACCCTAATTCATCTCTTGTATTCAATCTTTCTCCCAAAACCTTAGATTGGTACCTGTGGGTTGCTAGTGGTGTTGATTACTCCTTGTAGTTGATGCTAGTTGGTTTATTCGGTGGAAGATCATATGTTCAGATCCTTAATGATATTCAATACCCCTCTAATCTTGAACATGAATATGCTTTGTGAGTAGTTACGTTTGTTCCTGGGGACATGGGACATGTCTTGTTATAAGTAATCATGTGAATTTGGTATTCATTCAATATTTTGATGAGATGTATGTTGTCTTTCCTCTAGTGGTGGTATGTGAACGTCGACTACATGACACTTCACCATGATTTGGGCCTAGGGGAAAGCATTGTGAAGTAATAAGTAGATGATGGGTTGCTAGAGTGACAGAAGCTTAAACCCTAGTTTATGCGTTGCTTCGTAAGGGGCTGATTTGGATCCACATGTTTCATGCTATGGTTAGACTTATCTTAATTCTTCTTTCGTAGTTGCGGATGCTTGCGAGAGGGGTTAATCATAAGTGGGAGGCTTGTCCAAGTAAGGACAGCACCCAAGCACTGGTCCACCCACATATCAAATTATCAAAGTAACGAACGCAAATCATATGAGCATGATGAAAACTAACTTGACAATAATTCCCATGTGTCCTCGGGAGCGCTTTGCTTTATATAAGAGTTCGTCCAGGCTTATCCTTTGCTACAAAAAGAATTGGGCCACCTTGCTGCACCTTTGTTACACTTGTTACTTGTTACCCGTTACGAATTATCTTATCACAAAACTATCTGTTACCGATAATTTCAGTGCTTGCGGAAAATACCTTGCTGAAAACCGCTTGTCATTTCCTTCTGCTCCTCGTTGGGTTCGACACTCTTACTTATCGAAAGGACTACGATAGATCCCCTATACTTGTGGGTCATCAAGACTCTTTTCTGGCACCGTTGTCGGGGAATGAAGTGCCTTTGGTAAGTGGAATTTGGTAAGGAAACATTTATATTACGTGCTGAAATTTACTGTCACTTGTCACTATGGAAAATCATCCTTTGAGGGGTTTGTTCGGGGTATCTTCACCTCGACCAAAAGAGCAAAGAGTTGCCCCTCAACCTACTGCACCTACTGAAAATATTTATTATGAAATTCCTTTGGGTATGATAGAGAAACTGCTAGCTAATCCTTATGCAGGAGATGGAACACTACATCCTGATTTGCATCTAATCTATGTGGATGAAGTTTGTGGATTATTTAAGCTTGCAGGTTTGCGTGAGGATGATGTCAAGAAGAAGGTATTCCCTTTATCTTTGAAGGGAAAGGCATTTACATGGTATAGGCTATGTGATGATATTGGAGCTTGGAATTACAACCGATTGAAATTAGAATTTCATCAGAAGTTTTATCCTATGCATCTGGTTCATCGTGATTGGAATTATATATATAATTTTTGGCCTCGTGAAGGAGAAAGTATCGCTCAAGCTTGGGGAATTCAATGTTATATTCATGCCCCAATCATGAGCTCTCAAGAGAAATTACTATTCAGAATTTTTATGCTCGGCTTTCTCGTAATGATCAATCCATGCTCGATACTTCTTGTACTGGTTCTTTTATGAAGAAGAATATTGAATTCAAATTGGATCTCTTGGAAAGAATTAAACACAACTCTGAATATTGGGAGCTCGACGAAGGTAAGGAGTCAGGTATAAATCTTAAGTTTGATTGTGTTAAATCTTTTATGGATACTGATGCTTTTCGTGAATTTAGCACTAAATATGGACTTGACTCTGAGATAGTAACTTCTTTCTGTGAATCTTTTGCTACTCATGTTGATCTCCCTAAGGAGAAGTGGTTTAAATATCATCCTCCCATTGAAGTAAAAATAGTAGAACCCATTAAAGCTGAAGAACAAACCATTACTTATAATGTTGATCCTGTTATTCCTACTGCTTATATTGAGAAACCACATTTTCCTGTTAGGATAAAAGAACATGCTAAAGCTTCAGCTGTAGTTCGTAAGAGTTATACTAGAACACCTTGTCGGGTTACAGAAACAGGGGTGTATGTTTCCCCTGACTTGTGCACGGACGAAGAGCCTCCACTTTGGTAGCCAGAGCTCAACAAGGGAAGGCTACACCAAAATACAGAAAAAAAACCAAGCCAGAAGAACCACTCTTCGTAAGATCGAGGAGCAGATCAAGAAGACCAAGACAAGCAAGACAGCAAGGCATCACCTTGGGAAGGGCTCCGTTGCCGGGCAGGAGGACCTGGCGGGGTCAAGGCTGCCCCAAGGACAAGTCCAAGATTTCCCCGGCAGGCTTGCCGGGTCCGCCAAATGCTCATCTCCCCGCCAAGGCGCCACCGCTCCACCGCACCGCAACGCAAATCATCTATCGATGCGGTGTCGAGCCTCCAAGTGATTAGGTGGGTTCTACTAAGCACATGGCAGCCCATGGAAGACATATTATTCTCATGTGACACCCGTCCAGAGGCGTGTCAAGCAGATAAGCAGAAGAGGGTTAAGCGGCACGGCAGGCTTGCCGGGTTTCGCCCTCAGCATGACACCTAGCAGTGCATTTAATGCACTTTATCCTAACTGCTAGAGTTGGGTATGATAGCACTGTTAGCTATCTAATCACCATATAAAGACTACTTTGCCACTGTGGTCACCCCTTAAGCTATAAAAGGAGGTCCAAGGCTAACTAGCAAAGGATTTAGACTCTTGCACACTTGTACGTGCATAGCTGCTCTCCCCGAGGCCACCTTGCCGGGCTTGAGCGCTGCGAGCTCATCGTCTTCCTCCATCCAATCCACCAAAGCAGGAGTAGGGTTTTACGCTTCCCAGTGGCCCGAACCTGGGTAAAAACCACCAGCGTCACCACCATCATGTTGTTTCATGGCCTCTGCTCTTTGTGCAACGTGACCTTCCCCCTTGCCGAACCACAAAGGGGCCGACGACCCCATAGGTGATTATGCTCCACTACGACACACCTACACCCCCTGAACAAATTAAAGTTGAACCTAGTATTGCTATGGTTAAAGATCTCTTGGTCGATAATATTGATGGGCATGTTATTTATTTCTGTGGTGAAGCTGCTAGAATTGCTAAACCCGATGAAAAAGATAAACATAGATCTATTGTTGGCATGCCTGTTGTCTCTGTTAAAATAGGAGATCCTGGTTATCATGGCTTATGTGATTTGGGTGCTAGTGTGAGTGCAATTCGCTTTACTTTATATCAAGAAATTATTAATGATATTGCACCTGCTGAAATAGAAGATATTGATGTCACTATTAAGCTTGCTAATAGAGATACTATTTCACCAATTGGGATTGTTAGAGATGTTGAAGTCTTGTGTCGGAAAATAAAATACCCTACTAATTTTCTAGTTCTTGGTTCCCCACAAAATGATTTTTGTCCCATTATATTTGGTAGACCTTTCTTGAACACTGTTAATGCTAAAATAGATTGTGAGAAAGAAACTGTTAGTGTAAGTTTTGGGGATGTGTCCCATGAGTTTAATTTCTCCAAATTTCGTAGACAACCCCATGATAAAGAATTGCCTAGTAAATATGAAATTATTGGTCTTGGTTCTATTGCTGTGCCTCCTACTGATCCTTTAGAACAATATTTGCTAAACCATGAAAATGACATGTTCATGAATGAAAGAAATGAAATAGATGAGATATTCTTTAAACAAATGCCTGTTTTGAAACATAATTTACCTGTTGAGACTCTTGGAGATCCTCTACCACCCAAGAGTGATCCTGTGTTTGAGCTTAAACAATTACCTGATACTTTGAAATATGCTTATCTCAATGAGAAGAAGATATATCCTGTTATTATTAGTGCTAACCTTTCAGAGCATGAAGAAAAGAAATTATTGAAACTCTGAAAAAGCACCGTGCAGCTATTGGATATACTCTTGATGATCTTAAGGGCATTAGTCCCACTCTATGTCAGCACAAAATTAATATGGAACCTGATGCTAAACCAGTCGTTGATCACCAGTGACGGTTGAATCCCAAGATGAAAGAAGTGGTAAGAAATGAAATATTAAAGCTTCTGGAAGTAGGTATAATCTATCCTATTTGTTGGGGATGTAACTACTGGGTATGACCTGCCCAGGAGGGGCCGGGTCATGCCACTGGCTGCTTAAAGATGAAGAGGCCCGATAAGGTCCAAGAAGATATGAAGATGGCGGTTCATAGAGCAAGCCAATTGAAGGCCCAAGACCCGGAGATGACTTGAGGTCCACGGGTGTGAGCCGCCATATGTTTAAACTTCTCCTGTAAGGCAAGCTTAGTTAGAAACCGAGCCGGTCACGTTTGTGTGAGCCGGCCGGGACTCTGTAAGCCGTCGGGCATTAACCTGTATATAAAGGGGTGACCCGGCAGTGGGTTAACTCAAGAGACAACTGACCGAGAACTAGGTCAAGCGTATTCACTCCCTGGTGATCGAAACACAAGCAATACAACCTAAAGCAGGAGTAGGTTTTTACCTCGTTGAGAGGGGCCGAACCTGGGTAAACTCTCCGTGTCCTTTGTCCCGTTTAACCCCTTCAAGCTAACCTAGTTGCGATGGCTCCACACCTAAGTCCTTTTGCTAGGGCATCTGCCATGTTAAGTCCACGACAGTTGGCGCCCGCCGTGGGGCCAGCGCACGGTGGTTTCGAGTTCTTGAAGGGCAGCTTCTCAAGGATCAAGGGACATGCCGTGGGCCAGATGAGCAAGAGTCATCGCGGCAAGATCTACATCGACGACACAGGCTGGGGTCCCAAGGCCGATTCAATCGAATATGGGTACCGGGTCCCCTTCGGCGGAACCCACGTCTTCATCGGCAAGATCGGCGAGTCGGAGCCTGAGCCGGACACCTGCACCGACATCATCGAGATGGCTCAGCGCGCGCGACCCGCCAAGATTCAAGCCGCTGTGAAGCACACTTTTGTTGGGTTTGTTCATGGAGCGGATCTTGAGGAAGGATCCGCATCTGGCGAAGAGACGGTCATCTACTCTGATGATGAGTCCTCAACTGGTGAGACCAACTCAATGTATCAACTGCAAGACGGCGGGCTTGGGGGCTGTTCCGATGGCGACAGTATTCCGGACCCCTATGAGCAGCCGAACAGAGTCGCGATCTTCATGGCCGGCACGCAACCGGTGCTGAATTCATCAACTACGGCAGCTATGACTTCCGGTTCAATGGCTGAGGCGACGGCCGGCGCGAGCGGTTCTGTGCGCCCGACGGCTCAAGTTTTGTTCGAGCTCTTGGACGCCTTAGCAACTTTGTTAGAGGCAGAGGTGACTCCAGCGACTCAAGCACAGCATAAAGTGGATGTGGCAAAACTGCGAGACGAGATAGCTCAAGCCAAAATTGAGCTTACCGCTGAGAATGCTAGGATGGCGACAGAACGAGCCGCCCTAGACGCTAAGTTGCAGCGGATTCAAGCAGAAAATTTCTGGTTAACCTTGGACCAGAATGCATCCAACGCCATTCTATGAAGGAGGCACCAGAGTCGTCTACCTCCAGAGTACGATGCGAGGAATCTTTTCAACACACCTGGGGCCGGACCAAGTAATCCGCCTGAGGTAACCCGGGCTGTTGAGGTGCCCGTAACTGGGGGGACGGTTCAACCACGTGTTGCAGACCCACCTCGTTTGAATTTAACCCCGCCTCAGCAGGTGCCGACACCGCCGGGTCATTATTCTAACCCTCTGGATAACATGATTGCTGCGGTGTCGTGGCTGGCGGCTCTCCTGGTGCAAGGCGAGTCTCCCGCGGTGGTTGAGGCACGGAAGGCTGTGGAACTACTTCAAACCATGATAGTTCAACAAGCGGCGTATTCATATAGCCGTGAGCGGATTCATTCAACCCCACGCCAAAGCCGGAGTTACAGCCAGCGCATTGAGTTGCCAGTGGTTTCGAGCAGTGAGCGGCACAATAACCAGCCCCGTGGGCGTGACCCGCCACGTGCTGAGAACAATGCTCAAGCCTTGGTGGATCAGGCCAGGGCACACCGGGAGGCAGAGCTGGCGGCTCAGTTAGCGGCTTATCAGCAACCTCAGCATAACCCGTCGGTGTCTATAGAAGCTGGGATGACTTCTAGGAATGTGGGTGTGCCGTGTCTAGTGCTGGCTTTGCGTAATGAGCGCCTGCCCAAGGATTTTAAGGGCCCTCGCAAGGTGCCCAATTACACAGCTGATCAACCTCCGGAGGCATGGATTGAGAGCTATGAGATGGCCATGGAGATGTTAGATGTCAATGATGCTGTGTGCGCTAAGTATTTCACCATGATGTTGGATGAGCCAGCTCGTACCTGGCTGAAAGGGTTACCTACCAACTCCATCAGTTCATGGGCACAGTTGAAAGCACGCTTTATTCAGAATTTCAGAGATACATGTAAGCAACCCATGTCGATCATCGACCTTGACACCTGTGTCCAGCTTGACGATGAGTCAACCAATCACTGGGTCCGCCGGGTCTCGGCTGTTATTCACTCATCAGATAGCATCAACGCCGGTTCAGCCGTCCTGATTTTGGAGAAAAATTGCCATTTCCTTCCCCTCAAACAGAAGCTAGGGCGGCTTAAGCGCCACTGCAATGATATGGGAGAGCTCATGGTGGCTCTCACCAAATATGCCGACTCAGATAGTACTAAAGACCCAGCGTCTGATGAAGAGAAGGCTGGCAAGGGAAGAAGGGCGGCAATGGAAAGGGACAGCATCACAATACGGCGGGTCAAGGTAACAACGGTAAGCGCAAGCAAACCGATGGTGGTTCAGACTTTGTGGCTAACACCAGGACACAGAATAGCAATCAGCACCGTAAGGGGAAATCATCAGTGCCCCGGTTTGGTGGGCCCAAGTTTAACCTGGAGGCGATAATGAATCAACCTTGTCTGAAGCACGGTTCTCAGGATAAGCCGGCCACTCATTTGTGGAAAGATTGCTTCATCATGAGGGAGTATAGAAATTCCGGTTTTTATCAGAACCATCACGGCCCGAATGGCGGGTCAGGATCCGGCTCTCACGGGCCCGGCTTTGGAGGTGGCGGTTCAAACTCTGGTTTTCAAGGCCAAGGCAATCAAGGTGGTGTTAATCAGCAGCCCGATCAGGGTAATCAGCAGCAGAAGTCTGGTTATCAGAGTAATCCAAAGCAGCTGAACAGTGGCCAATATCATGTTTTTACCATGAATTTGTGCAAGCGAGATCAGAAGGTTCATAAACACGCGGTGAGCATGGTCGAGCCGGCAGTCCCTCGATACTTGCGATGGTCAGAACAACCCATTGTATGGAGTCGTGAGGATCACCCGCTCCGGGTTGACAACCCGGGTCAGCTGGCTTTGTTGGTGGCTCCTCAGGTTGGAGGATACAAGTTCACAAAGGTACTTATGGACGGAGGCAGCAGTATAAATATCCTCTACTATGATACTTTTCGCCGTATGAGTTTGACTGATAAAGATCTTAAGCCGTCTTCTACTGTTTTTCATGGGGTGGTGCCTGGTAAGTCGGCATAACCAGTGGGCAAGATAGCCTTGGAAGTGGCTTTTGGCAATGAGCATGAGCATGATGACAGGGCTGAAACATTGACTTTTGAGGTGGTCAAGATCAAGAGCCCTTACCACGCCCTGTTTGGACGGCCGGCTTATGCCAAGTTTATGGCACGGCCTTGTTATATTTATCTGCAGCTTAAAATGCCGGGTCGTAAGGGTACCATCACGGTGCATGGTGATAGGAAGATAGCTTTGGAATGTGAAGAGGGCGATGCTGCCTACGCTGAGTCTGTTTGTGCGATAGAAGAGTTGAAGTTCTACAAAGATAATGTTGACCCGGCGGATATGACCCCTTTGAACAAGCCAACCACAGAGCATGACCCCTTGTTGAAGTTTAAGTCAGCAGATGACACCAAGCAGGTCGATTTTGTCCCTGGCGATTCATCCCAACAGTTCATTATCAGTGCCAACCTGGATCCGAAATAGGAAAGCGCGCTCATCGAGTTCATCCGTGAGAACCGGGACATCTTTGCATGGAAGCCTTCAGACATGCCAGGTGTACCGAGGGAACTCGCTGAGCACACTCTCAATATTGATCCAAAGTTTAAACCGGCCAAGCAATTTCTTCGTCGTTTTAATGAAGAGAGGCGCAGGGCCATTGGTAAAGAGGTGGCCCGGCTCTTGGCGGCCGGGTTTATCGTTGAAGTTTTTCATCCTGAATGGTTGGCTAACCCGGTGCTGGTACTTAAGAAAAACGGCACTTGGCGTATGTGTGTGGATTACACGGACCTTAACAAGGCCTATCCGGCTGATCCTTTTGCTCTCCCTCGTATTGATCAGATCATTGATGCTACGGCGGGTTGTGAGCGTTTGAGTTTTTTGGATGCTTATTCTGGTTATCATCAGATCAAGATGGCAGTTAAGGACCAGGAGAAAATCATCTTTCATCACTCCCTTTGGAGCCTTCTGTTATGTGTCTATGCCTTTTGGGCTCAAGAGTGCCCAGGCGACTTATCAGCGTTGTGTTCAAAATTGCCTCCACAACCAAATTGGATGCAATGTTCATGCTTATGTGGATGATATTGTTGTGAAGTCCAGGAAGAAGGAGACCTTGTTAGATGATTTAAAGGAGACCTTTGACAACCTTCGGGTCTACAAGATGATGCTTAACCCGGCCAAGTGTGTCTTTGGCGTGCCCGCAGGCAAGCTCTTGGGTTTTTTGGTCTCTGAGAGAGGTATTGAAGCTAACCCGGAGAAAATCAAGGCTATCACTTCTTTGGCTAAGCCGGCATGTATTAACGACGTCCATCGTTTGGCGGGTCGTATAGCGGCTTTAAGCCGGTTTATAAGTCGCCTGGGAGAAAAGGCTATTCCCCTCTACCAGATGATGAAGAAAACAAATCGCTTTGTTTGGAGTGATGCTGCTAATCAGGCGTTCGAGGTGCTTAAAAAACAGTTGGCTGAGCCGCCGGTTCTTGCAGCTCCTATTGACAAGGAGCCCTTGCTTTTATATGTGGCTGCTAATAGCAGAGCCGTCAGCGTGGCGGTTGTTGTGGAAAGGAAGGAATTAGGCAAGGAATATCCGGTTCAGAGGCCGGTTTACTATGTCAGTGAGGTACTAATTGAATCTAAGCAGAGGTACCCACATTGGCAGAAGCTGGTTTACGGAGTGTTCATGGCTAGTCATAAGTTGAAACAATATTTCCTTGGTCATCCCATCACTGTGGTCAGTTCTGCTCCTCTAGGGGATATTATTCAAAACAGAGAAGCTACAGGCCGGGTGGCCAAGTGGGCCATTGAGCTTGGACCCCATGGTTTGAAATATATGCCCCGGACAGCCATCAAGTCTCAAGCACTTGTGGATTTCATCAATGACTAGGCAAAATTGCAGATGCCTGAGGAGAAGCCTGATAATACGTATTGGACTATACATTTTGATGGATCCAGGCAGTTGGAAGGCTCGGGGGCTGGAGTTATTTTGACTTCCCCACGAGGTGATAAGTTTTGCTATGTCTTAAGGTTGATGTTTCCTTGTACTAACAATGCAGCTGAGTATGAGGCCTTACTCCATGGTCTTTGGATGGCTAAAGAGATGAACCTAAGCCAGGTTTGGTGTTTTGGCGATTCAGATCTAGTGGTTCAGCAAGTTTCAGGAACTTGGGATTCCAAAGACCCACTCATGGCGGCTTATCGCCGGGCGGTTGATGCTATTGCTGGCCATTTCAAAGGTTATCAAGTGGAACATGTTGATCGCAGGAAAAATGAGGTGGCTGATGCTTTAAGCTGGCTGGGGTCTCAGCGTAAGCCGGTACCACCTAATGTTTTTCTTGATATTCTAAGAAATCCTTCGATTAAGTTGCCTACGGAAGAGGATCTTGCTGTCCCTGACCCGGAGGCGCAGTTGGTGGCGGCTCTTCATGCTATTCCTGATTGGACAGTTCCATATTTGGCTTATATGACCCGAGGTGAGTTACCTGAGGACAAAACTTTGGCCAGGAAAATAACCCGGCGGTCTAAGTCAATGGCGAGTTACACCGATGCAGCGTTACAGGGGTGTTTCAGCGATGTATCTCTCCTGAAGAGGGCCGTGAAATTCTAAGGGAGATTCATGAAGGAGATTGTGGTCATCATGCCAGCTCTAAATCTCTCGTGGCTAAGGCTTTTCGTCATGGGTTTTATTGGCTGACGGCTCATGCTGATGCAGAGGATCTGGTTAGCAAGTGCGACGGTTGTCAGAAGTTTTCCAGATGAGCTCATGTGCCGGCTCAGGAATTGCGGATGATTCCAATCACTTGGCCGTTTGCAGTCTGGGGGCTAGATATGGTTGGACCTTTCAAGAGATCCAAGGACAAAAAGACCCACCTTTTGGTGGCGGTTGACAAATTTACAAAGTGGGCTGAGGCAGAGCCGGTCAGTAAATGTGATGCGGCAACGGCGGTTCAATTCATTAAAAAGGTGATTTTCCGCTTTGGCTACCCTCATAGCATTATAACTGATAATGGTACTAATCTGTCTAAGGGTGCTATGAAAGAGTTTTATCAACGAGAGCATATTCTTCTTGACGTCTCATCAGTGGCTCACCCCCAGTCCAATGGTCAAGCTGAAAGGGCCAATCAAGAGATCTTGAGAGGTATCAAGCCCCAGCTTATGGTCCCTTTGCAGAGGACGCTGGGTTGTTGGGTTGAGGAATTACCCTTAGTGCTTTGGAGTATCAATACTACCCCCAACAGATCCACGGGTTATACGCCTTTCTTCATGGTCTACGCAGCAGAGGCGGTTCTTCCCAGTGACATCCGTCACGATTCGCCCCGTGTGGCGGCTTACGTTGAAACTGATAATGAAAAAGCACGTCAGGATGATCTCGACCTCCTGGATGAGGAGCGTGACCTGGCGGAGGCTCGTTCGGCGATTTACCAGCAAGATCTACGTCATTATCATAGCCGTCGGGTTAAAACCCGGACCTTTCAAGAAGGTGACTTGGTGCTCCGGCTTATTCAGGATCAAACAGATATGCACAAATTATCCCCACCTTGGGAAGGGCCTTTTGTGGTCAGCAAAAACCTGAACAACGGGTCATACTACCTCATTGATATTCGAGACCACAAGGACTCACGTACATCGGAGGAGGAGACTAGCCGGCCTTGGAACATTGCTCATCTTCGGCCTTATTACACTTGAGCCACTGGCTCTTGTGTTGTACATATTTTCATCCATGTATATATTGTGATCAAGTATAATAAAGCCGGCATCCCTGATAATTCAGGGCCTCTGTCGTTTCATTTCTGAGTATTTGAGTCTTTATTGTCAGTTCATAAGATCCCTTGGGGGCTTCCTGCTCATTGAGCATAGCTATGACTACCCTATTGATCCAGCTTATACGCCTTGTTGCAAATCACTTGGGGGCTTATTGCCCAAGTAAAAGGTTACCAAAGAGAACTTGCTGCAGCGCACAGTTCAAACATAGGTATCCTGCCTTGAGGGCTCATTATATATCACTTGGGGGCTTCCTGTTCAATGAGCATAGCTTTATTTACCCTTTTTGATCGGCTTGTACGCCAGGTGTAAAACACCAAATTACGGTTTATCCTGCCTGGTATGTCTGCCACTCCGCCCAGGTAATCCTGGAATGACCCGTCGTACTCTTGATAGTCAATCTTATAAAGACTCTGAACTTGTCAAAGTTTAAACGGCGGTTGGTCATGTGAGGCCCGGCTTACAGGTTTGAATGAAGGATTAACTCAGTGGCTATGCGGCCCATGAACATCACTTGATATTGAGGCTTGGCAGCCTATGAAAGTCTTGTTTTTTCTGATTTGTTATTTTTTCGAACACTATTTGGGTTCATATCATTGCACCATATTGACATATGGATTAAAACAATTCAGGCCATGTAGCCTTAATCCTTATGGCTCGTATTTGAGCATATCTGGGGTTTTGATAACCCGGTCTGGCTTTGGACGATAAGTCACCAGTATATTTTGATTGTGCACTTGGAGTTATTGCGCTCTAAGTTTTTTGGGCTGTTACCCTTATTGCATATGGCGTTGTAAGCTGGCAGTATGAACCAGTCTCACAGGTATGTTTTTACTTGTTATATGAATATGTGAGGTTTGATAACCCGCCCTGGTTATGGACTATACAGTCACCAGTAAATTTTATATGGGACATCATGACCCGCCCGGGATTAAACCGCCAGGGTACATGTTATTTGCTTGTGTGCAGGGAATATGATAATATGACCTATATGATTAATAACATTATGAGCATAAGCAGCGGATCTTCAAATGTTAGATCGGCGGTTTAAAACATTATGCAAATAAGCATGCACGATGGCATGACAAGATCACTGTTTTACACTAGCCTATTACAAGGCTTTCTGCGGCCCAATTGATTGAAAGTTTTTCAGAACAAAATACGCTGGGTTGCAGTCTGAGAACCACCTTGTGATTCAGTTGCCCTGGTCTTGGCGAGTTGAAGCTTCCGGGTCATCTAGTGTTGGTTCTTCTTCTTCCTCCACTGGCTGGAAATCAGGTGATGTCCAATTGATGCCAGTTACGACTTTGAATACAGCCTCATCATCTATGAGCGTGGATGGATCAATATCAGGAGCAAAGGTGTGCTTACATGTTGGTGGAATAAGATCCATAACTGGATAAACCGGTGTTTTCACTTTTGCGTTTTCAACAGTATAAGCCGCCTGATACTTGGAGAGATCAGTCTCCTCAGCCAACTTGCTTGCCAAAGGACACATTTCCTTTACAATTTTGGTGAAGTCGTCTGCACTGAAGGGAGACCCATCTTCTTTTAAGCTGGGACAGCCAGTGGCCAATTCCTCCGGGTCAAGCTCTGCCTGCCATGCCTTGGCCCGGCTCAGGGCGATGATGGCACCAGCTCTGGCGGCTGACCGCTTTATCTCCTCCACCCTTTGGGGTATGACGGACAGTTTGTCCAGTGTTTCTCTGATGAGTGAAGGTGGTTGTTTAGTACGAGAGACGGCAGCTATAGCTCGTTGAGCGCCGGTGTATAACTGCTCCACAAGGGTGTATGCAGCTTTGAGCTTCACACGCATGTCTGGGCCAAGGTTGGAAATTCTAGAGCCTGCATTAGCAAAGATATTGATAAACCGGCTAATGATTGTTATACATTGATGGTGAAAGATTGAAGTACTATATTACTTACCAAAGATGGCAGTTGCCATGCTATTGATTTGATGTTTCAAGCCGGATAACTCGTCAGTCACCGGCTTTAGAGCAGCTTCAGCATCTTCTGCTCTTTTTAACAGAGTCGCCTTCTCGGTGTCCCAGCCGGTTCTTTTAGCGCTGAAATCCCTTTTTAACTTTTCAATCTCTTCAAAGGTGGGTTTCAGCTCTGATTTGGCCTTTGAAGTCTCTGATTGTTGGGATTGGATGTTTTGCCGCAGATCAGTGACTTGAGATTCCTTCATATTCAATTCAGCCTGCCATATACAAAGACAGGCAGTATGTGGTTATGATAATCATCTTATTTGAAGTCCCAAGCATAATACAAGTATTTTACTTGGCACTTGGGGGCTAATGCATGTTGCTTCTTTTTAAGACAAATCTTTAATGACCCGGCTAGCTTTCTCAACGGCAGCAGGATCATAGGGGCTACATATGTGGATTTGTTCACAAGGCATGATGATAAGTCCCGGCTTAGCTATGCAGCTTAAGCCGGCCCTTGGGGGCTACATATGCGGATTTTAGCGCTACAATTTGAAGTCCCGGCTTAAAGCTTCCAGTTTAAGCCGGCCCTTGAGGGCTGCTCATTTTGATTCAACAAAGTTAACAATTGCTATGGAATAGCTACAAGGTCAAAAATGCTATTTAAGTCTACAACATATTCACTCCTTTCATATTCAGTAGACTTGGCGGTTGACAGTTATGTATACGAGAAGAATTTTCAGTGTTTACCTCAAAACGCTCCTTCATCAGATTGACTAAGCCGGCTTCAAAGTCACGGCTATTATGAAGGTGGTTTAAGTAACCCGCGTGAATCTCCTGAGCATTGAACTAAGCATAACTCTCCAAATCCAGCTTCCATTTGCCTTTTTCAGCAGCTGAAAATTCCTCCTTGGCGCTATGTTTTGCTAAGACTGTGGGCTTGGCCTGTTCTGCATAACCAGTCCCGGTGACGATAACATCTTCAGCCTCTTTTTCAGCAGGCTTGATGGGACTTGGCGGCTTAGCTGTGGCCGGGTTAACATCCATGAAGTCTAGTGTGACATGGTGCTCTTCTGGCGGCGGATCATCCATAGCTGCTTCAGAAGTTTGATGCAAAGATTCAGATAGTGTCTATTTCTCCGGGTCAGCAGCTTTGGGATCTTCAGTGGTATTGGTGTTTTCGCCCGGCTTATTTGTCTTCGCCTTCTTGCTTGGCTTGGCTTGACCGCTGACAATGAGACATAAAGATGTGAGCATGATAATTTACAAAGGGTTTAAAAGCAAAGAAATTCAATATCCTCACCCAGGGGCGACTTTGAAGAGCGGGATCTGAGTCCCAGTGGAGTCACCAGATGAGGAGTTAGAAGTTCCCTGATAGTATGAATCAGAAAGGTTAAGAGGTTGTCGAATAAGACCCGCCTTCGGAAAAGCTAAGTCGGAAATCTGTGAAACCTCTGCTCGGCGCTTGCGAGGAACCGGCGTGTTGGGTAAACCAGAGGAGAGAATCCCATCGCCATTGTTCCAGGTTGTGCGGCGAACTTCATGCTGCTGTTTCTTCAAAATAAAGTTGGGATCCAAGTAATCTAAAGGGTGAGAAAACCTTACTTTCCGGCTCGCTTGACGAACTTTCTGTCTTGGCAAAGGTTCGGAGTCAGAGGAAAGGATAGTTATCTCTTCACCGTCTGCATTGCTGGCCTCCGCATCATCCTGATAGTAATCAATGTCAATAAGATGAACAAAGAAAGAGCCAAGGGAGTCAAGTTCTACCTCCGACTCATCATCTAGAGTAAAAAGATCAGTTGCATCTGCCTTCTTTTTGGTAGGCTTCTTGATCACCTTGGTCTTGTTTCTGACCTTCTTGGCCGGTTTATCTTGGAGTTTCTTGTTCCAAAAGGGGGAGTCAGACTATAGAAGTTCAAGTAAGATTGAGAAGGTAGATTGACAGATAATGAGTTAATGAAAGTTGCTCAAAAATACTTACAGCTGGCGGCTTGTTGACGGTGCAGAAGGGGTTCAGCCCCACTTTGCTACAAGTCTCTAGACTCTCGTTGAGCAGAGTCTTTGTTATATCATTGATTTGTTTATCATCCAGACGGATTGGAGAGTAACGCAGTGGATCTTTAACATCGCCGATATACTCACACATTAAGCCGGATCGGCAGCTTAAGGGCAAGATTCTCCATGCGACCCAGCAACGAACCAGATCGACTCCAGTCAAACCATTGGCCATCAAGGCTCTGATCTTTGAAAATATGGGCATATATTTGTCCCGTTCTTCTTTACTGATCCGTTCTGGGAGAGGATGTCTGTTGCTAAGCCGGCTTTCACGATAACCCGGCAGAGGATTTTCGTCTTTTGGAGAGGTGTCTTTGCAATAGAACCAAGTCTGGTTCCAGTCCTTAGGATGGCTGGGAGGTGCGGCAGCAGGAAACGTGGCTTCTTTCCATCTTTGAATTGAAATGCCACCTAGTTCTAAGATGGGCCCGTTCGTGAACTCGGTCTGGTGGTTCAGGTAATAGAATTCTCTAAACAGTTCTACAGTGGGCTCCTGTTGAAGATACACTTCGCAAAAAACTTGGGAGTTGCAGATGTTTGAAACAGAGTTGGGCCCAATATCTTGCGGATGGAGTTGAAAGAAGTGCAACACATCACGAAAGAATTTTGAGCCGGGTGGAGTGAACCCCCGGAGCATGTGATCAGTAAAAACTACAACTTCGCCTTCTTTTGGGTTAGGAGTGGTCTCGGTTCCTGGGACTCTCCAGTGGATAATGTTCTTTGCGGCTAAGATGCCCACCTGAACATGCTCGTTCAGCGTTTGCTCGGTAACCCGGGAGGCGACCCAGTTGCATGAAGTAACAGTTTTGGTCATTCTGTTGATGAAAGCCTAGAAAAGAGAATATTGCCGGATTAAGGTTATGCTCTTAAGCCGTCCAGTGATCAACAAGTAAGTGCGTTATGCAAGGCCAATTCGTATGCAGAGGGTATGTGCTATAAACATTGGTATGGTTAAACCGGAAGATGATGCCGGGTCATACAGGTTCTGAACATATACTGACGGCTTAAAGAGGGGCTAATGGTGTCCGGCGGGTTACGGCCTATCTCATAAGCCGCCCGCACGGCTGCAGTTCACCAGTATCTGTAGGCCTATGAGTGAAATTTTGCTAAGTGCTAAACAAACAGGTTTCACAAATCAGTTATATTATTTTGGATCTACAGCAGTTCAGAAAAGAAAATAAATTTTGAACCTAAGGTCGCGGCAGTAGAAGAACTCATGTGCTCAGATGGGATCTTATGCAGAAAAGGTATCTTCTGCGATTGGAAACGGATGCTAAAGCTATTACCACATATCTTCAGTATTCTGTTCAGATCCAACTACGCGATCTAAAGAGGAAAATGAAGAACGGCGAAGAGCTCCGATGAACTGAGCAAACCCTAGTGTAGATCTGATGCGAAGCAAAATGGGTGCCTATTGATGCTGATGAACAGCGAAAGTGCACCGCGTCTCTCTGGTCCGTTCAGGTTGATGCAGCGGCCGGAGTTGGTGACGCTGGAGGAAGACGGTGGCGGCGGAGCTCGGGTTTGCAGAGGCGTTGCAAGGAGGAAGACGGAGACGAGGGGGCAAGGGTAAAAAGTAAAAGAAGGACCCCTGTCCCTATTTATAAGGAAGTGGATAGATGGCATGCGCGGGAATCGAGGAGGCCGAAAAATGGTTATGTGGCTATGTGGACGCCTTGATTTTTGGGAGGTCCATTAAGATAAAGATCTGTTGAGATGTCCTGGGCTTTGTGCGAAGTTAATGCGCAATGATGTCATGGCGGGTTAACACGATTCTGAGATGTGACATCATGGCGGGTTACAATGAATTGGAAAAGAATTGATAAAGGAAGATTCTGCTAAGTCAAGTGGTGAGGATTGATGTGAACCAGTTCAAATCAACCTGGGGCCTAATGTTGGGGATGTAACTACTGGGTATGACCCGCCCAGGAGGGGCCGGGTCATGCCACTGGCGGCTTAAAGATGAAGAGGCCCGATAAGGTCCAAGAAGATATGAAGATGGCGGTTCATAGAGCAAGCCAATTGAAGGCCCAAGACCCGGAGATGCCTTGAGGTCCACGGGTGTGAGCCGCCATATGTTTAAACTTGTCCTATAAGGCAAGCTTAGTTAGAAACCGAGCCGGTCACATTTGTGTGAGCCGGCCGGGACTCTGTAAGCCGCCGGGCATTAACCTGTATATAAAGGGGTGACCCAGCGGTGGGTTAACTCAAGAAACAACTGATCGAGAACTAGGTCAAGTGTATTCGCTCCCTGGTGATCGAAACCCAAGTAATACAACCTAAAGCAGGAGTAGGTTTTTACCTCATTGAGAGGGGCCGAACCTGGGTAAACTCTCTGTGTCCTTTGTCCCGTTTAACCCCTTCAAGCTAACCTATTTGCGATGGCTCCACACCTAAGTCCTTTTGCTAGGGCATCTACCGTGTTAAGTCCACGACACTATTGCTGATAGTAGATAGGTAAGTCCAGTTCATTGTGTCCCTAAGAAGGGAGGTATTACTGTTGTTCCTAATGATAAGAATGAATTGATTCCACAAAGAATTGTCACAGGTTATAGAATTGTAATTGATTTTAGAAAATTAAATAAAGCTACTAGGAAAGATCATTATCCTCTGCCATTTATTGATCAAATGCTAGAAAGACTTTCAAAACATACACATTTCTGCTTTCTAGATGGATACTCTGGTTTTTCCCAAATACCTGTGTCACAAGAGGATCAAGAAAAAATTACTTTTACAGGCCCTTTTGGTACTTTTGCTTATAGACGTATGCCTTTTGGTTTATGCAATGCACCTGCTACCTTTCAAATATGTATGACTGCTATATTCTCTGACTTTTGTGAAAACAGTGTTGAGGTCTTCATGGATGATTTCTTCATTTACGGAACTTCTTTTGATGATTGCTTAAGCAACCTTGATCGAGTTTTGCAGAGATGTCAAGAAACTAATCTTGTCTTGAATTGGGAGAAGTGCCACTTTATGGTTAATGAAGGTATTGTCTTGGGGCATAAAATCTCTGAAAGAGGTATTGAAGTTGATAAAGCTAAAGTTGATGCTATTGAAAAAATGTCGTGTCCTAAAGATATCAAAGCATTAAGAAGTTTCCTTGGTCATGTTGGTTTCTATAGGAGATTTATTAAAGACTTCTCTAAAATTTCTAGGCCTCTTACTAATCTCTTGCAAAAATATGTTCCATTTGTTTTTGATGATGATTGTGTAGAAGCATTTGAAATACTTAAGAAAGCCTTAATTTCTGCACCTATTGTTCAACCACCTGATTGGGACCTACCCTTTGAAATTATGTGTGATGCTAGTGATTATGCTGTTGGTGCTGTTCTAGCACAAAGAGTTAATAAGAAATTAAATGTTACCCATTATGCTAGTAAAACCCTAGACAGTGCTCAAAGAAATTATGCTACTATTGAAAAAGAATGTTTAGCAGTTGTATTTGCTTGTGACAAGTTCAGATCTTATATTGTTGATTCTAAGGTAACTGTTCACACTGATCATGCTGCTATTAAATATCTTATGGAAAAGAAAGATGCTAAACCTAGATTTATTAGGTGGGTTCTCTTGTTACAAGAATTTGATTTACATATTATTGAAAGAAAGGGGGCTGAGAACCCCGTAGCAGACAACTTGTCTAGGTTAGAAAATATTCTTGATGACCCACTACATATTGATGATAGCTTTCCTGATGAACAATTAGCTGTCATAAATGCTTCTCATAGTACTCCATGGTATGCAGACTGTGCTAATTATATTGTTGCTAAATTTTTACCACCTAGTTTCACATACCAACAAAAAAAAATTCTATGATTTGAGGCATTACTTTTGGGATGACCCACACCTTTATAAAGAAGGAGTAGATGGTGTTATTAGATGTTGTGTACCTGAGCATGAACAGGAACATATCCTACGCAAGTGTCACTCTGAGGCCTACGGAGGACACCATGCTGGAGATAGAACTGCACACAGGGTATTACAATCTGATTTTTATTGGCCTGCTCTCTTCAAAGATGCTCGTAAGTTTGTCTTGTCTTGTGATGAATGTCAAAGAATTGGTAATATTAGTAGACGACAGGAAATGCTTATGAATTATTCACTTGTTATTGAACCATTTGATGTTTGGGGATTTGATTATATGGGACCTTTTCCTTCCTCCAATGGGTATACACATATTTTGGTTGCTGTTGATTATGTTACTAAGTGGGTAGAAGCAATTCCAACTAGTAGTGCTGATCATAACACCTCAATTGAAATGCTTAAAGAAGTTATTTTCCCGAGGTTTGGAGTCCCTACATATTTAATGACTGATGGTGGTTCACACTTTATTCATGGTGCTTTCCGTAAATTGCTTGCTAAGTATGATGTTAACCATAGAATTGCATCTCCTTATCATCCTCAGTCTAGTGGTCAAGTAGAATTGAGTAATAGAGAAATAAAATTGATCTTGCAAGAGACTGTTAATAGATCTAGAAAGAATTGGTCTAAGAAACATGATGATGCATTATGGGCTTATAGAACTGCTTATAAGAATCCTATGGGTATGTCTCCATGTAAAATGGTTTATGGAAAAGCATGTCACTTACCTCTCGAACTAGAACATAAAGCTTATTGGGCAATTAAAGAGCTCAACTATGATTTCAAACTTGCCGGTAACATGAGGTTATTTGACATTAGCTCACTTGATGAATGGTGAACCCAAGCCTATGAGAATGCCAAATTGTTTAAAGAAAAAGTTAAAAGATGGCATGACAAAAGGATACAAAAGCGTGAATTCAATGTAGGTGACCATGTCTTGCTATACAATTCTCGCTTAAGATTTTTTGCAGGAAAACTTCTCTCTAAATGGGAAGGGCCTTACATTATCGAGGAAGTTTATCATTCCGGTGCCATCAAAATCAACAACGCCGAAGGCAATAATCCGAAGGTGGTAAACGGGCAAAGAATCAAACATTATATCTCAGGTACTCCCAGAAATGTAGAAACCAATATTATTAATACCATAACACCAGAGGAGTATATAAAGGAGACCTACCAAAACACTCCAGATCCCCGAAAAGGAATAGGTATGTGATACGGTAAGTAAATCGACTCCAAAACTTTTCCAAAGGCAATTTTACTCCATTTTGGAATATTTAAAAAACTAGACAATATCCCGCGCTCTGCTGTGGGACTTTCTGCTTACATTTGATGAAAAGGAAATATGGCTTGAAATGTTAAACAAATCCATTTACATTTGACATGTAGATGTTACAGATTTAAATGTGGAATAACATTTAACAAACATAAAAATATTTATTACTAATGTATAGGAATTCCGCTTCTCAGTAGTTAGGTTGGTTTGTAAGAGCATTACTCTTGTACTCTTCATTGGCTTATAGTGACTTCAAATGAAGCATATGTTCACCTATACACAAATGTCCAACTTCATGTAGCCAAGTTTAACTACCAGAAAAAAGGAACATGAGATGGCCATATGACAACCTAAACCTAATCATCATGTCATCAAGCGAGACATGAGTAGCCAACTGAGATATATATTATTCATGAGCATCCCTCCATTCCTGTACCATATACATCTATGTTTCATTGTTGTGGCATAGGAAATCATATATCACAATTTACCAATAGTCGAGAAGAACAACCGATATTTATCTTAGGATGGAAAATAATACAAACCTTGATTCATCTACAGACATAATTATAGAAGGCATATCAAAAAATAGCAAATCAAATATAGTAGGATAACCTGATGTTAAGTAGCAAGATAATAGATGAGGGTTAGGAATGGAGCCATAGTGGAATTAGGAACAACCTGTTATGAATCAAATGCAGTGAGGCTTTGGGAGATGTACCAACAAAGGATGGGAATTCCAAATTTCTTTGAGCACTATAACTTGTATGAGAAAATAAAAAGTAGCACGGCGAGCTTAATTTCAGAAATTAAATAGGGGATTAAGATAAGGGAGTAGTTACCTGCTAATGGGCAAGGTTTTGGGCACCATCATGGAAAGACAGGAGCATTGTGGTAACCCCGTATTGAATATCTGACCAGTACATTTTTGCAATCAAACAATATCATCACCATGGCTCAAAACAGATCTGCTATCCTTTGTGTATCATAGGTCTCAGCAGTTTCTTCTCAACTGTAATGTAGTTTTAATCAATAATAATTGAACCAAGACGTGCCTTCTTTAGGTTTCTACTGAAATTTTGATCCTGACTTCAAATTAACTACTGAAGTGACTACTATTATGCGTGTGACATCATTAGGATGCAACATGGAAGTACTGGGAGTTCTTTTTCCGAACTTAGGTTGCGAACTCATATGTACTTCAAACATTCGAGCAGCAGGATCCAAATCCGTACGCAACCGAATTATAGAACCCGATGTCCAAGGACAACATGTTGTAGTAGGAGTAACAGAGGGATCATACATGTTGCCACATTGGACATCCAGACAAAATTAAATCCAACGGCAGTGGTCTCAGCAACTTCTTCCCAACTTAATGTATTTTTATCAATAATAACTGAATGAAGATGTATCATCTTTAGGTATCTATATACTTCAATCCTGACTTCAGATTAACTACTGAAGTGATCCAAGAAATGATCATAGTTGTCAGATCGACGACCCAATATTGAAACATACCAGATTGGCGGAGATAGCTTAGTGAAGAGGGAGTTGTTGATCCGTCCTTGTAGTCCGACAGCGACGGCGAGCGTGGTGACTATGGCGGGGTGCAACGACGGCATCCTCGGGCGCTAGTAGCTGCTTCACGTCCCACCAGTTCTTTTGTACCTAAGCGGACACAGACCACGTGATGGAGAGGTCAGATCTAGACCACTGGAGATGCCGAGGAAGGTCGGGTGAAGCGCGAGAGAGTGGCATACCATTCGTTATGCCCTCGATTGACTTGGCCATAGAGAACGCGAGAACCTCAGAGCGGGCAGTTGCCGAATAAGTCCAGGTTGGAGGTGTGTGACGCCACAAGTGGTGGCTGCACGCTGGAGGCGGCGTCTCCCACTGAGAGCCGGCTGCTAGAAGAAGCTTCCAGCCTCTGCCTCCTCCAGACCTGTACCAGCAGGCTACAGGCGACGGGTGCTCCACTGCTTTATAGGGGGAATCAGCCCATCTATTATTCCTGCATTAATTTGGTGGAGAAGAGGAATGGGATGGGAGTTTTCTTTAGATAAAGGAGAGGACCGGAGTGGAAGAAGAAGAGATAGACTTTGGAAGATTTAATTGGGGGCATTGACTTGGCCATAGCACCGCAGTACGTGGGCACTGTAGCTCACTCCAAAATAGCCCATGTAATAAATAAAGAAAAAGAGAAGCCAATTCTCAGAAAAAGTGGAATTGCAAATGCATCATGGCTGTCACAAAAATAAGGTTTCTGGGAGGTCGAGAGGCACAACCTTTTTTCACGGAGTTTGGCTATTCGGCTGCACGGTTGGGTTGGAAACGGAACCATTTACATGAACAATGCTGCTATTCGTTTCAGAAGAAAAGCTGCTGATGTCGCATTGACTATTGAGATGGCATAGCTGAATGTTGAGGTGATGTGGATAGCTTGCATGTCAAGATAAATAGGATAGTGGGGATGGATCTCTTAAGTATATAGGATTAGGAAAATTAAAAGTAGTCCGAAAATCGCACGAGGAGGCGACAAGCCTTGGGGGCGCGCCCTACCCCCCTGGGCGTGCCTCCCAGGCTTGTGGCCACCTCATGTGCCTCCTGGACTCCGTTTTCTTGCAGTATACTTCTTTTGGTTGGTAAAAATTCATTATATAATCTCCCAAAGGTTTTGACCACTGTATCACGGCAATATCCTCTGTTCTTGTTTAGTGTTGCTTTCCTGGAAGATCTGAAAATATGTCGTCTCAGGATTCAGAGGGAGAGAGCTATGTCGCTGATTATATAGCAAACCCAAAGGTCTATGGAGAGGCAGAGCATTATGGTTGGACTACGGAGGAGGAGGAAGACTTCGACATGGAGAAAACATGGAACGATAGCTCTAACAAAGATGAAGATCCACTACCTCAACCCGGTGATATGCACATGGAATTCAAGAAGTCCAGCCTTCCTAAGGTCCAATCTGTACCACCACATTTTCTGCAGCACAGCAAGGCGGTGTTATGCAAAAATATATTAAGGCTCGAGTTCAAGAATGATGATCTAAGGGAGGAAAATTTTAGCCTCAGACGCAAGCTGGAAAAGAAGAATGCTACAACTCCATCATCACCACCTCCGAAGAAAGAGACTTGAGTATATGGGTAAGTGCACTCCCCTTGGCTAGTGCCAAGCTTGGGGGAGGTGCCCCGGTATCGTATCACCATCACATCTTTACCTTTATTGTTTTTCTTAGCTCGATCCTTTTGGCTATATCTTGGTTTAGTAGAATAAAGTTTTTCTTTAGTATGATCTAGTATTGAGTTTTGCTTTGTGTTCCCTCTATGTAATTGAGTTTGAGAGTTATATAATAAAGAGTAGTTTTGAGTTGAGGGCTTTGCTTTCTTGCTATGATCTTGAGAAAAAGAAAAAAAATAGAGATGAAAGAAATAAAAAGATTATATAATAATCTTTTGGGAAGTGATGACTTCACATATAAGAAGTATGTCGTATAAAATTTGTTGTGAGTTGACAAACATAGTTTTGGTCATTGATGCAATTAATAGGAAGTAATAAAGAAAGAGAGGTCTCACATATAAATACACTATCTTGGACATCCATTGTGATTGTGAGTGATACATCTCCAACGTATCTATAATTTTTGCTTGTTCCATGCTGTTATATTATCATTCTTGGATGTTTTACAATCATTTTATAGCAACTTTATATCATTTGTTGCGACTAACCTATTGACATAGTGCCCTTTGCTTGTTTTTTACTTCGCAGAATATCAGTACCAAACGAGTCCAAATGCAGCAAAACTTTTTGGAGAATTTTTTTGGACCAGAAGACACCACATGGGCCAGAGAAGTACTAGAGGGGAGGCCCGAGGTGGGCATAACCCACCTGGGCGCGCCTAGGAGCCCAAGCGCGGCCAGGGGGGTTGTGCCCCCCTCAGTGGCCTCCTGCACCACCTCTTCGCCCTATAAATCCCCAAATATTCCAAAAACCCTAGGTGAGTCGACGAAACCAAATTCCAACCGCCGCAAGTTCCAGAACCAAGAGATCCAATCTAGACACCATCACAGAGGGGTTCATCATCCTCATTGGTGCCTCTCCGATGATGCCTCAGTAGTTCATCATAGACCTATGGGTCCGTAGGCAGTAGCTAGATGGCTTCCTCTCTCTTTTGAATCTCAATACAATGGTCTCTTGGAGATCTATTTGATGTAACTCTTTTTTGCGGTGTGTTTGTTGGGATCCGATGAACTTTGAGTTTATGATTAGATCTATATCCATGAATATTATTTGAGTCTTCTTTTGATCTCTTATATGCATGATTATTTATAGCCTCGTATTTCTTCTTCAAATCTTTGGTTTAGTTAGGCCAACTAGATCGATTTTTTTTACCATGGGAAGAGGTGCTTTGTGATGGGTTCGATCGTGCGGTGTTCTTTCCCAGTGATAGAAGGGGCAGCAAGACACGCATGTATCATTGATATTAAGGATAACAAGATGGGGGATATTCCTACATGAATAGATCTCGTCTACATCATGTCATCGTTCTTATTGCATTACTCCATTTTTTCATGAACTTAATACACGAGATGCATGCTGGATAGCGGTTGATGTGTGTAGTAATAGTAGTAGATGCAGGCAGGAGTCGGTCTACTAATCTTGGATGTGATGCCTATATATTGATCATTGCCTTGGATATCGTCATAATTATTCGATCTTCTATCAATTGCCCAACAGTAATTTTTTTACCCACCGTGTGCTATTTTCTTGAGAGAAGCCACTAGTGAAATCTACGGCCCCCGGGTCTATTCTTTACCATATTTACTTTGAGATCTAATTTTATTTGCTTTTGTTTTCAGATCTATTATTCTAAAAACCCAAAAATACCTTGCTGCACTTTTTTGCTATTTATTTTATTTTGCGTTTTATTGAGACCTATTTATCCAATCTACACAATTTTTATCCCGTCAACTTGACAATTTCTGGTGCCGTTACCCGTAGAGGGATTGACAACCCCTCATAAGCGTCGGGTTGCAAGTATTTGTTCTTTTTGTGCAGGTACCATTTACATAGTGTTTCTTGGTTCTCCTACTGGATTGATACCTTGGTTTCATAACTGAGGGAAATACCTACCGTAGTTGTACTGCATCATCCCTTCCTCTTTGGGGAAATACCGACGTAGTTCAAGCGACATCAAAAGGAATTTCTGGCACCGTTGCGGGGAGACATCATCAACATCTATCAGGTTCCTAATCACAAATCTGATCTCCTTGCAATTTACATTATTTGTCATTTGCCTCTCGTTTTCATCTCCCCCACTTCACAATAATTTGCCGTTTTATTCGCCCTCTTTTTCTTTTGTCATTTTCTTGTCAGATCTATCTTTTTGTGTGTGACCTTGTTTACCACTTTGTCATTATGGCTAGTTCTTCCTCTATTGCGTGTACCCCCGAGAACGAGGTTCTTCATTTTAAACAAAGGGGAGGGGAGAATCTAGATGCTTGGTATAGAATTTGCAATGCTCATAATAGATCTATTCATAAGCAATCTACCGCTGTTCTTCTTCGCAGTTTTTATGTGGGTATTACCACCTGGTATAGATTTGTCCTTGATACAATTACCGGAGGGAATTTCTTGATGTGCCCATCTTTGGATGCTTTTAATGCTATGGGAAATCTAGTGGATTCAACACCTCTCACTATCAATGAAACTGCTTTAACACTTGAGCATGTTATGCAAAGGCTTGATGCTATTGAAAAGAAAATGCTTATCGAAGAACATATTAAAAATTTGATAAAAAATGCATAATCTTGCTAATAAAATTGGGTCAAAAGCGGGAGAGGTTTTTAAGTTGCTAAAAGAAAAGGGAACCGTAATTAACGAAAGAATTGAAGAAAGTCCTTCTGGGATTGATAAGTTGGAAGAATTTTTTAGTAATTTAAGCTCGGCTTTTGCTTCTGCTAAAACTATTGAAAAAACTCCCGTAAAAATTGGCAAGATTACTCAAGTCACTAAGAACAAGGTGCAACTTTCAATAATAACAAAGAAGATCTTAAGATGATTAATATTCACCCCGACTTTGTTGAAGTTGTGAGAAACCCTACTTGCAAGAACAAATTTTTCAATCTCATTCCTAGGAGTATTGTTATTGAAAATCTATATGCTAAATCTTTGAAGAATATTGGTTCTGTGATTGGGGAATTGGAAACTACAGATGACAATACTTGAATCTATGCATTATGCCTAGCTAGGGGTGTAAAACGATAGCGCTTGATGGGAGGCAACCCAATGAATAAAATTTATTTTTGCCTTCTTCTTTCTGTTCTTGAGTGTTTGCACAATTATTCCTCTGTTATGGTTGTTTTTTTATGTTTTAATTAGTGTTTGTGCCAAGTAAATACTTTGGGATAGCTTTGGTGATAGTTGATTTGATCCTGTTGAAAAACAGAAACTTTTGCGTCCAGTAACAGAATTGTTTAAATTCACAGAAGCTTTTGATTCTGAATTTTTTACACAAGATTTATATACAAATTGCCTCTGTTTTCCTAATTTTTCAGAATTTTTGGAGTTACTTAAGTATGAGAACAATGTGCATCTTTACAGACTGTTCTGTTTTTGACAGATTTTGTTTTCTTTGCATTGTGTGCTTATTTTGATGAATCTATGGATTGTATCGAGGGTATAAGCCATGGTAAAGTTAGAATACAGTAGATATAATGCAATAAAAAAATTTGAATGGGTTTGATACAGTACTTAAAGTAAAGATTGGTTTTCTTATACTAACAGATCTAACGAAGGTTTTGTTAAGTTTTGTGTGATTGAAGTTTTCAAGTTTTGGGTGAGATCACGATGGATGAAGTAATAAGGAGTGAAAAGAGCCTAAGCTTGGGGATGCCCCATGGCACCCCAAGTTAATATTCAAGGAGAACCAAGCAACTAAGCTTGGGGACGCCCCGGAAGGCATCCCCTCTTTCTTCTAACGACCATCAGTATTTTACTTGGAGCTATATTTTTATTCGTCACATATCATGAGTTTTGCTTGGAGCGTCTTGTATTATATGAGTCTTTGCTTGTTTTGTTTTCTATTTTGTCACAAGTATCGTTGCTAGACACACCTATTTGAGAGAGCCAAAATTATGCTATGATTTGTTAGAATTGCTCTATATGCTTCACTTAAATTTTTTGAGCTATGGAATTGCTCTAGTGCTTCACTCATATCTTTTTTAGCACGGTGTGCTTTTATATTTTTGCAGAAATACTCTCATGCTTCACTTAGATTTATTTGAGATTTAGTAAATTATTGAAGAAATTCTCTCATGCTTGACTTATATTATTTTGAGAGAGAAAAATTTTATGCTCATGTTTTTCACTTAGATTTGTTTGAGCTTGTCAAAAGCAATTGCAATATATGAAACTAGTACCAAAGTGATAGATATTCAAGAGGGATATAATAAAAACTTTCATGAAGATCATTGGACAAAATAAACTTGATTCTTTGTAACAGTTTTGAGATATGAAGATAGTGATATGTGAGTCATGTTGGTGAGTAATTATGCTTTAGTAAGAATATTGGTGTTAAGGTTTGTGATTCCCTATGCAAGCACAAAAGTCAATAGTTATGCAATGAAATTACATCCTACTTGTGGTGCATTATTCGGTGTTAGCTATGCTTAATGCTCGCTTATGTGATTTTTCATTTCTTGGTTGGTTGCTTCTTAATCTTTTTGCTAGCCTCAACTTGTACTAAGTAGAAATACTACTTGTGCATCCAAAATCCTTAAACCCAATTTTTCCATATGAGTCCACCATACCTACCTATATGCGGTATTTACGTGCCATTCTAAGCAAATTTGTATGTGTCATCTCTAATTTTCAAAATGAATTTCCTTTTTGTGTGCTCGTACCGCTCATGAAGCGGCAGGGGGTGGCCAATATTTTACATGCTAGATGTGTTATTCTCAAGATGAGTCTTTATTTACTTGTCATTGCATGAGAGTGCGACGGTAATAGGGATGCCCAGTTCTGAAATGAAAAAGAAATTTACTTTATGTTGTCAAATAATAAATTGCTTGGAAAGTGTTAGTATGGAAGGCACCCGTGTCAACGAAGGCTCTGATGCCAGATGATAGGTGGGAACCCGATGAACGAGTTCACGCCTGAGGGTGGCCCGATCTTCATGTCGTAGGATCGAATCGGGAGGGATAACTAGCTACAAGCAACCGGGATAACTAGCTTTATACCTGCCAAGGTTGGATGCAACCCGTACATTGGGGATGGCTGACCAGAGCTACAAGAACTCCAACACAATGTCCGAACAATCGCAAAACCACAAACCGGGACTAACCCACACAAAACGGTTGGAACCGTAGAGCACGAATTATGGGGAACCAAAGGCTCCTTCTCGCGAATTTGGATGAACTCACAAGAGCAAATGTAGCAAGGATCTCTCGGATCTCTCTAGCAATCTTTCTGCTTAAGCTTGTAGCCAAATGGTTTAACAAAAGGTTCTCTAGAGGATGGGGGAGATGGGCTTTTATAGCAGGGACAACCCCCCTTAGCTAGGTGTGAAAATGGTTTCAAAATAAGCAGGTTTGCATGGATTCCTTGGGGGAATAAGCAGTCAACTTTGGGAGTTGTTGGAGAGCTCCTCAGAAATTTGCGAAGTCTTGACAGCCTGGATACCTTCCCCGAGATTGGCTATAACTTTTGACTCACAACTCCAAATGTCGGGGGGACGAACCCCGGGCAGGCAACGGAACCCGTATCCTTTTCAAAAACATCGGGGCTCACGACGCCCTTCAATCCGGCTTGTCCTTGGCCGGGTTCCTCAACCCGGCCAAACCCGCTAGCGCATGCCGGCCGGTCCCAACAAGTCAAGACTTCTCTAACAAGTAAGCGCAGCCACATTGCGCCCCTCAACCCGGCCGTGGGTCAGCTCCCGTCCCGTCCAAGGCGTATGATGGAACAAGTCCCCATGAAGGGATGAGCGTGGCTACAGTGGCCCACCAACCCCGCTGACCGGCAGGAGCATGGCATCAGTGGCCCACCTATCCCGCTGACCAGGGCCGGTATGGCTATAGTGCATCCCCCGTCCGGCTGACGCAAGCTGACAGCGACCAGGCGATGCGCCACTGTAGCCAAGCCGGCTCAACTACTCCGTGATGCACGACAAGATGGGGAATAGTGCCCCCTGGTGCACTGGGCCCGCGCCCGGAGAACCCAGCGTACCCTGGTACCCGGTCGACCCCAGCGCCGGCTTCTCAGACACTGACATCCCGGCCCCACGGCCATGTAACTTTACCATTGTAGCCCTGGGGGGTTGACCTATAAAACCCTCCAGGAGGCCTCCATGAACGAGGAGAGATCATCAGTAGAATACACACACAAGGAGAAGGAGCAGCCTATGCTTTGGCCTGTCTTCCTTCCTCCCTGATACAACTCTAGGAGCAAGCTTGTACCATCCACATATAAACCACACTCGGCAGGACTAGGGGTGTTATCTCTCCGGAGAGCCCCAAACCTGGGTATGTCTTGCGTGCCTCGCTCGCTCATGTCGACCTTGCCTCTAGAGCCCACCGGTGCCCTCGAGCCTGTCCCTCTCTTTAGCCATCCTTTGGCATCTGCCATGTGCCCACCACGACAATTGGCGCCCTCCGTGGGGCAGCTCGAGGTCCCGGCCAGCGACACGTTCCAGACAGGGCCCTTCATCGACTTCGGTGAGCACATTGCGCACTGCACGTTCCCCGCGGCCGGCGCACTCGCGGCTGACTTCACTGACTCGCTCACCGTTTCCTTCGGCGCACTACGCATCTCCGATGCGTCCGCGGCCAATGAGTACCCCAGCCGGGTGCTCAACGTCACCGACTCGCCTGTCCCCCTCGGCGACGACGTCTTCGCTGGGGTGGCAGATCTCTGCGTCCGGGTGGAGGTGCTCACCACCGGCTCCGGCTCCACTTCGTCTAGCGCCGCTAAGAATGCCGCTGCCGCCAGTGCCGCAGCAGAGCGCACCAGCGCGCCACGATGTAGAACCTCAACATCCCCATCGCCACCGACGTTAACACCACCAACGCCACAGAGGCCCTGGCCCAGCTCGAGGAAGGGCGCAAGCGCCTGCTGGGCGAGGCCGCGACGCTCGCTGCTATGCAGCTTCGGTTGGAGTCCACCCAGCGGGAACGGGACGCCGGGTACGGCTTCACGCCGGCCGCTGCCGAGCCTAGTCGGGTTGGCGAGGTGCGGAACCATGGCGCCACCATCGGCCGCGCACTAGGCACGATCCTGCCCGTCTACGACACCCCCGTCAAGAACATGCGCGCCACGCAAGCGGCCGCTGTCGGCTTGGAGCAGCTGCAGGGTGAGGAGCTGTAGGAGCGCCTACGGCGCATGAACGAGCTTCTCGGCGCTGCGAACACGCAGCAAGACTGCCTCGACCGTCCCGGTGCGTCCGGCTCACGACGCACCAAGGACCCCGAGCAGTGGAACACGGCGTCTTCCCCGCCCCCCAGCGAAGCCCATTCCGGTCGAACCCGAACCCGGCGTAACCGCGCTCTGACGACCGGCGTCAGCCAGGGCGACAAGCCGGCTTCAGAGGAGCGGCGCCGGCAAGATCCCTCCCTTCCAACCGCAATCCGGCCGACGTGCCTGACTGGCTTCGGTCGACCCGGACCCCGCGGCCCGGTCGCAAGCCGGCTAGGCCCGCGCGCCATCGACGACACCGATGCCCGCCACCGCCTCGATCAGCTCGCCCTCTCCCTTGAGCTGGAAGAAGATAACACCGTCAGGCCGGCTTGCTTATGTCCACGCATCTGGGATGAGCCCTTCCACAAAGGGTTCACGCTGCCCCGTGATACCCCCAAATACAACGGGACCGTCAAGCCGGAGGACTAGCTCATCGACTACACCACCGCCATCGACATCGCGGGCGACAACCGCCGTCTTGCCGTGTGCTACGCCCCGCTCATGCTCCAAGGGTCAGCCCGCACGTGGTTGAATAGCCTGCCGGCTGGCAACATCAACACGTGGGTTGATTTCGAGCAAGCTTTCGTCTGCAACTTCACCGGCACCTACAAGCGCCCCGGACGCCCCAGCCAGCTCGCCATGTGCGTGCAGGGGCCGATGTAAACTGGCCGCGAGTACCTCGCATGCTGGACCGAGCTCCGGAACAGCTGCGAGGGCGTCCATGAGGTCCAAGCCATTCAGTACTTCATGAGCAGTTGCCGAGATGGCACCCTCCTCAAGCACAAGCTCCTGCGCTCCGAGCCGACCACCATGGCCGCGCTCATGGTCACGGCGGACAAGTACGCCAACGCCGACTCCACCATGAAAGTCCAAGTGGTGCTAGACGAAGCCGACAAGGCGTTGCCGGCATCCCCCTCCAAGTCGGCTAGTGAGAGCAGCCGCTAGCAGAACCAGCAGAACAACAAGCGCAAGGCCGACCAGCAGGCCCCCCGCTGCGACAACCACCTTGTCGTGGCCGCCGAGCAGGCGCCCGCAGCCGAGCCGGCCGGCAAGCGCCGGCAAACCGGTAAAACGGCATGGCAACCCGCCATGAGCTTCGAGGAGATGCTCGACGCTTCCTGCAAGCACCACAGCGGTGCAAGGCCGTCCACGCACTCGCTTCGGCAGTGCGCCATCACCAAGCGCATCATGAGGGGCGACATCCCGCCGGCTCCGGCTCCGGCTCCGGGTGTGGGGCAGCCGCCTCCGCATCCTCCCCCTCCCCCGGCAAATGGGTTCCACAACCAGAATGCGAGCTACGTCATCTTCACCAGCCTTGGCGACGACAAGAGTAACGAGCACCTGCTCCGGCAGGAGGTGAACACCGTCGTCGCGGCCGTGCCGGAATACATGCACTGGTCGGAGCACCCGATCAGCTGGACCCGGGAGGACCACCCAGCTGTCATGCCCAATCCGGGCGGCTACGCCCTCATCCTCGACACCACCGTCGTTTCTGCCAAGCGCACTTGCAAGTTCTCGCGGGTCCTCATCGATGGCGGCAGCAGCATCAACATCCTCTACCGCAACACCATGACCAAGCTCGGCATCGAGGCCAAGCAGTTGGAGCCATCCCGGATGGTGTTCCACGGCATCATGCCAGGTTTGTCCTGCTCCCCCATCGGCCGGATCCGGCTTGATGTCCTTTTCGGCATGAGCGATCACTTCCGACCTGAGCCTATCTGGTTCAAGGTGGTGGACCTGTTCAGCGCGTACCACGTGTTGCTGGGCCGGCCTGCGCTCACCAAGTTCATGGCGGTCCCCATTACGCCTACTTGAAGATGAAGCTGTCGGGTCCCAAGGGCCTCATCACTGTCGTCGGCGACTACAGGAAGTCTTTGGAGTGTGCTCAAGCTGGCCGAGTCGCTGGTCATAGCCGAGGAGCGGCGCCAGCTCGACCGGATTGTAGCGCTGGCCAGCGAGGAGCCGGCCGGCGAGGCCTCGTTCAAGCCATCCAAGGAGACCAAGAAGGTCAAGCTGAACCCGGAAGACCCCAGCTGCAGCAAGTACGTCGTCGTAGGCACCCGACTCGACAGCAAATAGGAAGGCGAGCTCGTCGACTTCCTCCATGAGAATCGGGATATCTTTGCATGGACCCCAACGAACATGCCGGGAATTCCAAGGAAGTACGCCGAGCACAAACTACACGTCCGCAAGGACGCCAAGCCTGTCCGTCAACTGTTACGTCGCTTTTCAGAAGAGAAGAACCATCGGTGAAGAGGTCGCCAAGCTACTCGCGGCAGGCTTCTTCATGGAAGTGTTTCACCCCGAGTGGCTGGCCAACCCAGTCCTTGTATTGAAGAAAAACAACACCTGGCGCATGTGCATACACACCAGCCTAAACAAGCCCTGCCCCAAGAAACCTTTCGCCCTCCCGCGGATTGATCAAGTGATCGACTCCACCGCCGGCTGTGAGCTCATGTCCTTCCTGGATGCTTACTCCGGCTATCATCAGATCAAGCTGGACCCGGCAGATGCCCTGAAGATGTCCTTCATCACGCCCTTCGGGGCGTATTGCTACATCACCATGTCGTTCGGCTTGAAGAATGTCGGCGCCACCTTCCAGCGCTGCATGCAGAAATGCTTGTTGACGCAACTCGGCCGCAACATCCACGTCTATGTGGACGACATCGTGGTGAAGACCAAGCAGCACCTCACGCTCCTTGACGACCTGAAGGAAACCTTCACCAATCTGCGCGAGTACCAGATCAAGCTCAACCTGGAGAAGTGCACCTTTGGCATACCAGCCGGGAAGCTGCTCGGCTTCATCGTCTCGGAGCGCGGCATTGAGGCAAACCCGGAGAAGATCATGGCAATCGAGTGCATGCACAAGCCAACCCGGCTGCGCGATGTCCAGAAGTTCACCAGCTGCTTGGCCTCGGTTAGCCAGTTCCTCAGTCGGCTGGGCGAGAGGGCCTTGCCCCTGTATCAGCTGATGAAGAAGACATCACCGTTCAAATGGAATGACTAGGAAGATGAAATGTTCTAGGATCTCAAGCGCACGCTCTTCACCGCACCCGTCCTGGCCACACCGGCTGACAAGGAGCCGCTGTTGCTATACATTGCCGCCACCTCGCAGTCGGTCAGCATGGTGTTGGTGGTCGAGCGACCAGAGAAGGGCAAGATCCAGTCCGTCCAGCGCCCGGTCTACTACCTGAGCGAGGTGCTTTCCGCCTCCAAGCAGAACTACCCGCATTACGAGAAGATGTGTTATGGCGTGTACTTTACCGCCAAGAAGCTGAAGCAGTACTTTCAAGAGCATGTTGTCACCGTGGTCAGCACGGCCCCCATCGGCAAGATCATGGGTTGCCGGGATGCCTCTGGCCGGGTTGCCAAATGGGCCATCGAGCTGGCCAGCCACACCATCCTCTACGAGTCCCGCACCATGATCAAGTCCCAGGCCCTGGCTGACTTCCTCGTCGACTGGATGGAGACCCAGTACCTGCCGCCTCCGCTGGATTCGATGCACTGGCGCATGCACTTTGACGGCTCCAAGATGCGCACAGGCTTGGGAGCCGGCATCATGCTGTCCTCCCCGAAGGGCAACCGGCTGCGGTACGCACTCCAGATCCACTTCACCGCCTCCAACAACGTCGCCGAGTACGAAGCCCTTGTGCATGGCCTTCGGCTTGCCAAGGAACTCGGCGTCCGGCGCATCCTATGCTATGGCGACTCGGATCTGGTGGTACAGCAGTGTTCCGGTGAGTGGGACGCCCGGGATGCCAACATGGCGAGCTACCGCTTCCTGGTCCAGCAGCTCTCCGGCAACTTCGACGGCTGCGAGTTCCTACATGTCCCGCGCACAGAGAACGAAGCCGCCGACACGCTAGCCAAGATTGGCTCATCCTGATAGGCCATACCATCCGGCGTCTCCCTCGAGTACTTGCGCAAGCCGTCCGTCAAGCCGTCTCCGGATTCAGAGTCCATCTTCATCCCGGACGACCCTGCAGCGCCCCTCCCCAACCCGAACCCGGGGACTACCGGTCCAAGCTCGGGGGCTGCCCTCCCCAAGACAGTCCCGGGGGCTGTGGTTCCCGGCCCAGGGGCTGCTAATCCCAGCCCGGGGGCTGCCTTCTCGACCCCAGCGACCATCGACCCCGGCCCGGGGCTACTCAACCCGGCCCGGGGGCTGTTGTGCTCAACCCAGCCGCCGCTGTCCTTAACCCGGGGGCTGCCACCACCGGCTCGGGGGCTACAGGCCCGAAACCCGTCCTCGCGGCCGTCTTCACCATGGTGATGGCTCCGTCATGGGCCCAGCCGATCCTGGCTTTCCTGGAGAGCGGAGCGCTCCCCATGGACGAAACCGAGGCCCGGCAAGTGCAACGTCGGGCGTCCGCCTACAGCATCATCAACAACGAGCTCGTCAAGTGCAGCACGATAGGCGTGTTCCAGCGCTGCGTCGAGCAAGACAAGGGCATGGAGATCCTCCTCGACATACATCAGGGCGAGTGCGGTCACCACGCCGCCTCCAGGTCCCTGGTGGCCAAGGCTTTCCGCCATGGTTTCTACTGGCCTACGGCCCTCAAAGATGCCGAGTCGCTCATCCTCAAGTGCGAGGGTTGCCAATGCTTCAGCAAGTGCAGCCACCAGCCGGCTTCAGCCCTGTAAACCATCCGGATCAACTGGCCCTTCACGGTCTGGGAGCTCGACATGGTAGGACCCTTCAAAACCGCTCGGGGCGGCATGACGCACTTGCTGGTGGCGGTCTACAAGTTCACCAAGTGGATCGAGGCGCAATCGATCAAGAAGCTAGACGGGCCAACGGTCGTCTGGTTCGTCAAAGACATCGCGGTACGCTACGGCGTCCCACACAGCATCATCACTGATAACGGCACCAACTTTGCCAAAGGTGCTCTGGCGCAATATTGCTCAGTATCCGGCATCCGGCTTGACCTGGCCTCCGTCGCCCATCCCCAGTCCAACGGCCAGGTCGAGTGGGCCAATGGGCTGATTCTCTCCGGCATCAAGCCGCGACTCGTCGAGCCCCTCATCCGCTCACCCGGCAGCTGGCTCGACAAGCTGCCGGCCGTCCTCTGGAGTCTTCGGACAACGCCAAACCGGTCGACCAGGTTCACCCCGTTCTTCCTCATCAATGGAGTAGAAGTCGTCATCCCGACCGACATCGAATTCGACTCACCACGAGTCGTAATGTACACAAAAGCCCAAGCCAAGGAAGTCTGCAAAGACGGCGTCGACCTACTCGAAGAGGCACAGATTTTGACCCTCAGCCGGTCGGCCGTCTATCAGCAAGGCCTGAGGCACTACCATAGCAAAAAGATCAAGCCCCTCATGTTCCACGTTTGGGAGACCTCATCCTTCGGCTTGTCCAGCAGCAAGCCGGCCAGCACAAGTTGGCCTCCCCATGGGAGGGCCCCTTCATCGTCAGCAGAGCCCTGTGTGACCGCAATGCCTACTACCTCATCAACAGTCGCAAGCCGAACAAACGCAAGAGAGACACTGCTGGCGAAGAAACAAGCCGGCCCTGGAATGCAGAGCTCCTCCGCCTGTTTTACAATTAGCCGTATGCACGTATGTATCGCTGCTTTTTGTACTTTAATGAAAGACAACGGGACCCCCGAACGACACTCACGGGCTACCCATTCCTATCAAGTTGCTGCGTCACGCACATCATTGTAAATTTTCTTAAAACCCCACCGCCAGGTTGGCCCGCCTAACCCGAGGGCTCGGGGGCTAGCCGGCTTGACTGCAACCCGCCATCCCCCTTAGTGCATCCCAGCATGTCCGAGTTGCCAAGGCCCTTCACTTCGCCCTAAGCCGCAGTTCGGCTTTGGCTGCTGGCCGGCAAGAACTAAGGGTCACAGCGCCGGCACGCCAAAAATCACTAAGCTGGACTCGCTGGATCGGCCAACACGGCCTCATCGCACTAAGATGCCGCACGACCGGTTGCACGCCAGCCGGCTTTGCCGCCTGCCGCCAGCTGACCCAGTGGGTGTTTCGCTCGTGCTCAACGTTTGAAAAGCTTAAGTATTGCGCGCTCTTTCCAATGGCCTAACTCCTTGTCACAGACCGGAACCCGGCTGTTCGACTCGTGGGGGGGGAGGCCCAAAGAAGGATCAGGCAAGAAAAAGGCTTAGAGAATAAAGAGCAAAGGCATAGACACTCGCAAAAATACTTACATTACAGAAAAATGGGCCCAAGGCCAGAGTTCATTACATTCACCAGTACACCCCAGCGGGTGGGTGGACCTACTACTTAACAAAAGTATGAGAAAGATAAATAGGGCGGCTTCAGGTGGTTCCCGCGCCGGGTTGTGTAGCTCCCGGCTCCTCCGTGGTGGCCTCCGGGTTCACCGAGGCACCGGTATTGTCCAACCCGGCCTCGTCGTCCGCATAGGCGCCCGTCTCCTCAGAGCTGCCTTCCGGGTCGTCGAGCAGCAAGCCAAAGCTATCAGGTGGCACCACCCTGCCGTCTTCGGTCCGCTCTACCTGGAACTCGTCATGAAGTGCAAACAAGGCCAGGTAGCTGGCCCGGGCGGCGATCCGGCCTGCTTCCGCCTGCAACTGGGGCTCCGCGCCGGCTTGCTGGGCTGCCAGCTGGTCCAGTGCCAGATCTAGATATAAGGACATAACAAACCTCAGCGCCACATCGGCACCGGCACGAGCGACAGAAATGCACCACGCGTGAAGCCGCGCCGGTCCGGCTTCCAGCCACCACGCCAACCACGTGAAGCTGTTGGGCGCAACGGCGCCGGGCCAGAGGGCCGCCGTCATCCCCACTCCGGCTTCGGACACCAGCACCATCTGCGTACCCAGGACCTGCAGGCGGGCCTCGGTGGCGTGCATAATCTCCGGGAAACTCCAGGCGACGTTCGGGTCAAGCCCGACACCCGCGTCCACCTGGGTCGACTGGTGAGCAAGCATGGCCTCGTCGGCCGTCCCCTGTGTCTTCGGGAAGTGCCCTATCAAGAAGAGAAGCAAGACAATTAGCAACAAAATAAACCAGCCGGCTTCCAACCCGGCGACACCAACGAAGAAACACTTACTGTCGAAGGCCTCATCTAGGTGATGTGCTTCGAGCAACGTACCATGCCACTCCAAGTCCCCGGCATGGTCGCGCTCTTCAAGCACCTTCTCCAGCTCAGCGTGCTTGTCAACGGCCGCCTTCAGCTCGTCGTCCTTAGCGGCGGCCGCCTTCTCATGCTCCTCCTTGAGGAGGAGGAGCTCCGCCTGGGGGGCCTCTGCCGCCTTGACGGCCTCTGCCTTCAGGCGCTCCACCTCGGCCTGGAGCTGTCTTTTGTCGCCAGCAAGCTGGTCATGCTGCTGGCCGACCTCGGCGAGCACCTGCTGGGCCTCCGCCACCTTGGCGCCTTCTGCCCTCGGCCGCTCCACCTCAGCCCGGAGCTGGACTGCGTCGGCGATTGCCTCATCATGCTGTTGGCCGGCTTCGGCCAGCCGGGTTCGCAGGTCCGGCACCTCGGCCGCGGCAGCTGCGTGGCAAAGATTCAAAGTCAGGATGACGGAAGAAAAGAAAAAGACTCTTTAAGATTCGACCCAACTACTACGTAGTTGGCCCGAATCTCGGGGGCTACACCCAGTGGGTGCGCTAGCGCGCCCCCACTAAGAGCACGCAAGACGTACCTTCAGCGAGGCGGAGCGCCTCCTCCCTAGAGGCAAGCCGCGCCGTGATCTGCTGGTGCTTCTCCAGAAGCCGGTTATAGATGCTGACTCATAGGGCATCCAGATGCTGCAGAAAGACAAGAATCCGAACCTTGGGGACTACAACCAGTGGGTGCGCTGGCGCGCCCCCACTAGCCGGCTACAAGAGAAAAGCCAGAAGGGAGAAAATTCACAAACACGGAGCACTCCAGCTCCCGCGCCCGCTCCATCTCGGCCTGGGCAAAGGCTTGAACCCGGTCCACGCGCCTGTGAAGATGTCGGCGCATGGTGGCCATCGACGCCTCGTCCTGCGTCAGCGGCCCGAAGACGGCCCGGCTGGGCCCGGCCCGAACCTGCTGCCACCCGGCGGCAGGATGGCCTCCCGGCACCACTTGTGGCTGCATGATCACCAAGGCGTGCTTGCTGCCCGCCGCCTCTTCTGCGGCCGGTGTCCCCTCCGGCGCACCGGCCGGTGTACCCTGCGGCGACCCGGCCGGTGTCCCCTGCGGCGACCCGGCTGGTGTCCCTTCCGGCGCCCCCTGCGGCACCCCGTCCGGCGTCACCTGCGGCGCCCCCTTCGGGGCGGCCCCTCCTCCGCCTCCTCCCACCTCCACCCGCTCGACCACGTCGTTCCACGGTAGGGTGTCGTCGTCAATCTCCATGACCTCCCGGTTGTCCACCGCCATCTTCTCCCGGCCATCCAGGTCGCGCCCCTCCTTCGTCGGCGGCATGACGACCGTCTCTGCCGGCTCCATGCCCACCGGCATCTCCAGCCAAGCCTGCTCCGCGGTGGCTTGCCTGCTTGCCCCGGCGGCCCTCGCCCATGCCTGGGCCGAAGCCTCCTCCGCGGCCCTGATGGCCGCCACCTCCTCCTCCTCGGCCTTGTTCCGGTCCCGCCAGGCGCAGCGCTCCATGTCCGCTGGGTCCAGGCCAAGATCCTCCGCGGCCGAGCCCTCGGGCAGATCAATGATGCTACTCCGTGTTTTCCGAAATGAGAAGCCGCCCTCGGATGCGGGCTCCGTCGCCGCCAGTGCCAGGTCCAGCGGCGATCTGGACCACACCAAGAAAAGTATGAGAAAAGAACAACTCGGCACTGCGCTGGAGTCAGCAAGAAAACGTACCCGATCGCCGTCGGGATGGCCTGTCTTGTTGGCGCCATCAAAATGGCGCGGCGCCTCTTCTTGGCGGCCGGCTGGCCGCCTGTGGCCGGGTCCACCGTGCGCTTCATAGCTGGCTTCTTCAGCGCCACGTCCTCCTTCTCGTGCGGCCGGCTTGCCGCGGCCGACGCGCGGGATGACCCAGCGTCGGTCATCTTCGTCGGCCGTCTTGGAGGGGCGACGCTGCCGTCTCCTCCCCTCAGCGGTGCTGCGCCATTAGCACGCGTCAGGGCCTCCATGTCATCGCTCAACCAATCTCGCGCGAGATCAGAACGCGGAAACTTACCCGTGCGCGCCTCGCCAACTTCGGCCTCTGCCGTCTCCAGGTTCTCGGCGAGGATATCCTCCTCCTCCGAGCCGGCTCGCTGGGCGGCCGCTACCTGCATCGTCGTTCCGTCATATGGATGATGGATGGCTTTCAGCAGCATCTCCCTTGTCGCATCAGGACGAAGAAAGAGATGGCACATAGCAAAATATGGAGACCAAGGACTCACCGCCGGCGCCGGGTTCCCTCGGCTATAGGGCGCCTTCCCAAAGTCCCACTCCTCCGGCATCCTGGCCTTCGAGATGTCATTGACCCGGCCGGCGATCTGTTCTTGCGTCAGCCGCCGGGATGACATCTGGTTGGGGTCTTGGAGGCCAGTCATCTGGCCAATGATATGCGTCCGGCGCTGCAGCGGTAGCACCCGGCGCGCGATGAAGGCCGCGATGAGGTCCGTCCCGGTGAGCCCCTCGCGCATCACCATCTCCGCGACCCGGTTGCTCAGGTTCAGCACCGCCTATGCCAGGTTCTTGGGACAATAAGTCCAGTTGGTCTTGGCCTGCGGCGTCACGTCGGTGAAGGGCGGCAGGTTGATGTAGTCCGCGCCAAGGTTGCGGACGTAGAAGAAAGAATTCTACGACTTCTTAGCAGAATCCTCCAGCGGCATCTTGGGGCACACCCCGTGTGGCCGAATCGAGACGACGGCGGCCCCGCAGGCAGACATCACGCTCGCCGCCGGCCCCTGCTGCTTCAAGAAGTAGAAGCGGACCCAGAGATTGATGCTGGGCTCGACGCCCAGGTAGCCCTCGCAAAGGGTGACGAACCCCGAGAGCTGCAGCACCGCGTTTGCCCCCAGATGATGCGGCTGAAGCCCGAAGAAGTCCAAGAACGAGCGGAAGAAGCCGCTTGTAGGGAGGCTGAACCCACGCTTGAAGTGGGAGAAGAAGACCATGCACTCGGTCCCCTCCGGCCGCGGTGCCAGCTCGCCGCCCGGAAGGCGCAGAGCCACATCCGTCTCCGGCGGCAGCCGCCGCGTATCACGCAGAAACTGAAGATCGTCAGCGGTGACCTCCGATCCCTCCCACGATCCCTTGGGTCTCGCCATCAGCGAATGTGGCAGGGGAGGAGAAGTGCGCTGGCTAAGCGAAGGCTCGGGGTGGCTGCTGAGTCCGGCAGAGCGGCAAGTGGTGCGTCGTGCACGGGCGGCAGAGCGCTGCAGCGTGCTATGGGCTCAAAAGACAGGGCGAAGGTGGAAGAAGAAGGGAGTGGCGGGTGCGTGCGTGAATGATTTCCGCCGCCCCCTCCACCCGATTGATAACCGCGACAAGAACATGGGGCAATGGGATCGGTTGCGCCCACCCTTTCCACTTCCCCGCATTAAGTGGGCACGATCTCCCCAAGCATTAACTACATTGAGAAGGGCAACCGTCCACGGCCGCCACAATAAATCCCCACGCGGGGGCCGAGGGCGCGGCGAAGCGGGCCCCAGCCCACTGTTGTGTCCCGTCACGCGCGTGGCCTATTAGAGCCTCTTCAGCTACCGTTCGCCATGTGGCACATGCACCAGACCGTGGGAGGTGCGTCCCTTCCCCTTCAAGATTCGGCGGACTCCTCGGTTTCCCGCCCGTGCCGGGATGCCGCGATCCGGCTTTCGGAAGCCGGCACACAGTGGGTGTTACCGGACCCGGCGGTCGCAAGCCTCATCAACATTAGCCGCCTTCACAGGGGGTGAAACTGCTAAGGCCCCCTTGCCTGAAGCCGGCGAGCCTTCATAGCTTCGGAGACTACTGTCGGGGGGATGAACCCTGGGCAGGCAACGGAACCCGGATCCTTTTCAAAAACATCGGGGCTCGCGACGCCCCTCAATCCAGCTTGTCCTTGGCCGAGTTCCTTAACCCGGCCAAGTTCCTCAACCCGACCAAACCCGGTGGCGCATGCTGGCCGGTCCCAACAAGTCAAGACTTCTCCAACAAGTAAGCGCAGCCACAGTGCGCCCCTCAACCCGGCCGCGGGTCAGCTCCCATCCCGTCCAAGGCGTACAACGGAACAAGTCCCCATGAAGGGATGAGCATGGCTACAGTGGCTCACCAACCCCGCTGACCGGCGGGAGCGTGGCAACAGTAGCCCAGCTACCCCGCTGACCATGGCCGGCATGGCGACAGTGCATCCCCCGTCCGGCTGATGCAAGCTGACGGTAACCAGGCGATGCGCCACTGTAGCCGAGCCGGCTCAACCACTTCGTGACGCATGACAAGATGGGGAACAGTGCCCGCTGGCGCACGGGGCCCGCGCCCGGAGAACCTGGCGTACCCTGGTACCCGGCGGGCCCCAGCGCTGGCTTCTCATATGCTGACATCCCGGCCCCATGGCCATGTAAATTTACCATTGTAGCCCTGGGGAGTTGACCTATAAAACCCCCCAGGAGGCCTCCATGAATGAGGAGAGATCATCAGTAGAATACACACACAAGGAGAAGGAGCAGCCTATGCTTTGGCCTATCTTCCTTCCTCCCCGATACAGCTCTAGGAGCAGGCTTGTACCATCCACATATAAACCACACTCGGCAGGACTAGGGGAGTTATCTCTCCGGAGAGCCCCGAACCTGGGTATGTCTTGCGTTCCTCGCTGGCTCATGCCGACCTCGCCTCTGGAGCCCACCGGTGCCCTCGAGCTTGTCCCTCTGTTTAGCCATCCTTTGGGATCTACCGTGCGCCCACCACGACACCAAATGATGTGAGGTTTTTTGCATTGGAAAGATAATTTGATGTAGCTTCTGTTGATGTACCCCTATGGCCCCGTCTCTCCACTACATTGGTGTGGCACAATGAAACATTAGAGGTAAAAACTGACAGCATCAGCTTCCCTTGAAACTTGTTTTCTCCAAACTTGTTCCTCCAGACCGGTTGCTTCAAGAGCTCATAGGTTGTTGGGTTTCTTCCATGTGATACCTAAATTCAACCAACAACAATGGGGATGAAAGCATAGTTGTGTCATCAAGGTTATAAGGTAAACTTAAGTTACGTTCACCTGGTCACTTATTAGTTTGGCACGACTTCATGTGATTGGACCTATAATTGTTGGAGACTTGTCGATGGTAGTGGTGTCCTCATCATCCTCCCCCTCTTGAAAAGGAGTCATCCTCGACTCTGATGGTCTAAAGTATGGAGAGGTCGGACACATTGAAGGTTGGACTAACACCATAATCCATCGGAAGGTCAATCTTGTAGGCATTGTCATTGATCTTCACAATCACTTTGAATGGACCATCTCCATGTGGCTGCAACTTGCATTTGCGTTGATCCGGAAAATGATCCTTTCGTAGGTGTACCCACACAAGATCACATTCTTCAAACAAGACCTTCTTTCTTCCCTTGTTTGCTCGTTTTGCATATTGTTTAGTCATCTTCTCAATATTTTCCTCGGTCTTCTCATGAATTTTCTTCACGAAGTCAGCACGCTTACTTGCATCAAGATTAGTTTGCTCCTGGAATGGTAAAGGCAAAAGATCTATGGGAGAAGCAAGTTTGAAACCATAAATAATTTCAAAAGGATAAAATTTAGTGGTCGAATGTACTGCCATGTTGTATGCAAACTCCACGTGGGGGAGACACTCTTCCCACATCTTCAAATTTTTCTTTAAAACTGCTCTCACTGTCACATCCCTAGTTCTGGTATGGCCTAGACTAGCTTAGTCATGTGAGCATCATATTTAAATTCAGTTTAAATTTGAATTGGGGATATGTGAAAGCATCAGAAATCATTTTTGGAAATAATCAAGATAAAAATTGCTTCAAATAGGTCCAAGAAAATGTTCCTGTTTTCCTCTGAAAATATTGGCCAGAGGTAAAATTCAAACCAATATTTTTTGGAGCTAATAAATATTTATTTTTGGCCATTTGAGTTAATCCAATAATTATTTGCATTGGATTTATATTTGCTATATATTCAAATATACTCCAATAATTCTGAAAACTTATGAGGGGCTTTGGAATAATTCCTTTAGTCCCTGCAAAAATTTTCAGAAGAAAATAAAATGATTTAGTTCCTAAAACTAAATCAAAACAAATTACAGAAAATCAAAAACAGAAAGAAATAATGAAAAGGGCTAACCTGGACTTACCTCCCTGGCAGCCCAGCAGGCGGCCCAGCCCATAGCCGACGCCAGTCGTTGTCCTCCTGGCGCCAGGAGGATGAGGGGCACGCGCTCGCCGCCCGCATGCTTGGGCGCCACGCCACCTGCCTGCCCGTCCCCCTCGACGCCCCGGTCTCTCTAGACGTCGCCATGACACACCCCGGACCCCTCTTGCTCTGCCCCGTTCCTATCCTCTCCTCTGGCCCTTCTCCACCCCGCAGCCGAGCGCTATCCTCGCCGCCGTTCCCCGTAGCCGCAGCCACCCTGCCTCTACTGCCCCGCCGCCATGCCTCTGAGCTTCGCCTCTTCACGCTAAAGCTCTTCATCAATGAACGCGCCACCGGGAGCCTCGCATCATCGTCCTCGGCCTCGTCTTCAAGCTCCGGCCGACAAGATCGCCGTCGTCATTCCGGCCGCACCAGACCTCCCTCGAGCTCGCTGACGACGCCTTCGGATCCGCTGTGAGCCCCGCCGTCGTTCCCCCCTCTCTGTTTTGTCATTCGCGTGCTGTAGCCGAGTTAACCACCGAGGCCGAGACCTCATCACCGCTGGCCATGTCGCCGCCGTCACGCTAGTCACTGGAGCTCGTGTACGAGCACTTCATCATGCTCAGAACACTCCCAGGAGCACGCAGCACTCCACCGTTCACCCTGCCGTGCACCACAACGTGTTTTCGCATGCGACCGACCTTCGGCGAGCTCCAGCCATCCCACCTCCTCGCACCTGCCCCCTAGATGCGGGAGAGCACGGGTGACCTCCTGGCGCCCCCAGCCGCCGCTCCCGTGGCCTCCAGCGCGGACTCCGCCATGGCCAGTGGTTGCCGGCGACGAGCCTGTCGCCTGAGCCACTGATCGGTGGGTCCCGCCGGTCAATAAATTAGTTTAGGACTAATCCCCCCTGTGACATTGACAGTGGGCCCTGGCGCCCCTAATCTTTAGTTAGGCTAAAAATAAACCCCCTTGTTAACCCTGTGTCGCTGACGTGTGGACCCCACATATCAGGTTTGACCTGGTCAGCGCTGTTGACTTGCTGACGCAAGCATGACACAGTGCTGACATAGTAATTGATTTTCTGGATTTAAAGTAAATCAGGAAATTCCAGAAAATGTTCAAAACTTCAAAAATTCACATAAATTCAACCGTAGCTCAGATTGAAATAATTTATATATGAAAAATTATCAGAAAAATTCAATCTATCCATCTGTACCATTTTCATGCATGACAAACCAAGTTATACCTGCTGTATATATGAAAACACATTAATAGCTTTTAAAGAGACTTAAGTTAGAGTTGCATTTGAACCTTTGGTTCAAATGGACTTCTTCCAAGTTGAATGCTAGATGCATTAGCACAAACCACATCACATTTACATGCCATGGTCATGCATCATAGTGTTGCATATGCTTGTGTATTGATTGCCGGCACCGTCCTTCTCGATAGGTCCTGCTCCGGAGAGTGTTCCAGAGTACCTGTCTGAGGAGCAGTGCTCTACTATTGATCTTCCAGGCAAGCAAACCCCCTTGGTCATTCCGATACAATCCCACTCTCTCACTCTTGCTCTCTTTTATTGCATTAGGACAACAACGATTCAACTGTTACTTTATGCTGCGGTAGTTGAACCCATTCCTCTGCATGACCTGTCATTGCCACAGTAAATAGTTGAAACCCATTAGCATGTGTAGGAGTTGATTGAGCCATGATGTGTTCCTACCATGCCATGCCTGCTATTGCTTAGAGTTGTGTCAGGTCTGATTCATTGGGAATGAATTGGAGTGTTATGCCATGTTCTGATGCTGAGAGTTAAGCGTGTGAACATGATTTGGTAAAGGTAGCGGTGAGAGGCCATGTAGGAGTACATGGTGGGTTGTCTCACTGGAACCGTCCTTAAGCATTGAGTTCTGTGTATGTTGTCCAAGACTAGCTACTACCACACGTTGGAATGCTTAAGTGCCCCTCTCGACTTATTAACCGACTTGATCTCTGTCTAGGAGTTGCAACTAGTTTCTGGTGTTTGTAGGTAGTGCTATTTTTCTACCGAGTGGCACCCGGCAGGGTGGACTTGGGATAGACTAGGCACCGTGGCCCGGTGTATCAAGTGGCACCCGTATGGTGGGCTCGGGAACCCTGTACACATCGTTTGAGGCTGTGATGGAAACTTCAGCCGGACTTCCCTTGCGGGTTCGACCTCAGATAGGCGATAAACCTGGACTAGAGTCTTGTGTGGTTAGTAAGGTCGTGGCCGACACCCTCGCCAGGCTTCTGCTTGAAGGTTGCCGAGATACATGACGTGTACATGGTGATAAGTGGTGAGGGCATGTGTGAAGAAGTACACCCCTACAGGGTTAACATGATCTATTCGAATAGCCACGTCCGCGGATATGGACTACTTGGATACTTACGTGGTACATAGACCACTTGAAGTGGATACTCTAAAATGCTCAAGACAAGTGTGAGTGCTATGGATGGCCATCTCGTAGGGAGACGGGATAGAATCCATGGTAGTGTATTGAAGTGGTGATTAGTGGACTCGTGTGCGCTTTCTCACCTCAAAGAAGTTACTCATAGTCGTAGAACAGGATAGCCACCGAGTCAAAGCTGGCTTGCTGCAGCTAAACCCCACATTGCCTTCTTGATACTAATGCATGTATGATAGGATCTGATGTAAGTCTTGCTGAGTACCTTTGTACTCACGTTTGCTTAATTTATGTTTTGCAGATGAGACTTCTGTCTCAGTAGTAGTTCTGCATGGACTTCGACGAATAGCTTGTTACCTCAACTATGATCCTGCACCCTTGGGAGGGTCTTGTAGATAGTCAGGCTCCTTAGTCTTTTTCATTTGTAGTTGTTTGTACTCAGACATGTTATGCTTCCGTTGCTTGTATGCTCTGTATGTTGGGTCATGTGACCCCTGTTTGTAATAAATGCTATGATGGCTCTTCTGAGCCTTTATCTATATGAGTTGTTGAGTTATGTTGTGATTCCATGTTGTACAACACATACTTGCATGTTATGCGTACGTGTAGCATGTATTGCTATGTGTGGGATCCGACACCTAGTTCTTTATTCTTGGTAGCCTTCCTTATGGGGAAATGTCTCCTGGTGCTTCCACTGAGCCATGGTAGTTCGCTACTGCTCCGGAACACCCAGGTTGGCCGGCATGTATCCTTCTTTGTTCCTGTGTCTGTCCCTTCGGGGAAATGTCACGCGTTGTTCCTTTAAGTCCTTGTAGCTTGCTACGACTTGGGTTCATACATTGATGACCGACACGTTCATTGCTGGGTTACATATGCCTGTCTGTAAGTTTGTGCCACCTTGGGTTTACGACTAGTCATGTCGGCCCGGGTTCTTTGTCATATGGATGCTAGCGACACTATCATATACGTGAGCCAAAAGGCGCAAACGGTCCCGGCCCAGGTAAGGTGGCAGCCATGGGAATACCGTGCGTGAGGCCGCAAAGTGATATGATGTGTTACATGCTAGATCGGTGTGACTTAGGATCGGGGTCCTGACACTCAGCATCATGGATAGTGTGTGGTTCACAACTTCAGTTTGTCCATCCGTTTGTGGGTGGCATGTAGTGAAAAAGAGAAGCTTTGTTCCTAGCTTTGCCCACAACATTTTCCAAAAATAGCTCAGAAACATGGTGTCATGATCTGAAACAATAGTGCGTGGTACTCCATGTAGCCGCACGAGTTCCCTGAAAAACAAATCAGCAATGTGTGAAGCATCATCGCTCTTATGACACGGAATAAAATGAGCCATCTTACTAAACCTATCAACCACCACAAAAACTGAATCACTCCCCCTCTTAGTGTGTGGTAATCCAAGAACAAAATCCATAGAAATATCTTCCCAAGGTGTACTAGGAATTGATAAAGGCCTATAAAGTCCATGAGGGTTTAAACGTGACTTAGCTTTGCGGCAAATCTCACAACATAGCACGTAGCACTCAACATCACGCCTCACCCTTGGCCAAAAGAAATGGTCAATTAGCACACTCTCAATTTTCTTTGCTCCAAAATGTCCCATGAGACCACCAGCATGAGCCTCCTGCAAAATAAACAAACGAACAGAGCAATCCGGGATGCACAATTTGTTAGCTCGAAACAAGAATCCATCATGCAAGTGAAACTTTTCCCAACCTTTCCCCTCACTACACTTTGAGTGTGGTTCACCAAAATATGGGTCATTGGCATACAATTCTTTGATGCTTTGCAATCCAAGAATTTTAGTATCAAGTTGTGAGAGTAAAATATGGCGTCTAGACAAAGCGTCGGCAACAACATTATCTTTTCCTTTCTTGTACTTGACAATATAGGGAAAAGATTCTATGAATTCACTCCATTTTGCATGTCTATAGTTCATTTTTTGTTGACCCCGCAGGTGCTTTAAAGATTCATGGTCTGAATGTATCACAAATTCTTTAGGCCACAAATAATGTTGCCATGTTTCCAAAGATCTCACAAGTGCATATAATTCTTTGTCATAAACTGAGTAATTTAGAGTTGGACCACTTAGCTTCTCACTAAAATATGCGATAGGCCTACCTTCTTGCATTAGTACGCCTCCATTACCAACACCACTTGCATCACATTCAATTTCAAAAGTCTTACCACAGTTGGGTAGTGCAAGCAATGGTGCAGATGTCAATTTTTCTTTCAGCTCTTGGAAGGACTTCTCTTGTGCATTTGCCCACTTGAAGGGAACATCTTTCTTGGTTAGCTCATTCATTGGGGCGGCAATGGTGCTGAAGTCCTTCACAAACTGACGGTAAAACCCAGCAAGGCCAAGAAAGCTTCGTACTTGGCTTACATTTTGTGGAGGCATCCACTCATGAATGGATTTGACCTTTTCCTCATCTACCTCCACAGCTTTACCTGAAACAACAAAGCCAAGAAACACAACTTTGTCTGTGCAAAATGTGCACTTTTCCTTGTTAGCATATAATTTCTCCTCTCTTAGGACAGCAAGCACACACCGGATGTGTTCAACATGTTCATCCAAAGTTTTGCTATAAATCAGGATGTCATCAAAGTAAACAACCACAAACTTGCCAATGAACATTCTAAGCACATGATTCATTAATCTCATGAAGGTACTAGGTGCATTTGTCAATCCAAATGGCATAACTAACCACTCATACAAACCAGATTTTGTTTTGAAAGCAGTTTTCCATTCATCGCCCTCTCTCATTCTAATTTGGTGGTAGCCACTTCGCAAGTCAATTTTAGAAAAGATGGTGGAGCCACTAAGTTCATCAAGCATATCATCAAGCCTAGGTATGGGGTGCCTATACCTCACGGTGATGTTGTTAATAGGCCTAAAATCACAACACATTCGGGAAGATCCATCTTTTTTTGGTACTAAAAGAACGGGTACAACACAAGGAGAGAGACTTTCCCTTACATAACCTTTGTTTAGTAGGCCTTCAACTTGTCGCTGAATCTCCTTGGTTTCCTCCGGGTTTGTGCGGTATGGTGGTCGGTTCGGCAATGGGGCTCCTGGAACCAAATCAATTTGGTGTTCAATGCCTCTTTGTGGTGGCAGCCCTAGTGGTATTTCCTCGGGGAACACATCTTCATACCCCTGCAAAATTTCAACAACACTAGGAGTGGTAGAGGATAAGTCGTTAGTAGAAAGAAAGTTGTCCTTGTACAAAAGTACAAAGAACACGGAATTGGGTTTTCTCAACTCTCTCATGTCCCTTTTCCTAGCCATCATAACTAATCCCTGTTTTTCCATGTCTTGGTCAATTTAAGGTGTGGGGTTTTATTTGGCTTTGGATTCTCTCACTCACTATGTTGGTGGATGTCACTCAAGTGTTTCTCACTCACTCTCTCTTTCTTTTTTAGATCATCCATCAATATTTCTTCGGGTGTCAAAGGGAGCAAAGATATGCGCTCTCCCTCGTATTGGAACAAGAGACGATTAGCACGGCCGCTGATTTGCGCATCATGATCATACAACCAAGGTCTTCCCAACAGCAATTGGCATGCACTACTGGAATCAGAGAATTTGCCGTCCGTCAGTTCTTTGCCGTCAGCTTGCGGACGGCAAAGAAGGTCTTTGCCGTCAGCTCACAAAAAGCAGACGGCAAAGAACTGGATGATGGCAAAGATGCAATTTGCCGTCAGCTAATTCTTTGTCGTCGACTAGCGAACGACAAAGAGGTTGGGGGGTGGGCCGTTACAACGTTGCTCTAAAATGGGCCGTTACAGCTTGCATTGGCACCACATCACATTCCACTTGATCTCGATACTTCCCAATGGAAAACTAAACGGTGACTATGTTGCTTACTCGAAGTGTACCGCAATCATTGAGCCATTGCATCTTATATGGACTTCGGTGCCTTCTTTGTTTCAGTCCCAATTTCTCTACCAAATATGAACTTGCAATGTTGTTGCAGCTGCCATTGTCAACAATAATTCTACAAACCTTTTCCTTGATGGTGCCACGTGTGTGAAAAATATTATGGCGCTACCCTTTCTCTTCTCTAGCTGCATTGACACTAAGCACACGACGTCAAACAAAGCAATCTCCCATGTCGGCTTGAATATCACAACCACTCTTCTCGCTTTCTTCATCCTCATGATCACCCGGTGCTCCACTATCTTCATGTTCACTCTCAGATTCCCATTCACCTTGTTCATTGATAAATAGAACTCTCTTGTTTCGACATTTAGAGGAAATGTGACCATGTCCTTTGCACTTCCAACACTCAATATCTCGGCTTCGAGATGATGGTACAGCCGTGGGGTTAGAAGTACTTCCAGCAGAAGAAGGAGCACGCTTGTCAGCATTCCTAGGAGACGGTGATGATGCCGATGAAGCCGCTGTTCGCCAGGTGACGGTAGGGTGTGAAGTATGCTAAAACTGAGAGCCACCATGAGAGGAACTTGGTTGCGACCTTTGCCATGGTGTGGTGGTGTGGCTATGAGATATCCGTCCATGGCCACTTCGCCGCACCTTCCTCTCCGTGCGCTTTGCTTGCTCCAGAATATCTTGTAGAGTGTTATAGGGAAACATCTTCACAAAATCAGAAATTTCAGTGTTGAGACCATGCAGAAATCTTGCCATCTTTGACTTCTCATCTTCATGAATACGAGCACGAACCAGCAACAATTCCATCTCTTTATAGCACTCATCCACCGTGCGTGTACCTTGGCTGAGGCGCTGCAATCTGTTTCGAAGATCTCTTTGATATTGTGAAGGAACAAACCTTCACCTCATGGCTTGTTTCATCTCTTCCCAAGTGTCAATGTGGTCACGGCCTAGCAGCAGCTGATTTTCTTGTAGTTGATTCCACCAAGTAAGTGCATAACCAGAAAACTCAACACAAGCAAGGTTTACTCTCTTCGGATCAGCAACGTTATGGATACGAAAAATCTTATCACACTGCTCTTCCCAATCAAAATATGCATCGGGGTCTTCCTTTCCTATGAACTTGGGGATATGCAACTTGATTCTTGCTATGTCATCTCGAGCATCTCTATCACGATGTTCTGCACGACGCCCATCTTCAGCAGCACGATGGTATGGGGCACCATCATAATCATCAAAATCATCTCCATGACCACGAGCAACACGCTCATGAGGGTCATAGTAGTGCCCACGAGGACCATGGCCTCTCCCTCAAAGTTGTCCTCCTCGCTGCCCTCCATGAGCAGAAGCACCACGCCCACGCGCAGGAGCCACATGTCCACCATAACTGTTGTTATCATCCTCCAAGGCACCGTCAATAGCAGCATGCACGTAATTCTCATCCCCAACTTCCTCAAATGGACCAATAGGGTGTTGTCGGTGTCGAACTCTATCACCACCTGCTGGAGGATGCTCGTGAAGTATCCTTTCCATGGCTTGGAGTAAGTTGTTCTTGAGTCGCTGCAGCTCGGCACGTGTGACCGGGGCATCTTCTTCCCCATGGGTTTCTCCATGAACACTCGATCTAGGTCCTGCCATGTTAGTAAGGCCAAAAGTGGAATAGGATAATTTTTGTCGAATCACACAACCTCACCTCTTACTCACCAAAGTTCTTATGAGTTCACATCAGATTATGCTTTCTCCCGGATGTGTTAAAGCGATTGAAAGACAGGGATCAAAGAACTAGCTTCGGTTTTTGGTGGAGCTCGGTGGGGTAAACAAAAGGGGGCTTGTGCTAAAATCAAGTTGATGCAAAGCAAGAAAAATATGTGGATATATATGCTGCACCTTTGCACCAAGATTGAAAAACACACAACACACAAGCTTCTGAAATTTTTTCTACCAAGCTGAAACTTTTGGGTCTTACACAACACTTTCTTTTTCTCTCTTGACTTTTTTTGCCACTCTTTTGTTTCTCTCTTTGATTTTTTTACCACTTTTTTCTCTCTTTTACCAGAGCACAACAACCAAATCTTAAAGCAACTATGAAGATGAACTTGGTGCAGATCTAAAAGATGAAGAACATGCAAGGTATGCAACAACAAGATCTCAGCACCAACAAGGCTTGGATTTATTTTTGGTGGGGCTTTGGACTTCTAGGGCAGAAAATATAGGATGAAAAACACTCGATCTAAAGGGATGATAGCAAGATAAACTTGGATAACAGATCCTACCGTGTCAACGAAGGCTCTGATGCCAGATGATGGGTGGGAACCCGATGAACGAGTTCACGCCCAAGGGTGGCCTGATCTTCATGTCGTAGGATCGAATCAGGAGGGATAACTAGCTGCAAGCAGTCGAGATAACTAGATTTATACCTGCCAAGGTTGGATGCAACCCGTACGCTGGGGATGGCTGGCCGGAGCTACAAGAACTCCAACCCGCTGTACGAACAATCGCAAAACCACAAACCGGGACTAACCCATACAAAACGGCCGGAACAGTAGAACACGAATTTGGGGGAACCAGAGGCTCCTTCACACGAATCTGGATGAACTCACAAGAGCAAAGGTAGCAAGGATCTCTTGGATCTCTCTAGCAGTCTTGCTGCATAAGCTTGTAGCTGAATGGTTTGACAAAAGGTTCTCTAGAGGATGGGGGAGATGGGGTTTTATAGCAGGGACAACCCCCCTTAGCTAGGTGTGAAAATGGTCTCAAAAGTAAGCAGGTTTTCATGGCTTCCTTAGAGGAATAAGCAGTCAACTTTGGGAGTTGTTGGAGAGCTCCTCGGAAATTCGCGAACTCTTGACAGCCTGGACACCTTCGACGAGATTGGCTAGAACTTTTGACTCACAACTCCAAATGATGTGAGGTTTCTTGCATTGGAAAGATAATTTGATGTAGGTTCTGTTGATTTACCCCTATGTCCATGTCTCTCCACTACATGGGTGTGGCAAAATGCAACATCAGAGGTAAAAACTGACAGCATCAGCTTCACTTGAAACTTGTTTTCTCCAAACTTGTTCCTCCAGACCGGTTGCTTCAAGAGCTCATAGGTTGTTGGATTTCTTCCATGTGATACCTAAGTTCAACCAACACCAATGGGGGTGAAAGCATAGTTGTGTCATAAAGGTTATAAGGTAAACTTAAGTTAGTGTTCACCTGGTCACTTATTAGTTTGGTGCGACTTGTTTTGATTGGACCTATAATTGTTGGAGACTTGTCGATGGTTATCGTGTCCTCATCAGTGCGCCCAGGAGCCCAGGCGCGCCCAGGGGGGTTGTGCCCCCCTCGGTGGCCTTCCGCACCACCTTTTCGCCCTATAAATCTCCAAATATTCCAGAAACCCTAGGGGAGTCGACGAAACACAATTCCAGCCGCCGCAAGGTCCAGAACCACGAGATCCAATCTAGACACCATCACAGAGGGGTTCATCATCCTCATTGGTGCCTCACCGATGATGCTTCAGTAGTTCATCATAGACCTATGGTTCCGTAGACAGTAGCTAGATGGCTTCCTCTCTCTTTTGATTCTCAATACAAGGGTCTCTTGGAGATCTATTTGATGTAACTCTTTTTTGCGGTGTGTTTGTTGGGATCCGATGAACTTTGAGTTTATGATCAGATCTATATCCATGAATATTATTTGAGTCTTCTTTTGATCTCTTATATGCATGATTATTTATATCCTCGTATTTCTTCTTCGAATCTTTGGTTTAATTAGGCCAACTAGATCGAGTTTTCTTGCCATGGGAAGAGGTGCTTTGTGATGGGTTCGACCGTGCGGTGTTCTTTCCCCTTGACAGAAGGGGCAGCAAGACACGTATGTATCGTTGCTATTAAGGATAACAAGATGGGGGCTATTTCCTTCATGTATAGATCTCGTCTACATCATGGCATCATTCTTATTGCATTACTGTGTTTCTCCATGAACTTAATACACTAGATGCATGCTGGATTGCGGTCGATGTGTGGATTAATAGTAGTAGATGCAGGAAGGAGTCGGTCTACTAATCTTGAACGTGATGCCTATATATTGATCATTGCCTTGGATATCATCATAATTATTCGATCTTCTATCAATTGCCCAACAGTAATTTGTTTACCCACCGTGTGCTATTTTCTTGAGAGAAGCCACTAGTGAAATCTACGGCCCCCGGGTCTATTCTTTATCAAATTTGCTTTGAGATCTATTTTCATTTGCTTTTGTTTTCAGATCTATTATTCCAAAAACCCAAAAATACATTGCTGCCCTTTTTTGATATTTATTTTATTTCGTGTTTTATCAAGATCTATTTATCCAATCTACACAATTTTTATCCCGTCAACTTGACAATTTCTGGCACCATTACCCATAGAGGGATTGACAACCCCTCATAAGCGTCGGGTTGCAAGTATTTGTTCTTTGTGTGCAGGTACCGTTTACATAGTGTTGCTTGGTTCTCCTACTGGATTGATACCTTGGTTTCATAACTAAGGGAAATACCTACCGTAGCTATACTGCATCATCCCTTCCTCTTTGGGGAAATACCAACGTAGTTCAAGCGACATCAGTGAGCATTCATTAAAATATTATATGCTAAAAGGTTGATGTTGGACAAGGAAGACAACATAATAGGTTATGTTTCCTTATATCCGAATAGAAGTTATATTGTCATGGATCCTCCAACATGTTGAGCTTGTTTCTCATCCTATGCTAGCCAAATCTTCTGCACCAAGTAGAGATACTACTTGTGCATCCAAAATCCCTTAACCCAGTTTTGCCATGAGAGTCCACCATACCTACCTATGGATTGAGTAAGATCCTTCAAGTAAGTTGTCATTGGTGCAAGCAATAAAAATTGCTCTCTATATATGTATGATCTTTTAGTGTGAGGAAAATAAGCATTATACGAACTTGTGATATGGAAGAAATAAAAGCGACAGACTGCATAATGAAGTTCTTTATCACAAGCGGGAATATAAAGTGACGTTCTTTTGCATTAAGATTTTGTGCATCCAACCATAAAAGCGCATGACAACCTCTGCTTCCCTCTGCGAAGGGCCTATCTTTTACTTTTATTTTCTACATTTATACAAGAGTCATGGTGATCATCACCTCTCCTTGTTATACTTTTTCTTTTTGGCAAGCACTATATGTTCGGGAAGATCTAGATATGTATATCCACTCGGATGTAGATATTCATAAACTATTATTTTTGACGTTACCCTTGAGGTAAAAGGTTGGGAGGCGAAGTTATAAGCCCCTATCTTTCTCTATGTCTGATTGAGGCTTTGATCTCATAAGTATCGCGTGAGTGTTAACAATTGTGAAAGACTAAATGATAGTTGAGTATGTGGACTTGCTATATAAAAGCTCTTACATTGACTCTTTCCGATGTTATGATAAATTGCAATTGTTTCAATGACCAAGATCATAGTTTGTTGGTTTTCAATAAAGTTTTTGATTCACACTTTACCTTGTGAATGAATTGTTACTTTAGCATAAGAGATTATATGACAATATAGGTTGCTGTTCTAAAGATGATCATGATGCCCTCATGTCCGTATTTTATTTTATCGACACCTCTATCTCTAAACATGTGGACATGACTATCGATTTCGGCTTCCGCTTGAGGACAAGCGAGGTCTAAGCTTGGGGGAGTTGATACGTCCATTTTGCATCATGCTTTTATGTTGATATTTATTATATTATGCGCTGATATTACACATTATGGTATAATACTTATGCCTTTTCTCCCTTATTTTACAAGGTTTACACAAGGAGGGAGAATGCCGGCAGCTGGAATTCTGGACCAGAAAGGAGCAAATCTGAGAGACCTATTCTGCACAACTCCAAAAGTCCTGACAATTTACGGAGAATTATTTTGGAATATATAAGAATTATTGGGCGAAGAAAATACCAGAGAGTACCCACCAGGTGGCCACAAGCCTGGGGGCGCGCCCCTAGGGCTTGTGGGCCCCCTGGCAGGTCTTCGGTGTCTATCTTCTGCTATATGAAAGGTTTTTACCTGAAAAAAATCATAAGAAAGCTTTCAGGATGAAACGCCGCCGTCTCGAGGCGGAACCTGGGCATAAGCAGTCTAGGGCTCCGGCGGAGCTATTCTGCCAGGGAAACTTCCCTCTGGGAGAGGGAAATCGAAGCCATTGTCATCACCAATGATCCTCCCATCGAGAGGGGGTCAATCTCCATCAACATCTTCACCAGCAACATCTCCTCTCAAACCCTAGTTCATCTCTTGTATTCAATGTTTGTCCCAAAACCTCAGATTGGTACCTGTGGGTTGCTAGTAGTGTTGATTACTCCTTGTAGTTGATGCTAGTTGGTTTATTCGGTGGAAGATCATATGTTCAGATCCTTAATGGTATTCAATACCCCTATGATCTTGAACATGAATATGCTTTGTGAGTAGTTACGTTTGTTCCTGGGGACATGGGAGAAGTCTTGTGATAAGTAATCATGTGAATTTGGTATTCGTTCGATATTTTGATGAGATGTATGTTGTCTTTCCTCTAGTGGTGTTATGTGAACGTCGACTACATGACACTTCACCATGATTTGGGCCTAGGGGAAGGAATTGGGAAGTAATAAGTAGATGATGGGTTGCTAGAGTGGCAGAAGCTTAAACCCTAGTTTATGTGTTGCTTCGTAAGGGGCTGATTAGGATCCACATGTTTCATGCTATGGTTAGATTTATCTTAATTCTTCTTTCGTAGTTGCGGATGCTTGCGAGAGGGGTTAATCATAAGTGGGAGGCTTGTCCAAGTAAGGACAACACCCAAGCACCGGTCCACCCACATATCAAATTATCAAAGTAACGAACGTGAATCATATGAGCATGATGAAAACTAACTTGACAATAATTCCCATGTGTCCTCGGGAGCGCTTTGCTTTATATAAGAGTTCGTCTAGGCTTATCCTTTGCTACAAAAAGGATTGGGCCACCTTTCTGCACCTTTGTTACACTTGTTACTTGCTACCCGTTACAAATTACCTTATCACAAAACTATCTGTTACCGATAATTTCAATGCTTGCAGAAAATACCTTGCTGAATACTGCTTGTCATTTCCTTCTGCTCCTCGTTGGGTTCGACACTCTTACTTATCAAAAGGACTACGATAGATCCCCTATACTTGTGGGTCATCAATTTACTATCTCATCTTGATTCTCAACTTTCTCAACTTGTTCTCCAGGGATGGCTCAAGAAAGCCGAGGAGATGGATTGTCCGGCGCCACTGCCCGAAGATCCCATGTTGGCTTTGTTACAAGAGATGTTGATCATGGCGCCCTACCAAGCACCCGGAAAAAAGGAGAAGAAGAAAAAGAATGCACCAGAGGCCAGGGGGCTCTGCACAAGTGGTCATCCGGACAGCAAATCCGGAGACACCGCGGCTGCCTCTGTCTAAGATGGGGACGAGGACGAGGACGAAGAGGAGAGTGACTCCTCCCGCTCCAAGAAGAGGGCGGCGCTGACTGAAACCAAGGGCGAACACCCTTCCCCAGCTCCGAAGAGGAGGGGTAGGGGAAAGCTCGTCATACTTGACGACAGCTCAGACTCCAATAAGGATTCCGCAGCTTCGGAGAAAGTCCCGGAGTGGGTTTCCAGAATCAAGCCCCACGCTAAAAGGTAAGAGTCCGAAGACTTTCCAGGCATTAGTTTCACTAACCCAATTCTTAAAAGTATATGTTCTTTTGCACCGCAGCCCGCACCGCGACCTCCCCACTGACCAGTTGTCAGAGGGCACTTCTCCACCGGCCGACCTGGCGGAGAGTGGAGGCGCGTCGCATTCTGCGCCTCCCCCGGTCATCGGAGAGACCGGGGAGGTGCTGTCCCAGAGGACACCACCTGTGCCAAACACGGGGGGGGGGGGGATGAGTATATTGTCATGGCCGAAGCTAATGCTTCGGCCACCGAAAATAAGGAGAAGGAGCTCGGGCAAACCGAGCCTTCCCAGACGGCTATTCCAGAGCCTGAGCGGCCCTTCAAAACAATGCAACCGCCTTCCACCGAAGGGGGAGCAGGGACCAAGCCGCCCATGCCGAACACTGGTGGTCGGGGTGTGGCCGAATGGTCGTACATGATGGAGGAGGCTATGAAAAGCTCCTCCATAGTCGCCGAACACCGCATCTTAATGGATGCGATTTTGCAAAGCGTCCAGTCCATTAACAGCGGACTGAAGACACTTTTGGAGGCCTCCTAACAGGCTTTGAGGTAAACAAAGTAATGTTTTTTTGTTTTGTAAATAAGATTTGAGCCATCCTTATATGTAGCAGCCCCCGAGACTCTGGTAGGTTGCGAAGAATCCTAGCAGAGGGTTGAAATTGTGAGGATGTTGGCCGAAGAATCAGCTTGTTTCTATTTTGCAGGCTTCGGTGGCTGGCAATGGGGATTACCCAGGCGAGTATTGGACTCCCATCCCCATCCCCACGACAGCCACCCCATGCCCGTCCCCGTCCCCATACCCGCCAGTGGGGATAAAAACATTCCCATCCCCATCCCCATCGGGTTTTTCATCCCCATGGGGAAACCCATACATGCAATCAACAACCACCTTCAGGAGCATTTAAGTAGAAAAAACAGCATTTCAACACAATAAACAATATGTTTGTGGCTAGATTAGCGATTTCTTTGGGCTTTTTGGGTCAATTGGGCGTGATTACTGAAAATTTGGGTGGGTATGGTTGGGAATTACCTCGGGTCTACCAATTTTAGGGCCCATGTGTAAGGCACTCACGGGTAAGGTGGGTAACAGGTATGGGTAATGCTATCCCATCCCCATCCCCATCTTGTGCACTGCGTAAGATATTTGACCCACTAGCTTCCCCGTGGGCACAAAAACTGGTACATCCCTATCCCCTAATAGAGTAATTACCCACGGGGACACGGGTAACGGTTAACCATTGCCAGCTTGAGTTGGTGGGTACTATCAATGCCGCTGAGTTGGTTGAGATCAATCGAAAGCTAAAGGGCTCCGAGGAAGAACTCAACCTTGTCACAAGCAGCTAGACGAAGCACAAGGTTAGTCTATGCGAAACACAGTACTTTGCATAGTTTACGTTTAAGTAGACTTTTTGGGGTGATCCCTTAAGCAAGAAAATCATTGCAGCTGGTGCCGCAGAGGTTGAAAGCCTCAAGGCCAAGCTGCAGAAGGCGAAAGCCGACGCAGCCGAACAAAAGACAGTGGTCGAGCGAATGACCCCCGAGCTCACGTCGGTGAAAAATGACAGTGAGAAGCACGAGGCCAGGGTGGCCGAGGTGCAACAGGAGCTTAAGGACGTCATCACAAAATGTGAGGACCTTGAGCAGAAGAATAAAGATCATGCCACCGAGCTGGCGAAGATGAAGACGGAGGCCTAGGAAGCGCGAACAGAGGCGCGAGGTGCTCGGGAAGAGCTCCGACAGGCGAAGCAAATTGCGAATGGTAAGCGGTACTTACTGCATAGTGTCTTTGGTGGCAAAAGATTCGCGTTGCTTACCCGTGTCTGGCTTTGCGTAGGCGCCTTTGCGGAGCTCCCGAGGAGTGCGGCCGATGCGTCAAGATACTATGCGGCTCGAGAAGGTGACGCTGACTTGAGGCTATTCTGGGCGCAATTTCAAGCCACCGAGCACCCTCCCCTCCTTGTTAATCAAATGAAACAGCTGATGGAGCTGCATCGGATGGCGGAGCCGTCCATGAAGGACCTTTGTGTCCGGCTGTGGCCCTCCGATCCCCTACCAAATAGTTATTTCGGTCTTGTGGCGAAGCTGTGTGGCGCTCTGGCCCAGGTTGAGACCATCAAGCGCTCGGTGTGCCTAAGGGTCTCAGATGGCATTCTCGAAGACCATGGTCCATTGGCCAAAGATCAAACCCTTCGAGATGGCCACCGGACCTCCCCCAACCTGAAAGGAGCATAGGCGCCCGGAGCAATACTTCGCCGCCGTGATGGACGGTGCTCGGGGCATAGAGGCATTATGTTCCAAGGATGTAATCCTTGGATAGTTGACGTCGTTGTGTATTAAACTGTGGTTGAACCCTGATGTTTTATAACGTGGTTGTCTTTTGTATGGTTTATCATACTTGTGTATGTGTGTGTGTTAATTTTGACTTCTCTGTGGCCGGTTTATTCTGAAAGTGACCAGTCGTCGGCTTCAGCCCCCATGTAGATGCTACAAGGGGTGTCCCGTCCTTCATACTTTAACCCTTAGGTGACGTCTCGGTGCCTAGAGGCGGTAGTGTAGGAGGTGAGGGAGTCATGGACTAAGGGGTCCTCGGGGTGCCGGCCCGTTGAGTATGGGCCGGACTGGTGGAGCCGTATAGTTACAGGATATCTATGAAGCCGTGGTGTGCCCTCCAAGTCAAGATGGCGCAGGATCTCTTTAATCCCTTATTGTAATCTATCTTCGGTAACCCTAACCCTACCGGTGTCTATATAAACCGAGGGTCGTAGTCTTTAGGGCTAGAGCTACATTCATCACCTCATCACCTTAGGGTTTAGCTCATGCTGATCTCGAGGTAGATCTACTCTGTAAACCATACAATACATCCAATATAATCAAGCAGGACGTAGGGTATTACCTCTTCGAGAGGGCCCGAACCTGGGTAAACACTGTGTTTGTCGTCCCTTGTTCCTCGTCGATCCTAGATCCACAGCTCGAGACCCCCTACCCCGAGGTCTGCCGGTTTTGACACCGACATTGGTGCTTTCATTGAGAGTTCCGCTGCAGGGTCGCCCAAAGGATCGATGGCTCGCCTGATCATAGGAGAAGGCATCAGATCCGGGGACTTCTTTGTCCCCGGTCAACTCTTCGCGTTTGGCAGCATCGTGCTGCACGCCGACCCGACTGGTCGCCTGGGTCAGATCGACACCTTCACTCCCGGACATCGAATTCAATTCGGTGGTCTGGAATACGTTGCGGACACGCGGGGCGATCTGGTTTTCACCGGACTCACTTCCCCCTCCCGCACCCTCGCCATGCCCGCTCCGGAGTCCCCCTCCGATCCGATCTGTAGATCGGCCCCAACAGCTTCGAGCCAAGAGAACTCCGCTTCAAGCGGGGGCCAGACTCCGCCTTCGTCCGGACCCATCATGACGGCGGAGGATCTATCCTCTACCTTTGAGGCAGAATCAGGAGGCAGAAGCCAAGAGTCAATCTCGGCCGAACCTTCCCTTCACGACGCTCACCTGGCCTTGAGCCCTTACGACAAAGCGGTAGCCCCCGGCCCAAAGCAGATCGATCTCAAACCCCAGCGGGGAAGCCACACGCAAGGACCAAAGCCCGTCCATGCCCTCCAGTGATGATCCGAACCCCTTCAAGGATCCAGCTCCACACCCCAAGCTTAGCACGGCCAGCGAAAACCAAGGACCGGCCAGGGCACTGACTGCCCCCCACCCCGTTACAGCGGAATTTGGCCTGGAGCCCTCGAGTTTGGTGACCTCGCAATGTTAAACGAGGTGCTAGACTGAATTCAGAAAATGACCATCCAGGAGGACCTTCCCTCCGCCTTTAATCATCAACCCTTCGAGGCGTACCATCGGGAATTTTGCGTCCCACCCACCACCCACTTGGAAGCCACTATCGATGATTTAACCAATATGCTAGACTACAATTCAGAGAATACCGAATTCATGGACGAGGAGGGCGGAGCCATGGCCAATACCGATGTTGCCCCCCCCCCCCATCACCGGCCGCTGGTCGGCCACATCCACCTATGATATTTACATGGTGGACACCCCCAAGGACGGTGACAGCACTCCTAATCAGGACCGAGGCAAGCCCAGAGATGAGCCGCCCAAACGCCAAAAATAGCACCGTCAATCAAAGCCACGTCGAAGCCATGCAAGCAACGTGGACTCTGCAGAGAACGGTACCATAAATAATACGGATGACCTCACCAGAGACGCAGCCAATGAACATCATCAAGACGACCCAGCGAGGCAGGAGGACCCGCTCAATCCAGAAAACCCCGACCACTCCGAGGATAGCAATTACCTCCCCCTCTCTGAAGAGGAGGTCAGTCTCGGGGATGACAAATTCATCGTCCCTGAAGACCCTCTGGAGCAGGAACAGTTCAAACAGAGGCTTCTAGCCACCGACCGCAGCCTAAAGAAACAAAAACGCAAAATCAAGGCCGAACAGGACACCCTCAACGACTGATGGACTAAAGTCCTAGCTGCCGAAGAGGGGTATGGCCGCGAACAGCCAACCAAGAATTATCCCAAGCGAAGACTATTGCCGCAGTTCGACAACGAGGCCATAGAGCCAACATGTCCGACATACACAAGCACCGAATAGCCGGACTGCCCCCCTAGAGGGCGGGACAGAGAAGCTGACGAGGCCGAACACCCAGCAGCCCCACCGCGCCTTTACGGCAAGGATCAAGTGCGACCCACTTACGAGTATGACCTCTGCCATGACCTAGACGCTCGAGGAGGCCGTACCAGGTCCATCTACGGACCCAGAGAAGACCCGCCCACTTACCGGGAATGATACTACGATCAGCTAAACCAAAACGATAGAATCCGGGAGCAGCAGCAGGCCCGAAGGGCCGAAGACCTCCGACGCGATGTAGCCCGAGTTCGGGGCGCCGCACACCCCCTGTGCTTCATAGAGAGGGTAATGCAACACCAATCCCCGAAAGGCTTCAAGCCTGTGAACATCGAATCATACGACGGAACCACAGATCCAGCCGTATGGATAGAGGATTTCCTCTTCCACATTCACATGGCGCGAGGAGATGACCTCCACGCCATTAAATATTTGCCACTAAAGCTTAAAGGTCCAGCTCGACACTGGTTAAATAGCCTTCCCGAAGACTCTATAGGCTGCTGGGAAGAGCTTGAGGATGCTTTTTGAGCAAACTTTCAGGGCACCTATGTCCGGCCTCCGGATGCTGACGACCTAAATCGCATCACACAACAACCCGGAGAATCTGCCCGACAATTTTGGAACCGATTCCTGACCAAGAAAAACTAGATTGTCGACTGTTCGGATGCCGAAGCCTTGGCCGCCTTCAAGCATAGTGTCAAGGACGAATAGCTCATAAGGCAGCTCGGCCAGGAAAAACCAAGAACCATGGCAGCCCTTACTTCTCTCTTGACCCGCTTTTGCGTGGGCGAAGGCAGTTGGCTCGCTCGCAAAAACACCAACCCCGACACACCCAGTACCTCCGAGGTTCGGGACGGAAATGGAAAGCCCCAGCGCAGCAAGAATAAACGTCACCATAATGACGGCGAGGGCAAGGATACGACAGTAAATGCCGGATTCCGAAACCAGAAGTCCGGACCTCGAAAGAAAGCCTCTAAAGGCAACAGTGACGACCCATCCAGACTGGACACAATTCTGGACAGGCCTTGCCAGATCCACAGCACATCAGAGAAGCCCGCCAACCACTCCAATCGAAATTGTTGGGTGATTAAACAGGCCGGCAAACTCACAGCCGAAGACTCGGGCAAAAGCCCATGAAGCGAGGACGATGATGAGCCCCGTAGGCCAAATAGTGGAGGCCAGAAACCGTTCCCTTCCGAGGTCAAGACGGTAAACATGATCTATGCAACCCACATACTGAAGAAGGAGAGAAAGCGAGCGCTACGAGACATTATTCCGTCGAGCCAGTAGCGCCGAAGTTCAATCCATGGTCATCCTGCTCGATCATGTTCGATCGCAGGGACCATCCAACCAGCATACACCATGGAGGGTCCGCAGCCTTGGTGCTCGACCCCATCATCGATGGATTCCACCTCACTAGAGTCCTCATGGACGGAGGTAGCAACCTCAATCTAATATACGAAGATACAATGAGGAAAATGGGGATCGATCCATCAAGGATCAAACCCAGTAACACCACCTTTAAGGGGGTCATTCCGGGAGTGGAGGCCCGCTGCACAGGCACTATGACGCTTGAGGTAGTGTTCGGCTCTCCGGATAACTTCCGAAGCGAGGACTTGATCTTTGACATTGCACCCTTTCGCAGCGGCTATCATGCCCTCCTCGCCCGAAAAGCGTTCGCCAAATTCAATGTCGTTCCGCATTACGCATACCTCAAGTTGAAGATGCCCGGTCCTTCGGGCGTCATAACTATCAACATCAGCATGGAACGCTCACTTAGAACCAACGAGCACACCGCGGCCCTAGCGGCCGAAGACCAAACCGGCCCATGATATGTCTCCAACGTATCTATAATTTTTGATTGTTCCATCCTGTTATGTTATCATTCTTGGATGTTTTACAATCATTTTATAGCAACTTTATATCATTTTTTGGGGCTAACCTATTAACATAGTGCCCAGTGCCAGTTGCTATTTTTTGCTTGTTTTTTACTTCGCAGAAAATCAATACCAAACGGAGTCCAAACGCAGCGAAACTTTTTGGTGATTTTTTCTGGACCAGAAGACACACGATGGGCCAAGAAAGTACCTGGGGGGGGCTCCGAGGGGAGCACAACCCACCAGGGCGTGCCTGGGGGCCCAGGCGCGCCCAGGTGGGTTGTGCCCACCTCGGCCGCCTCCCGCACCGCCTCTTTGCTCTATAAATACCCTGGACATCGAAAAACCCTAGGGGAGTCGACGAAAAACAATTCTAGCCCCCGCAAGTTCCAGAAACCACAGATCCAATCTAGACACCATCACAGAGGGGTTCATTATCCTCATTGGTGCCTCTCCGATGAGGCATGAGTAGTTCATTGTAGACCTACGGGTCCGTAGTTAGTAGCTAGATGGCTTCCTCTCTCTCTTTTGATTCTCAATACAATGGTCTCTTGGAGATCTATTTGATTTAACTCTTTTTGCGGTGTGTTTGTTGGGATCCGATGAACTTTGAGTTTATGATCAAATCTATCTTTTTATCCATGAAAGTTATTGGAGTCTTTTGATCTCTTATATGCATGATTACTTATAGCCTCGTATTTCTTCTTCAAATCTTTGGTTTAGTTAGGCCAACTAGATCGATTTTTCTTGCCATGGGAAGAGGTGCTTTGTGATGGGTTCGATCTTACGGTGCTCAATCCCAGTGACAGAAGGGAAATGACACGTATGTATCATTGCCATTAAGGATAACAAGATGGGGTCTAATTCCTACATGAATAGATCTTGTCTACATCATGTCATCGTTCTTATTGCATTACTCCGTTTCTCCATGAACTTAATACACTAGATGCATGCTGGATAGCGGTCGATGTGTGGAGTAATAGTAGTAGATGCAGGCAGGAGTCGGTCTACTAATCTTGGACGTGATGCCTATATAATGATCATTGCCTGGATATCATCATGATTATTTGAAGTTCTATCAATTGCCCAACAGTAATTTGTTTACCCATCATATGCTATTTTTCTCGAGAGAAGCCACTAGTGAAATCTACGGCCCCCAGGTCTATTTTCTCATCATATACTTTCAGATCTATATTGCTATTTGTCTTTTTATTTATTTGCATCTTTTATTTTCAGGTCTATATTATCAAAAACCCAAAAATACCTCGCTGAATTTTATTTGCTTTTATTTGCATCTATCAATCTATTACAACTTTCTCACGTCCGTTTGCCAATTTCTGGCGCCGCTACCCGAAAGGGATTGACAACCCCGTTTACACATCGGGTTGCAAGTATTTGTTCTTTGTGTGCAGGTGCCGTTCACGTAGTGTTGCGTGGTTCTCCTACTGGTTCGATAACCTTGGTCTCATCACTGAGGGAAATACCTACCGTAGTTGTGCTGCATCATCCCTTCCTCTTTGGGGAAATACCGACATAGCTTTAGCCGCAATCAAAAGGAATTTCTGGCGCCGTTGCCGGGGAGGATCAAGTCAAGATAGTCTCCCGTCAACTAGCCAATTTCTGGCGCCGTTGCCGGGAAGGATCAAGTCAAGATAGTCTCCCGTCAACTAGCTAATTTTTAGCACCGTTGCCAGGGAGACATCATCAACATCTACCAGGTTCCTAATCACAAATCTCATCTCCTTGAAATTTACATTATTTGCCATTTGCCTCTCGTTTTCATCTCACCCACTTCACCAAAATTTGCCGTTTTATTTGCCGTTTTCTCGTCAGATATGTTTTTGTGTGCAATTTTGTTTATCACTTTCTGCCATTATGGATAGTTCTTCCTCTATTGCATGCACCCCCGAGAACGAGGTTCTTAACTTTAAGAAAAGGGAAGGGGAGAATTTAAAAGATGCTTGGTATAGGATTTGTAATGCCCATAATAGATCTATTCGTAAGCAATCTACCGTTGTTCTTCTTTGATGTTTTTATGTGGGTATCACTACTTGGTATAGATTCATCCTTGATACGATTACCGGTGGAAATTTCTTGATGTGTCCCTCTCTTGATGCTTTTAATGCTTTGGGAAATTTAGTGGGATCACCACCTCTCATGATTAATGAAACAAGTTTAACTCTCGAGCATGTTATGGAAAGGCTAGATGCTATTGAAAAGAAAATGCTTACCGAAGAACACATTGAGAACTTGGATAAAAAGATGCATAATTTTGCAAGTAAAATTGGGTAAAAAGCGGGAGAGGTTCTTAAGTTGTTAAAAGAAAAGAGCACCGTAATTCATGAAAGAATAGAAGAAAGCCCGTCTCGGATTGATAAATTGGAAGAAATCTTTAGTAATCTAAGTACGGCTTTTGTTCTGCTAAGAAAATTGAAAAAACTTCGGTAAAAATTAGCAAGATCACTCCAATTACTAAGAACAAAGGTGAAACTTCTAATAACAGTAATAAAGGAGATCTTAAGATGATTAGTATTCACCCCGATTTTGTTGAAGTGATAAAAGACCCTCTTTGTAAGAAGGAATTTTTCAATCTCGTTCCTAGAAGCATTATTACTAAAAATTTGTATGCTAAATCTCTGAAGAATTATAAGTGTTTGATTGAAGAGTTGGAAACTAAAGATGACAACACTTAGATCTATGCATTATGCCTAGCTAGGGGCATAAAACGATAGCGCTTGTTGGGAGGCAACCCAATGAACAAAATTTATGTTTTTGTCTTTTTCTTTCTGTTCTTGAGTGTTTGCACAATTATGCTACTGTTATGATTGTGTTTTTTGTGTTTTAATTAGTGTTTGTGCCAAGCAAAGCCTTTGGGATAGCTTTGGTGATAGTTGATTTGATCTTGTGGAAAACAGAAACTTTTTCGTCCAGTAAAATAATTTTAAAAATTCACATAAGAAACTAAAAAATCTGAATTTTTTACAAAAGATTTATATGCAAATTTCCTATGTTGTCCTAATTGTTCAGAAATTTTGGAGTTCCAGAAGTATGAGAACAATTCGTATCTTTGCAGACTGTTCTGTTTTTGACAGATTCTATTTTCTTTGCATTGTGTGCTTATTTTGATGAATCTATGGTTTGTATTGGAGGTTATAAGCCATGGTAAAGTTAGAATACAGTAGATATAATGCAATAACAAAATTTGAATGGGTTTTCTACTGTACTTAAAGTAAAGATTAGTTTTCCTATACTAACGGATCTCACGAAGGTTTTGTTGAGTTTTGTGTGATTGAAGCTTTCAAGTTTTGGGTGAGATCACGATGGATGAAGGAATAAGGAGTAAGAAGAGCCTAATCTTGGGTATGCCCCATGGCACCCCAAGTTATTATCCAAAAAAGGAACAAGCAACTAAGCTTGGGGATGCCCCGAGTGGCATCCCCTCTTTCTTCTAACGACCATCGGTATTTTACTTGGAGCTATATTTTTATTCGTCGCATATCATGAGTTTTGCTTGGAGCGTCTTGTATGATATGAGTCTTTGCTTGTTTTGCTTTTCTTTTTAAGTCAAGAATCCCTGCTGGACACACCTATTTGAGAGAGCCAAAATTATGCCATGATTTGTTAGAATTGCTCTCTATGCTTCACTTAAATCTTTATGAGCTTTGGAATTGCTCTAGTGCTTCACTTATATCTTTTTTGAGCACGGTGTGCTTTAGTATTTTTGAAGAAATGCTCTCTTGCTTCACTTAGATTTATTTGAGAGTTAGTAATTTTTTTAATAAACTCTCTCATGCTTCACTTAAATTATTTTGAGAGAAGAAAATTTTTATGCTCATGTTCTTCACTTAGATTTATTTGAGAGTTAGTAAATTTTTTAAGAAACTCTCTCATGCTTCACTTAAATTATTTTGAGAGAAGAAAAATTTTATGCTCATGTTCTTCACTTAGATTTGTTTGAGCTATCAAAAGCAACATATAAAATTAGTCCCAAAGTGATAGATATCCAAGAGGGATATAATAAAAACTTTCATGAAGATCATTGGACAAAATAAACTTGATTCCTTGTAATTTTTTGCGATATGATGATATAATATGTGAGTCATGTTAATGAGTAATTATGGCTTAGTAAGAATATTGATGTTAAGGTTTGTGATTCCCTATGCAAGCACGAAAGTCAATAGTTATGGAATGAAATTATATCCTACTTGTGGTGCATTATTCGGTGTTAGTTATGCTTAATGCTCGCTTATGAGATTTTTCGTTTCTTGGTTGGATGCTTCTCAATCTTTTGCTAGCCTTCATTTGCACTAAGTATGATCACTACTTGTGCATCCAAAATCCTTAAACCCAGTTTTGTCATATGAGTCCACTATACCTACCTATATGCGGTATTCTTTTGCCGTTCTAAGCAAATTTGTATGTGCCATCTCTAATTTTCAAAATAAATTTCTCTTTTGTGTGCTCGTACCGCTCATGAAGCGGCAGGGGGTGGCCAATATTTTCCATGCTAGATGTGTTATTCTCAAGATGAGTGTTTATTCACTTGTCATTGCACGAGAGTACGGCAAAGGTATTAGGGATGCCCAGTCCCGAAATGAAAAATGAATTTACTTTATGTTGTCAAATAATAAATTCCTTGGAAAGTGTTGGTATGGACGGCACCCGTGGATTCGGTTAGCCGTGGAATGTGAAAGTATGGTGGAAAAAGGAATAAAATTTATTTTCTGTTTGGGAACCGCCTATGATCTATCTAGCATGGAAAGTGTTGGGAATTACTCGGTCGTTTTCGTTGACAGGAAAAGCATGCCACCCAAAATGTTTTTTATCTCTATCTTTTTCGCTTTGAGCTCTGGCACCTCTACAAATCCCTACTTCCCTCTGCGAAGGGCCTTTCTATTTACTTTATGCAATTTTTTTTATTTTGAGTCTCCATCTTTTCTTATAAAGCACCAACTAAGGGGCACTATGATCGTACTTGAGCATTGGGTATAGCTAATATGCGAGTGTGTTTCATGAATGGATCAATGATTGAGCATAATGGGCTAGGGATAACTTGCTTTAGTATTGGTATTTTGAAGGACATGGTTGTTTGTTGATATGCTTGAGTATTGAAATCTTCATGTCAAAACTAGACTATTGCTTTGAATCATATAAAAGTCCAAATGTCCATGCTATAAAGAAAAGAATATGTGATGAACATATTAGGCAGCGTTCCACCTCAAAAATTCTATTTTTATCATTTACCTACTCGAGGACGAGCAGGAATTAAGCTTGGGGATGCTGATACGTCTCCAACATATCTATAATTTTTGATTGTTCCATGCTGTTATATTATCATTCTTGGATGTTTTACAATCATTTTATAGCAACTTTATATCATTTTTTGGGACTAACCTATTTACATAGTGCCCAGTGCCAGTTTCTATTTTTTGCTTGTTTTTTACTTCGCAGAAAACCAATACCAAACGGAGTCCAAACGCAGCGAAACTTTTTGGTGATTTTTTCTGGACCAGAAGACACACGATGGGCCAAGAAAGTACCTGAGGGGGGCTCCGAGGGGAGCACAACCCACCAGGGCACGCCTGGGGGCCCAGGCGTGCCCAGGTAGGTTGTGCCCACCTCGGCCGCCTCCCGCACCACCTCTTTGCTCTATAAATACCCGGACGTCCAAAAACCCTAGGGGAGTCGACGAAAAACAATTCCAGCCACCGCAAGTTCTAGAAACCACAGATCCAATCTAGACACCATCACGGAGAGGTTCATCATCCTCATTGGTGCCTCTCCGATGATGCGTGAGTAGTTCATTGTAGACCTACGGGTCTGTAGTTAGTAGCTAGATGGCTTCCTCTCTCTCTTTTGATTCTCAATACAATGGTCTCTTGGAGATCTATTTGATTTAACTCTTTTTGCGGTGTGTTTGTTGGGATCCGATGAACTTTGAGTTTATGATCAAATCTATCTTTTTATCCATGAAAGTTATTGGAGTCTTTTGATCTCTTATATGCATGATTACTTATAGCCTCGTATTTCTTCTTCGAATCTTTGGTTTAGTTAGGCCAACTAGATCGATTTTAATTGCCATGGGAAGAGGTGCTTTGTGATGGGTTCGATCTTACGGTGCTCAATCCAAGTGACAGAAGGGGAAATGACACATATGTATCATTGCCATTAAGGATAACAAGATGGGGTCTAATTCCTACATGAATAGATCTTGTCTACATCATGTCATCGTTCTTATTGCATTACTCCGTTTCTCCATGAACTTAATACACTAGATGCATGCTGGATAGCGGTCGATGTGTGGAGTAATAGTAGTAGATGCAGGCAGGAGTCGGCCTACTAATCTTGGATGTGACGCCTATATAATGATCATTGCCTAGATATCGTCATGATTATTTGAAGTTCTATCAATTTCCCAACAGTAATTTGTTTACCCATCGTATGCTATTTTTCTCGAGAGAAGCCACTAGTGAAATCTACGGCCCCCGGGTCTATTTTCTCATCATATACTTTCAGATCTATATTGCTATTTGCCTTTTTATTTATTTGCATCTTTTATTTTTAGATCTATATTATCAAAAACCCAAAAATACCTCGCTGAATTTTATTTGCTTTTATTTGCATCTATCAATCTATTACAACTTTCTCACGTCCGTTTGCCAATTTCTGGCGCCGCTACCCGAAAGGGATTGACAACCCCGTTTACATGTCGGGTTGCAAGTATTTGTTCTTTGTGTGCAGGTGCCGTTCACGTAGTGTTGCGTGGTCCTCCTACTGGTTCGATAACCTTGGTCTCATCACTGAGGGAAATACCTACCGTAGCTGTGATGCATCATCCCTTCGTCTTTGGGGAAATACCGATGTAGCTTTAGCCACAATCAACCCATATAGGTCCGGATGCCGACCCGCCGTAAAGGCCGGCGACAACAGTAAACGTGTTCAAACCAGTTCCCCGTCATGGGAACCCGCATGCGTTCGCCGCAAATAGGGATGCGTGCCCCACGGCATGCCCACATTCTTCGCGCTCCACGTGCTTCGTCAGCACAATTTCGCACTCAAAATACCATGGGCAGCCGTGCGGCATATATCCATAAATCCGAATTACATGTTCGGCTAACCCGAACTTTGGAACTACCTCGTCTTCGGACGACCCGGGGGCCAATTCCAGAAACCCCCCAAGCATAAAGCTCCATCGGCAGGATCCCCGCCCCTCAAGGTCTCGTCGTAGGTCCCAACCCCCACCTCCCAGAAGCAAAGGCGCAGACGTGCAGCAGGGCACAGTGAAGGCTTCGAATCACGCATCAAGGCCCTGCGTAAACCTTTATTCTATAAAACTCTTTTATTTTTTATAATGCCTTGGCAGTCCGAATTGTACGGTTAGACGTCTGGAGCTTACGAGAAATAATAAAAACGCCCTTTATGGTGTTCGGATATCTGCATCGTGCGATTTTCTATCTCCTTTTTGATTCTCCACTCGCTCTTCGAACAGCCCGGCTTGAAAATATATTCTCTTAACTAACCAAGAGTTCGATTTACACATCAGCTCCATATCTTAAAGTCCGGCACCGCCTTCCGCTAGGTGTTCGGCGTCTCGGATATTGCACTATATGCATCAAGTTCCGAACTATGTCTTAGGTCAATAGTTGGGTTGCCCGGCTCCTGTGCTTGCCCCTTATGTTCCGCACGTTCGACTAAGAGGGCAAAGGGAGAACCCCTGCGATTGTACTTCTGGCTCGCCCAGTCAAGTACCTCAGGAGGAGAAAGCCGAAAACTGACTGTCATAGTAAGCGAGAACTGATCAGCGATCCGATGACGAGGTTTGACTCTAAAAATCATTGGCGATTTTGCCGTATCACACGAAGGGTTCGTCTTAACACAAACCATGTGATCGGAACGGGTAGGAATTCGCCCCCAAGTACATTACAAAATACAAGGGGCTAGTCCTTGGCCCACACCGTCAAGCTCCTAAGGCTAAGTGAAAGCAGTAAAACCAAATAGTCTGATTGCCTAGTTTCGCTCGCGCACTACCGCCTCCGGGTACCAAGACGTTGGCTAAGGGTAATATTGCGGTGATAAAACACCCCTCGTGATATTCAGTTGGGTGCTGAAGCCGACGACTGGTAGCTTTCAGAATAAACACACGGCTGCACATGAGTCAAAATTAAATCATGACAATATAAAATAAGTCAGGTGGACGCATAATAAAGCATAAGGTCCACTTGGTGCAAACTTAATACAATCACTCAAGCATTACATCTTTCGAACACTGGCCCTCTATCGCCCACGCACCATTCATCACCTGTGCAAAGTACTGCTCAGGGCGGCGATGCTCTTTTCCCTTGGGCGGAGGACCAGTGGCCATCTCCATTGGATTAAACTTCGGCCAATGCACCATGGTCTTCGCAAACGCAAGCCTCGCCCCCTCAAGGCACACTAAGCGCTTCATGACGTCAATCCGGAGCGGTGCCTCCCGCAGTTTTTGCACAAGGCCGAAGTAGGTGTCTGGAATGGGCTAGGCAGGCCACAGACTGACACACAGGTCCTTCACGGCTAGCTCGGACATCCGATGCATCTCCATCAGCTGCTTCATTTGATCGCTGAGGAGGGGAGGACGCTCGAAATCCAGAAACTGTGATCAGAAGAGCCGCTGCGTGGAGTCCTCCTCGAGAGTAGAGTAGTGCTTCGCTGCGGCCGCCACATTCTTAGGAAGTTTGGCGAAGACGCCTGCGGAGCCCCAGACCCGCGTTAGTAGGGCGAATCTGTTGCCTCCGAACACACTCTGCAGTAAGTATTTCTTACCGTTTGCAATTTGCCCGACTTGGCGGAGCTCTTCCCTGGCACCTTGCGCTTCGGTCCTCGCCTCCTGGAGCTCCTTTTCCACTTTGGACAGCCTGGAGGATCGCTCCTCCTGCTCCTTCTCAAGGACCTCCAGCTTCTTGGCGGCATCTTGAAGCTCCACTTGCACTTCGGTTACTCGAGCATCGTGCTGATCAGCAACGAGCTTGGCCTTCTCAAGCTCGGCCACCGCCTTCTTAGCGGCCGTTTTCTTTACGGCCGCCTCTACCTCAGCTTTCTTCAAGGCCTCCCTCAAGCCCTCGACCTCGGCGGCGGCAACTGCAACATCATCACAATAAGAGATCAACATACAGTCCAGATCGTCAATATTCGGCATCGAGCAGTTGTACACCTCATCAAAGGGCTTACCTTGTGCCTCGTCAAGCCATTTGTTGACAAGGTCAAGCTCTTTATCGAAATGCTTGAGCTTCCGATCCATCTCCTCTAGTGCCACAGCATTAGCAGTTGCGGCCAGAGAAGACTCTGTGACATTTCAAAATTCACACCATTTCAGATCATGGCCTGTAGAACGAGATCCTCCGCAGGTTTTCTTCGCAAACCTTGCAGAGTCTCAGGGGCTACTACAGATATGGCATACTTAAACTAAGGACTAAATCCAATTTATGAGGAAAGAACATTACTTGACTTACCTCAAAGCCTGTTAGCAGGCCTTGAACAGCATCGTTCACTCCGGAATGAAGGGACCGAACACCCTGTATAACCGCACTCATAAGAGTGCGGTGCTCGTCGACGACAGCAGAGTTGTTCACCAACTCCGCCAGCATGTCCGGCCATCCTACCGCCGCTCGAGTGGAGGTGTTCGGCAGGGGCATCGGGCCCCCAGCACCTTCCCCATCGAAAGAAGGTACTCGCTCCCTTGGGGGCTTTGGGGCCGAATTCGGCAGGGGTTCGGATGATCTGGATCCCCTCCTGGTGGTAGCCAGGACGTACGCATCCCCCTGGTCTTCAACGACCGAGGCATCGGCCTTGGCCATGGTGGCATCGACCTCCTCCCCTGTGTTTGGAGGAGGAGGAGGGGTCTTTTGTGACACCACCTCCCCAGCTTCGTCGGGGATTGGAGGAGGTGCCAAGCATGAGCCACTTTCCGCCAGTTCGGCGGGCAAGGATGTCCCTGAAGAGGTCTCCTCAGCGAGGTGGCCTCGCGGAGGGCTGTACCATCAGAAAAACAATCAACCTATGTTCCGCTAGGGACTACTAAAAGGATAAAGCAATTGAAAATGTCGCAATGTGTACCTGGCCACTTGGGGCTTGACCCTGGGTTCCTTCTCCAGAACCTTTTCGGACGCCTCAGACTCCTCGTCAGAGTCCGAGCTATCTGACAGGACCAGCTTGGGCCGGCACTGTCTCTTCCGGGCCTGAGGAGGTTGAACCTCCTCGAAGTCGCTGGACGCCGCCCTCTTCTTAGAGTGCGAGGAGGCGCTTTCCTCCTCGTCCTCGTCCCCCTCCTGTGCGGACTGGGCCGCGGTGTCTCCGGACCTACTGTCCGGACAGGCTTTGCGACAGAGGCCCTCTTGGGCCTCCGGCACCTCTGCCTTCTTGCCCTTCTTGTCGGGCGCCTTGTAAGGCACCACGACCAACAGCTTCTCTAGCTGCTCAAATCGGGGCCCCTCTGGCAGCGGTGCTGGGCCGCTGATCTTCTTAGCCTTGGCAAGCCAGCCCTGCAAAATCCACATAAAGAGGTTTGGATCAAATCGTGTGGTGCTAATATTTATGATAAGACAAGTGTCGCTCACCTTCCTCGGAGGGTTCGCGGCATCGATGTCGATGTCCTCCCCCTCGACCGGCCACTCCTTCTGCGGTTTGAATAGCAGACTCCACACTTTCTTGTGGGTTGTGCCGAAGAGGTGATGGACGGTGGCCGGATCTTCGGGGTCATACTCCCACATTGGCTTGGCCCTCTCCTGGTAGGGGAGGAATCGGCGATCGATCATGACCTGAATTACATCGACCAGCTTCGCGCCGGTCTCCATGACGTTGATGACGTGCTTCTGCAGTGGCTTCAAATCATCAGCGGATCCCCAGTCCTGGCTCTTGTTGATCCATGAGGCCAGCCTGGTAGGGGGTCCGGATCTGAATGCGGGAGCTTCCGACCAGTCGGCTCCCCGTGGCTCAGTGATATAGAACCACTCTTTTTGCCACATTCTGACGATGTCGACGAACTGGCCCTTTGGCCACTGGACCCATGTCAGTTTGCTGATCATGGCCCCACCGCAGTCCACCTGCTCGCCGCCAACTTCCTTGGGCTTGACATTGAACACCTTTAGCCACAGGCCGAAGTGTGGCTAGACTCAAAGGAAGGCTTCGCAGAAGATAATAAAGGACGAGATGTGGAGAAGGGAGTTGGGGGCTAGATCATGAAAGTCTAGCCCGTAGAAGAACATCAACCCGCGCACAAAGGGGTCCAGGGGAAATCCTAGCCCCCTAAGGAAATGGGGAAGAAATATGACCCTTTCGTCCGGCTTGGGCGTAGGGATGATCTGGCCCTCTTCAGGGCCCGATGAGCAATGTCGGCCGACAAATAGCCGGCCTGCTTCAGTCGCACGATGTCATCAGTGACGGTGGAGGCTTCCCACTTCCCGTTGGTGCCAGATTCGGCCATGGTCGAAGGAGACGGGACGGGATTTGCTGTGAAAGCAGAGAAAGGGGCGCTGGAGCTCTGAGGATCTGCGTGAGCGGGGGGTGGAAGAAGGCGTGGGATGTTGACTATAGTGGTTCCCCCTTTATAGACTGTTGACAGGCCAGTGGTTCCTTTTTCTGCGCCGTTGGCTTCTCCACTTCCCGATATACTCGCAACGTTATGTGCGGGGAGGGGAATCGAAATCATTAACCATATCCCCCAAAAGGCGGGACACGATCTCCACCTCGAGGGGATGTGCCAAACATGGCGTCAGCCTCAAACCGCGCTTCGAGAAATAGTAACTGCTCGGCATTATGGCCGGAGGCGACTCTTCGTTGAAAGAGAAAAAGTTGTCAGATGAAGGCACTATTTACACTTGAACGGTTTTTTGTCATTGCCTTCGTTGTTAAGTAAAACTGCTGTTTCAGATTCCTGACATCACTTGGTTCCGAACATGAGCAAGACATATTGAGGAACTCGCCTCGCAAGCCGAACACTGATTGGGTGAGTGGATGTCGGATACAAGCCTTGGCGTTGGAGGCAAGTTCGGGGGCTACTGAGGGAGTCATGGACTAAGGGGTCCTCGGGGTGCCAGCCCGTTGAGCATGGGCCGGACTGGTGGAGCCGTATAGTGACAGGAGATCTATGAAGCCGTGGTGTGTGCTCCAAGTCAAGAAGGCGCAGGATCTCTTTAATCCCTTATTGTAATCTATCTTCGGTAACCCTATCCCTACCGGTGTCTATATAAATCGAGGGTCGTAGTCTTTAGGGCTTGAGCTACATTCATCACCTCATCACCTTAGGGTTTAGCTCATGCTGATCTTGAGGTAGATCTACTCTGTAAACCATACAATATATCCAATATAATCAAGCAGGACGTAGGGTATTACCTCTTCGAGAGGGCCCGAACCTGGGTAAACACTGTGTTCATCGTCCCTTGTTCCCCGTCGATCCTAGATCCACAGCTCGGGACCCCCTACCCCGAGGTCTGCCAGTTTTGACACCGACAGGAGGGGAACCACGCAATCGGACTATACGGCATTATAACTTTCACTTAGCCATAGGAGCTTGACTGCGGGGGCTGATGACCAGCCCCCGGTGTGGGGGGATGTGCAGGAGGCCTGAGGGTGAGGCATCTATCACCTGGTTTGCGTAAGGACAAACCCTTCGTATTACACGGTCTGATCGCCAATGATTGCGGGTTTGATACCAGTCATCGGATCGCTGACCAGTTAACGCCAATTATGACAATCAGTTTTTGGCTTTATCCACTGAGGCACTTTACCGAACAAGGTGGAAGTACAATCACAGTGGTTCTCCCTTTACCTTCTTAGCCGAACATGCGGAACATAAGAAGGTAAGCACAGGAGCCGGGCAACCCAACTATTGACCCAAGACATAATTCGGAACTGATGCATATAATGCAATATCCGAGACGCCAGACACATTAGAAAGTAGGGTGCCGGACTTAGCATGCGGGGCGAGCCTTATGGCCGAGTCCCTGGTTTATAAGTCGGTTTGCATGTGAGGGAAAGTATGTGCCATACGAGCTCAAGGCAAGATCGAAGAGCAGGGAAAAAAGCATGGTATGAATAAATGTATAAGGACCTGAAAAGGCTTGCATTATTTCCCATTGGCTCGTGATGTTTTAGTCATACAATTTGAACTGCCGAACAAAGCGTCGAAAAGGATACATTCTTTCAAAAAAGAAGAAAATTCTACAGATGAAAGGTTTACGTAGGGCCTTGATGTGTGGGTTAATTCCCGAATTGTGCCCTACTGCACGTCTATGCCATTACTTCTGTTGGGAGGGTTGTCATCATGGGGTGGTTGTCCGGCAGCGGGTCCTTGAAAAGGAGCCTTCCAGAGATCGCTGCGTTGTTAAGGCTTGATGCCGCATAGGTCCTTGATGGTACCTGTTTGTCGTCCGGAGACGCATTGTGCCATGGTGCGGTCGAACCGTGCTCTTGGTGATTAAGCCCCATAGCTGCCCATGGTATTTTGAGTGCGAAATTGTGATATCGAGGCACGTAGTGTGCTGCTGGGTTGGGCGGGCTATGGGGCGTATTCCTATGTAGGCCAAACACAGGGAGGTCCCTTGGATGGAGATAGGGCCCATGCTCGCTTGTTCGCCTCTCGCACCTTGATGGTGGGCAGACACTTCGGTCCTCTGTATTCGGGTGCCAGGGCCACGATATGTTCCTCCGTCCGAAGAGAGCGCTCCATATTACCATTGACAGTAATGACGCCTCTTGGACCAGGCATCTTTAGCTTGAGGTAGGCATGGTGGGGGACGGAGTTAAAATGGACGAACGCCGTTCAGCCTAGGAGGGCGTGATATCTGCTGCGGAAGGGGGCGATGTCGAAGGTCAAGTCTTTGCTCCGGAAATTATCCGGAGAGCCGAATACCACTTCCAAGGTGAGGGTGCTTGAGCAGCGGGCTTTGATGCCAGTGATGACCCTCTTAAAGGTTGTGTTACTGTGTTTGATCCTTGACGAGTCAATACCCATTTTTCGGACCGTGTCCTCATAGATCAGATTGAGGCTGCTGCCTCCGTTCATAAGGACTCTGCTAAGGTGATATCCGTCCATAATGGGATCTAGGACCAAGGCCGCTGATCCTCCATGACGGATGCTGGTCGGGTGGTCCTTGCGATCGAAGGTGACCGAACAAGCTGACCACGGGTTGAACTTCGGGGCTACAGGCTCTATGGCGTAGACATCCCCAAGTGCGTGTTTCCACTCCTGCTTCGGTATATGAGTGGCATAGATCATGTTCACTATTTTAACCTTCGAAGGGAACTATTTCTAGCCTCCATTGTTCGGCCTACGAGGTTCCTCGTCGTCCTCGCTTCGGGGGCATGTGCCCATGTCTTCGACTGTGAGTTTGCCTGCCTGCTTAATCACCCAACAGTTACGGTTGGTATGGTTGGCAGGTTTGTCTGCGGTGCCGTGTATCTGGCTTGGCCTATCCAGGAATACATCCAACTTAGTGGGTCCATCTTGGTTTCCTTTAGAGGGCTTCTTGCGTGGCCCTGACATGGAATTACGGAATCCGGCATTTACTGCCGTGTCATCGGTCTCGGCGCTGTTGTGTTGGCGTTTGTTTTTGTTACGCCTTGGCTTTCCGTTGCCATCCTGGACTTCTGAAGTGCCGGGTTCTTCTGGGTTGGTGCTTCTACGGGCCAACCAACTGTCCCACCCGCGCAAAAGTGGGTCATGAGGGAGGTGATGGATGCCATTGTCCTCGGTTTGTCTTGACCGAGCTGGCGTGCAAGCCATTCGTCCCGGATACTGTGTTTGAATGCGGCTATAGCCTCGGTGTCCGGGCAGTCGACTATTTAATTCTTTTTGGTTAGAAACCTATTCCAAAACTATCGGGCCGACTCGCCGGGCTGCTGGACTACATGACTCAGGTCGTCGGCATCTGGAGGCCGAACATAGGTGCCTTGGAAGTTGGCTCGGAAAGCATCCTCGAGCTCTTCCCAGCACCCGATGGAATCTTCGGGGAGGCTGTTCAGCCAGTGCCGGGCCGGTCCATTAAGCTTTAGTGGCAGATATTTGATGGCTCTCTCACATATAGCTCATTGAACTAATATCCATTCAAGATTAATATTTCAGGAAGTTCAATGAATGGCATGGCATGGATTAGAAATGTGGACCCCTCAAAATGCTAAGGACACATATTGGCAAAAGCTCAAGACTCTTCATTTTTGTTTTGGTGATCCAAGATCACATTGAGTCCATAGGAAAGCCAATACTATTAAAAGGGGATGAGGTGTTGCTTAATGGCTTACTTGCTCAAATGCTTAGTGATATTGCTCCTAAACCCTCAACCACTTTCTCCATCCAAATATGTCAAAACCCTAAACTCCAACTCGGCCCCACTGATTCATTCTATCCGGCGCCACCGAGTTCATATGACATAGACACAGCCAGAAACCCTAACAGTTCGGTCACAATGATACGGATCTCGGTCTCACCGAGATGGCCTTGCCAACTCCCTGTTATTAGTTGCTTTTATTTAGATTGCAATCGGTCTCACCGAGAGGGCTTGACCAATTCTCTATTGCCCTATTGCTTCACTTCGGTCTCACCGAGTTGATGCGATCGGCCCCACCGAGATGAGGTTTGCCCTAAGCCCTAGCACATCGGTCCCACCGAGATTCCTAACGTTGACATTTTGAACTAATCGGTCCCACCGAGTTTAGCTATTCGGTCTCACCGAGATGGGTCAAATGTGTGTAACGGTTGGATATTGTGTGGAGGCTATATATACCCCTCCACCCCCTTCTCCATATGTGAGAGAGCCATCAGAACGTGCCTACACTTCCACCATACATTTTCTGAGAGAGAACCACCTACTCATATGTTGAGATCAGGATATTCCAATCCTACCACAAGAATCTTGATTTCTAGCCTTCCCCAAGTTGCTTTCCACTCAAATCATCTTTCCACCATATCCAAATCTATGAGAGAGAGTTGAGTGTTGGGGAGACTATCATTCGATGCACAAGAGCAAGGAGTTAATCATCAACACACCATTTGTTACCTTTTGGAGAGTGGTGTCTCCTAGATTGGTTAGGTGTCGCTTGGGAGCCTCCGTCAAGTTGTGGAGTTGAACCAAGAAGTTTGTAAGGGCAAGGAGATCGCCTACTTCGTGAAGATCTACCCGAGTGAGGTAAGTCCTTCGTGGGCTATGGCCATGGTGGGATAGACAAGGTTGCTTCTTCGTGGACCCTTCGTGGGTGGAGCCCTCCGTGGACTCGCGCAACTGTTACCCTTCGTGGGTTGAAGTCTCCATCAACGTGGATGTACGATAGCACCACCTATCGGAACCACGCCAAAAATCTTCGTGTCTTCATTACATTTACACTCTCCAAACCCTTCCCTTTACCTTCATATGCAATGTTTCACTTTCCGCTGCTACACTCTTAGAATTGCATGTGTAGGTTGATTGCTTGAATTGTGTTAATTGCTAAAATCTGCCAACAACTAAAATTGGGAAAAGTTAGATTTTTATTTGGTCAAGTAATCTAATCACCCCCCTCTAGACATACTTTCGATCCTACAAGTGGTATCAGAGCTTTGGTCTCCTTTTGCCTTGATTTTCATAGCTTTGGTGATCATAGCCTTGGTTTCACAACCTAGGAGAGTATGGCATCTAGCGAGGGAAATTACCACCGTAGAGGTCCTTACTTTGATGGTACTAATTTTGCTAATTGGAAGCATAAGATGAAAATGCATATTCTTGGTCATAACCTCGCCATTTGGGCTGTTGAGAGTATTGGCTTGCAAGGTGATTTCTTTGAGGATGGAAAAGAACCGGATCATGAAGCGACAGCGGAAGAAATGAAGATGTTGCAATACAATGCTCAAGCTTGCGATATTCTCTTTAATGGATTGTACCTCGAATAATTCAATAAAATCAGCCGCCTTGAGAATGCAAAGGAAATTTGGGATACTTTGGTTGATATTCACGAAGGTACCGAGTCCGTCAAGGAATCCAAGTTGGATGTGCTTCAAAGTCAACTTGACAAGTTCAAGATGAAGGATGGTGAAGGAGTCACCGAAATGTACTCTAGGCTTGCTCTCAACACAAATGAGATTGCCAGATTAGGAAGTGAAGAGATAGCCGACAAATTTATCATCAAGAAGATCCTAAGAGCTTTGGATGGAAAATATGATACCATGTGCACCTTGATCCAAATGATGCCCAATTACAAAGATCTCAAGCCTACGGAAGTCATTGGTAGAATTGTTGCTCATGAGATGTCACTCAAGGATAAGGAAGAGCTCCACAACAAGTCAAGTGTTGCTTACAAAGCTTCAATTGATGCTCCCACAACATCAAGCGAGAAGCAAGTCTCCAATGAATAATTAAACTTAATGGTGAAAAACTTCAACAAGTTCTACAAGAATAGAAGCAAAGAGAGAAGCTCCAAGTCAAGGTCCTACAATGACAAAAGATCTTCTAGTCATGATCGTAATTGCTAAAATTATGGAAGACCCGAACACTACTCCAATGAGTGTACGGCTCCCTACAAGAAAAGAGAAGATTCACCAAAAAGTAGGAGTAGAAGAGATGAATCGCCTCCAAGAAATAGAAGGAGTAGAGATGATCGTTATGAACGAAAACCCTCTCATAGAAGCAAGGATTCAAAAAGGAAGGACAAGTCATCAAAGAGCTACATAAGACAAAAACATCAAGCTCATGTTGGTGAATGGGTATTCGGTTCCGACTCCGACAACTACTCAGAGAGAAGTTATCACTCCGACTCTGACTATACTCGAGATCAAGGTGTTGCCGGTCTTGCACTTGTGTCATCCAACTCCTATGACATATTTGACTCACCAAATGAAGGAATTGGAAGATTCTTCATGGCTAAAGGCCCTAAGGTATCACACCCCAAGTATGTTGATTTCAATAGTGATGAAGATGATTTGTTAGGTGATGATGATTTACTTGTTGACAACACTAGTGATGAAAACTATGATTAACTTGCTAATAATCATGCTAATCAAGATGAAACGAATGACAATAATAAGAAGGAGATTGAGCGTCTAACTAAAGAACTAAACACTCTTAAGTTAGCTCATGAAACAACTCTAGAGGATCATAGAGAGCTCCTAAGGACTTGATACGTCTCCAACGTATCTATAATTTTTTATTGTTCTATGCTATTATATTATCTCTTTTGGATGTTTTATATGCATTAATATGATATTTTATATTATTTTTGGGACTAACTTATTAACCTAGAGCCCAGTGCCAGTTTCTGTTTTTTCCTTGCTTTTGAGTTTTACAGAAAAGGAATATCAAACGGAGTCCAAAAGGAATAAAATTTTGCGATGATTTTTCTTGGACCAGAAGACACCCACGTAACTTGGAGAGAGAGGGCCAGAAGATCCCCGAGGAGGCCACAAGCCTCAGGGGCTCACCCTAGGGGGCGCCTTGAGGGCTTGTGGGCCCCTCGGGAGTCCCCTAACCCTAAATCTAGCACTATAAATTCCCAAATATTCCCAAACGACTAGAAGCGTCCACCAAAATACTTTTCCGCCGCCGTAACCTTCTGTGCCCGTGAGATCCCATCTTGGGACCTTTTTTGGCACCCTGCCGGAGGGGGATTTGATCACGAAGGTCTTCCACATCAACCCTATTACCCTTCCGATGAAGCGTGAGTAGTTTACCACAAACCTACAGGTCCATAGCTAGTAGCTAGATGGCTTCTTCTCTCTCTTTGATCTTCAATACAATGTTCTCCTTGATGTTCTTGGAGATTAATCCGATGTAATATTCTTTTGTGGTGTGTTTGTCGAGATCCGATGAATTGTGGATTTATGATTAGATTATCTATGAATATTATTTGAGTCTTCTCTGAATTCTTATATGCATGATTTGATATCTTTGTATTTCTCTTCGAATTATCGGTTTGGTTTGGCCAACTAGGTTGGTTCTTCTTGCAATGGGAGAGGTGCTTAGTTTTGGGTTCAATCTTGCGGTGTCCTCACCTAGTGACAAAGTAGGGGTAGCGAGGCACGTATTGTATTGTTGCCATCAAGGGTAAAAAGATGGGGTTTTCATCATATTGCTTGAGTTTATCTCTCTACATCATGTCATCTTACTTAAGGCATTACTCCGTTCTTATGAACTTAATACTCTAGATGCATGCTGGACATAGGTCGATGTGTGGAGTAATAGTAGTAGATGCAGGCAGGAGCGGTCTACTTGACACGGACGTGATGCCTATATTCATAATCATTGCCTTGGATATCGTCATAACTTTGCGCTTTTCTATCAATTGCTCGACAGTAATTTGTTCACCCACCGTATTATTTTCTTTCATGAGAGAAGCCTCTAGTGAAACCTATGGCCGCCGGGTCTATTTTCCATCATATATTTTCAGATCTATAAACCAAAAAACCCAAAAATATCTTGCTGCAATTTATTTACTTTTATTTTGTTTTATGTTTTAGTAATCTTTTATATCTATCTCTATCACATCTCATCCTTGCAAGTGACCGTGAAGGGATTGAAAACCCCTTTATCGCGTTGGGTGCAAATGTTTGATTGTTTGTGCAGGTGCATAGATTGGCGACTTGCGCGTACCTCCTACTGGATTGATACCTTTGTTCTCAAACTGAGGGAAATACTTAGCTCTACTTTGCTGCATCACCCTTTCCTCTTCAAGGGAAAAACCAACACAAGCTTAAGAAGTAGCAGGAAGAATTTCTGGCACCGTTGCCGGGGAGGTTCTACGTCAAGCCTACCAAGTACCCACCATAAACTCTCATCTCTTCCATTACATTATTTGCCATTTGCCTCTTGTTTTCCTCTCCCCCACTTCTAAACACAAAAAGATTTGCCATTTTATTCGCCCTTCTTCCGTTCGTCTTTGTCATTTGCTTTTTGTTTGCCTTGTGTTAGATCGTTTGCCTTGTCATGATGTCTCAAGAAAATACCAAATTATGTGACTTTTCCAATACTAAAAATAATGATTTTATTAGTACTTCGATTGCTCCCGTCACTAGTGCGGAATCTTATGAAATTAATGCCGCTTTGCTGAATCTTGTTATGAAAGATCAATTTTCTGGCCTTCCTAGTGAAGATGTCGCATCCCATCTAAATGCTTTCGTTGAGTTGTGTGATATGCAAAAGAAAAAAGATGTGGATAATGATATTGTTAAATTGAAGCTATTTCCATTCTCACTACGAGATCGTGCTAAAACTTGGTTTTCATCTTTGCCTAAAAATAGTATTGATTCATGGAATAAGTGTGAAGATGCTTTTATTTCCAAGTATTTTCCTCCCGCTAAGATCATCTCCCTTAGGAATGATATAATGAATTTTAAGCAACTTGATCATGAACATGTTACACAATCTTGGGAGAGGATGAAATTGATGATAAGAAATTGCCCTACTCATGGTTTAAGTTCATGGATGATCATACAAAAAATTTATGCTGGATTGAATTTTGCATCTAGAAATCTTTTAGATTCCACCGCGGGAGGTACTTTTATGGAAATTACATTAGGAGAAGCTACTAAACTCCTAGATAATATTATGGCAAATTACTCTCAATGGCATACCGAAAGATCTTCCACTAGTAAAAAGGTGCATGTGATTGAAGAAATTAATACTTTGAGTGGAAAGATGGATGAACTTATGAAATTGTTTTCTAGTAAGAGTGCTCCTATTGATCCTAATGATATGCCTTTGTCCATGTTGATTGATAACAATAATGAATCTATGGATGTGAATTTTGTTCGTAGGAACAATTTTGGTAATAACGCTTATAGAGGTAATTTCAACCCTAGGTCGTTTCCTAGTAATTCCTCTAATAATTATTGTAATTCCTACAACAACTCTTATGGAAATTATAATAAAATGCCCTCTGATCTTGAGAACAATATTAAAGATTTTATTAATTCCCAAAAAGTTTTCAATGCTATAGTTGAAGAAAACTTGCTCAAGATTGATGATTTCACTAGCACGTTGATAGAATTTCTCTTGAGATTGATTCTTTGAAAATTAGATCTATGCCACCCAAGCATGATATTAATGAATCTCTGAAAGCTATTAAAATTTCTATTGATGAGTGCAAAGAAAGAAACGCTAGGATGCGTGCTAAGCGAGATAGGTTTGTAAAAGCGTGTTATTCTAGCTTTTGCGAGAATAATGATGAAGATCTTAAAGTGATTGGTGTGACTCCTATTGAATATTTGTTTTATAATATAAATCTTGATAAATATGGTACTGGATATGAGTCAACTTTAGCTAGAAGGCGTCCCAATGATTCGGAGTTTATAGATCTTAATGCAAAAATTGATAAAAGCGGGATTGGAGAGGTCAAAATTTTAAGTAGCGATGAACCCACTCTTTTGGATTTCAAGGACTTTAATTATTATAAATGTTCTTTGATAGATTGTATTTCCTTGTTGCAATCCATGTTGAATTCTCCTCACGCTTATAATCAAAATAAAGCTTTTACTAAACATATCGTTGATGCTATGATGAAATCTTTTGAAGAAAAACTTGAGTTGGAAGTTTCAATCCCTAGAAAGCTTTATGATGAGTGGGAACCTACTATTAAGATTAAAATTAAATATTATGAGTGCCATGCTTTGTGTGATTTGGGTGCTAGCGTTTCCACGATTCCAAAAACTTTATGTGATGTGCTAGGTTTCCGTGAATTTGATGAATGTTCTTTAAATTTGCATCTAGCAGATTCCACTATTAAGAAACCTATGGGAAGGATTAATGATGTTCTTATTGTTGCAAATAGGAATTATGTGCCCGTAGATTTTATTGTGCTTGATATAGATTGCAATCCGACATGCCCTATTATTCTTGGTAGACCTTTCCTTAGAACAATTTGGTGGAATTATTGATATGAAAGAAGGAAACATTAGATTTCAATTTCCGTTAAGGAAGAGCATGGAACACTTCCCAAGAAAGAAAATTAAGTTGTCATAAGAATCTATTATGAGGGCTACTTATGGTTTGCATACCAAAGATGACAATACCTATATCTATGTTTTATGCCTAGCTAGGGGCGTTAAACAATAGCGCTTGTTGGGAGGCAACCCAATTTTATTTTTATGTTTTTTTGTTTTTGGTTCTGTTTTTCAATAAATACACATTATTACCTCTGTAGTAATTGTGTTTTGGTGTTTCAATTAGTGTTTGAGCCAAGCAACACCTTTGGGATGGTCTACGGTGATAGTTGATTTGATCTTGCTGAAAAACAGAAAATTTTGTGCTCATTGTAGAAAATTCAGTAAATCACAGAAACGTGATTTGATCTGAATTTTTTACAAAATATTTATATAAAAATTTCCCAGGTTTTCCTAATTTTTCAAAAAAATTGGAGTTACAGAAATATACGTAATTTCCAGATTACTACAGACTATTCTGTTTTTGACAGATTCTGTTTTCTATGTGTTGTTTGCTTATTTTGATGAATCTATGGGTAGTATCGGGGGGTATGAACCATGGAAAAGTTGGAATACAGTAGATATTACACCAATATAAATAAATAATGAGTTCACAACAGTACCTAAAGTGGTGATTTATTTTATTATACTAACGGATCTTATGAGATTTTTCTGTTGAGTTTTGTGTTGTGAAGTTTAAAAGTTTTGGGTAAAGATTTGATAGACAATGGAATAAGGAGAGGCAAGAGCCCAAGCTTGGGGATTCCCAAGGTACCCCAAGGTAATATTCAAGGACAACCACCCATCTAAGCTTGGGGATGCCCCGGATGGCATCCCCTCTTTCGTCTTTGTTCATCGGTAAATTTACTTGAGGCTATATTTTTATTCACCACATGATATGTGTTTTGCTTGGAGCGTCTTGTATGATATGAGTCTTTGCTTTTTCATTTTCCACAATCGTCCTTTCTGTACACACCTTTTGAGAGGTACATGCGTGAATCATGAATTTATTAGAATACTCTATGTGCTTCACTTATATCTTTTGAGCTAGGCAATTTGCTCTAGTGCTTCACTTATATCTTTTTAGAGCACGACGGTGGCTTTATTTTATAGAAATTGTTGAACTCTCATGCTTCACTTATATTATTTTGAGAGTATCTAAACAGCATGGTAATTTTCTTAGGTTATGAATTTAGTCCTAATATGATAGGCATCCAAGAGGGATATAATAGAAACTTTCATATAAAGAGCGTTGAATAAGATGAGAAGTTTGATTCCGTGCATTTGTTTCGAGATATAAAGATGGTGATATTAGAGTCATGCTAGTGAGTAATTGTGGATTGGTAGAAATACTTGTGTTAAAGTTTGTGATTCCCGTAGCATGCACGTATGGTGAACCGTTATGTGATGAAGTCAGAGCATGATTTATTTATTGATTGTCTTCCTTATGAGTGGCGGTCGGGGACGAGCGATGGTCTTTTCCTACCAATCTATCCCCCTAGGATCATGCGTGTAGTACTTTGTTTCGATAGCTAATAAATTTTTACAACAAGTATGTGAGTTCTTTATGACTAATGTTGAGTCCATGGATTATACGCACTCTCACCCTTCCACCATTGCTAGCCTGTCTAGTATCGCGCAACTTTCGCCGGTGCATTAAACCCACCATATACCTTCCTCAAAACAGCCACCATACCTACCTATTATGAAATTTCCATAGCCATTCCGAGATATATTGCAATGCAACTTCCACCGTTCCGTTTATTATGACACGCTTCATCATTGTCATATTGCTTTGCATGATCATGTAGTTGGCATAGTATTTGTGGCAAGGCCACCGTTCATAATTTTTATACATGTCACTCTTGATCATTGCACATCCTGGTACACCGCCGGAGGCATTCATATAGAGTCATATTTTGTTCTAGAATTGAGTTGTAAGTAAATAAAAGTGTGATGGTCATCATTATTAGAGCATTGCCCCATGTGAGGAAAGGATGATGGAAGGTATGATTCCCTCACAAGTTGGGATGAGTCTCTGGACTGTACAAAAAATAAAAGAGGCCAAAAAAGCCCAAAAAAGAGAGAAAAGAGAGAAGGGGCAATGCTACTATCCTTTTACCACACTTGTGCTTCAAAGTAGTACCATGATCTTCATGATAGAGAGTCTCCTATGTTGTCACTTTCATATACTAGTGGGAATTAAGCGAGTTGGATGCACACCCACTTAGTTTCTTTTTGAGCTTTCATACACTTATAGCTCTAGTGCATCCGTTGCATGGCAATCCCTACTCACTCACATTGATATCTATTGATGGGCATCTCCATAGCCCGTTAATACGCCTAGTTGATGTGAGACTTTCTCCTTCTTTTTGTCTTCTCCACAACTACCATATTCTATTCCACCTATAGTGCTATATCCATGGCTCACGCTCATGTATTGCGTGAAAGTTCAAAAAGTTTTAGAACATCAAAAGTATGAAACAATTGCTTGGCTTGTCATCGGGGTTGTGCATGATTTAATACTTTGTGTGATGAAGATGGAGCATAGCCAGACTATATGATTTTGCAGGGATAACTTTCTTTGGCCATGTTATTTTGAGAAGACATGATTGCTTTACTGGTATGCTCGAAGTATTATTGTTTTTATATCAATATTAAACTTTTGTTTTGAATCTTATGGATCTGAATATTCATGCCACAATAAAGAAAATTACATGGATAAATATGTTAGGTAGCATTCCACATCAAAAAATTTGTTTTTATCATTTACCTACTCGAGGACGAGTAGGAATTAAGCTTGGGGATGTTTGATACGTCTCCAACGTATCTATAATTTTTGATTGTTCCATGCTATTATATTATCTGTTTTGGAGGTTTTATATGCATTAATATGCTATTTTATATTATTTTTGGGACTAACTTATTAGGGGCAATTCCAGTTCTGCCCCTAACTCGAACCCACTACTCAGTTTTGCCCCTAGTTTTCGGGTATGCTCAGTTTTGCCCCTCTGCTGTCAAGTCACCTTATAGAAATGCCCTTCCATGCCTTTACCGTCCGGTCCAAGGGCTTTGACCATCTGGTGAACAGTATCAAAAAAATCTGAAATTTTGTGGGATCGAAGATACTCAGGGTGCGCAAGGTGCGTGCAAATTTTCGTGCTGTTTGGACATTCCAGGAGCTCGTGGCAAAGGAAAATAGTAAATCTGTACGCCTATGAACAGTAAATTCAAAAAATATGAATTTTTTTGGCATCCAGGATGCTCGGGTGCGCAAGGTGTGTGCAAATTTTTGTTGTGTTTAAACTTTGTAGGAGCTCATGGAGAAAAAAACAAAATTTGGCTCAGAAAAAAACTTTGAAAAAATGCACTATTTTGTTTTTTTGCTAGAGCTCCTCGCATGTCATTTGATCACAAAAACTTGCAAGCACCTTGCACACCCAAGCCTCTTTGATGCCAAAATTTTTCATATTTTTTCGAATTTTCTTGCTATTTTTTTTGAATTTACTGTTCACAGGTGTACAGATTTACTGTTTTTCCTTTGCCACGAGCTCCTGGAATGTCCAAACAGCACGAAAATTTGCACGCACCTTGCGCACCTGAGTATCTTCGATCCCACCAAATTTCAGATTTTTTTTGATACAGTTCACCAGACGGTCAAAGCCCTTTGACCGGACGGTAAAGGCACGGAAGGGCATTTCTATAAGGTGACTTGACGGCAGAGGGGCAAAACTGAGCATACCCGAAAAATAGGGGCAAAACTGAGTAGTGGGTTCGAGTTAGGGGCATAAATGTAAATGTCCCAACTTATTAACCTACAGCCCAGTGCCAATTTCTGTTTTTGTCCTTGTTTTTGAGTTTTACTGAAAAGGAATATCAAACGAAGTCCAAACGGAATAAAACTTTCGCGATGATTTTTCTTGGACCATCAAACACCCACGTAACTTGGAGAGAGGGCCAGAAGATCCCTGAGGAGGCTACAAGCCTCAGGGGCGCGCCCTAGGGGCGGTCGCGCCCTGAGGGCTTGTGGGCCCCTCGGGAGTCCCCTAACCCTAAATCCAGCACTATAAATTCCCAAACGACCAGAAGCGTCCACCAAAATACTTTTCTGCCGCCGTAACCTTCTGTACCCATGAGATCCCATCTTGGGACCTTTTCCGGCACCCTGCCGAAGGGGGATTCGATAATGGAGGGCTTCTACAGCAACCCTATTGCCCTTCCGATGAAGCGTGAGTAGTTTACCACAGACCTACGGGTCCATAGCTAGTAGCTAGATGGCTTCTCCTCTCTCTTTGATCTTCAATACAATGTTCTCCTCGATGTTCTTGGAGATCTATCCGATGTAATATTCTTTTGCGGTGTGTTTGTCGAGATCTGATGAATTGTGGATTGATGATCAGATTATCTATGAATATTATTTGAGTCTTCTCTGAATTATTATATGCATGATTTGATATCTTTGTATTTCTCTTCGAATTATCGGTTTGGTTTGGCCAACTAGATTGGTTCTTCTTGCAATGGGAGAGGTGCTTAGTTTTGGGTTCAATCTTGCGGTGTCCTCACCCAGTGACAAAGTAGGGGTAGCGAGGCACGTATTGTATTGTTGCCATCAAGGGTAAAAAGATGGGGTTTTCATCATATTGCTTGAGTTTATCCCTCTACATCATGTCATCTTACTTAAGGCGTTACTCCGTTCTTATGAACTTAATACTCTAGATGCATGCTGGCCATCGATCGATGTGTGGAGTAACAGTAGTAGATGCAGGCAGGAGTCGGTCTACTTGACACGATCGTGATGCCTATATTCATAATCATTGCCTTGGATACAGTCATAACTTTGAGCTTTTCTATCAATTGCTCGACCGTAATTTGTTCACCCACCGTATTATTTTCTTTCAAGAGAGAAGCCTCTAGTGAAACCTATGGCCCCCGGGTCTATTTTCCATCATATATTTTCAGATCTATAAACCAAAAAACCCAAAAATATCTTGCTGCAATTTATTTACTTTTATTTTGTTTTACGTTTTAGTAATCTTTTATATCTATCTTTATCAGATCTCATCCTTGCAAGTGACCATGAAGGGATTGACAACCCCTTTATCGTGTTGGGTGCAAGTGTTTGATTGTTTGTGTAGGTGCATAGATTGGAGACTTGCGCGTACCTCCTACTGGATTGATACCTTAGTTCTCAAACTGAGGGAAATACTTATCTCTACTTTGCTGCATCACCCTTTCCTCTTCAAGGGAAAAACCAACGCAAGCTCAAGAAGTAGCAGGACTCATGAGAAGCTACGCTTCGAGAAGCTAAATTTAGAGCAAGAGCATTAGTTTGTAAAAGCTATCAATGATGATCTTCGAAAGAAGAGTTCTTCTTATCTTGCCAAACGTCTCCTCTTGTCTACTTATATGCCACAAGTAAAATCTAGCAATAAGAGCAATAAAGATTCTTCCTCTAGTAGTAACATTAACCATGTTAAATCCAATATTATTGCTTCTAGTAGTTCTCTTGATTCCACTAATTATTATCTTAGCCAAGTTACACTTGAGCAAGAAAATAGCTTATTGAAGTGAATTATAGAGAAAGGTGTTTACAAGAGCCTTGCTGGAAGTAAGCAATTTCAGGAAATTGTACGCAAGCAAGGAAGGCACCAGAAGAATCAAGGTGTTGGCTTTGAACGAAAGTTCAATGCCAATGGAGTTGAGTGGGAAGAAGATCAATACCCCAAGACGAAGTTTGTTCCTCAACAAGAGAAGTATGACCCCACTTATTTCTAGGGAACACAAGCTCAAGACGATCTTCCACCACAAGACCACCAGCTAAAGGCAAGGACAAGCTTCAAGAAGAGATTGGCTCATTTGAAGAAGCTCCTAAGGCCATAGTCAAGTGGGTTCCCAAGACTACGTTAAGTTCTACTTCATCAAGTACGACTACAACTCCAAGGATTCCCATCAAGTTGATGTGGATCCCAAAGAAGAAGAACTAGAGTGTTCTTAAGGGTGACTCCGCCAACATACTTCACTCATATTCATTTTGGCAAGGACATGTGCAATCGACTTTCATATCTTGCACTAGTTCATGGAGTCACAAACCCTCTTGTTGGTAAGACAAGGGACAAGGTAACCTAATGCTTTCATGGACATCATCATATGTGTAATTCACTCTATGTCTATGGATATCCTTGTATGTTCCTTGTGGGACTAACCCATGTAGGTATTGAAAGTGCAACACTCCAATGGATTGCTCCAAAAGATCTACATCAACATTGAGCATCCACATCTTCACTATCTACATGAAGTCATCATCGACAAAACCCAAGGTTAGTTCATCCCTCTTAGGGGGGATATCACATCTAGGTGGAGCTTTGCTCTAAGAGTTAAGCTAAAGCAACTCTAATGGTGTGAACACATTAATGCTTTATGTAAAAGTGGTAACCCCACTGCTTAGCGAAGCTCTGCCGGAGAACCACGAGCTCCACCGCCACCACGCCGTCGTGCTGCCGGAGCTCTCCCTCAACTGCTCCTCTCCCCTTGCTGGATCAAGAAGGAGGAGACATCCCCGGGCTGTACGTGTGTTGAATGCGGAGGCGCCGTCCGTTCGGCGCTTGAATCGGATCTTCCGCGATTTGAATCGCCGCAAGTACGACTCCATCAACCGCGTTCTTGTAACACTTCCGCTTAGTGATCTTCAAGGGTATGAAGATGCACTCCCTCTCAATTGTTGCTAGCATCTCCTAGATCAATCTTGGTGACACGTAGGAAAATTTTGAATTATTACTACGTTCCCCAACAGCTGGGCCGGCCCGCGCTCGCCAAGTTCATGGCGGTCCCCCACTACGCCTACCTGAAGATGAAGATGTCGGGTCCCAAGGGCCTCATCACCGTTGCCGGTGACTACCGAAGGTCCCTAGAGTGCTCCCAAGCCGGCGCCAAGTTGGCCGAGTCGCTAGTCATAGCCGAGGAGCGGCGCCAGCTCGACTGGATCGTCGCACTGGCCGGCGAGTAGCTGGCTGTGCCGGTTTCGGCCAAGGACTCGGCTGGCGAGGCCTCGTTCCAGCCATCCAACGACACCAAGAAGGTCAAGCTGAACCCGAAAGACCCCAGCTGCAGCAAGTACGTTGTCGTGGGTACCTGCCTTGATAGCAAATAGGAAGGCGAGCTCGTCGACTTCCTCCGTGAGAATCGGGATATCTTTGCATGGTCCCCAAAGGACATGCCAAGAGTTCTGAGGGAGTACGCCGAGCACAAACTACATGTCTGCAAGGACGCCAAGCCTGTCCATCAACCCCTACATCGCTTTTCAGAGGAGAAGAGAAGAACCATTGGTGAAGAAGTCGCACGGCTGCTCGCAGCCGGCTTCATCATGGAAGTGTTTCACCCCGAGTGGCTGGCCAACCCGGTCCTTGTCCTGAAGAAGAACAACACCTGGCGCATGTGCATACACTACACCAGCCTGTACAAGGCCTGCCCCAAGGATCATTTTGCTCTCCCACAGATAGATCAAGTGATCGACTCCACGGCCGGCTGTGAGCTCCTGTCCTTCCTGGATGCTTACTCCGGCTATCATCAGATCAAGCTGGACCCGGCCGACGCCCTAAAGACGTCCTTCATCACGCCCTTCGGGGCATACTGCTACATTACCATGTCGTTCGGTTTGAAGAATGTTGGCGCCACCTTCCAGCGCTGCATGCAGAAATGCTTGCTGACGCAACTCGGCCGCAACATCCACGTATACATCGACTACATCGTGGTGAACACCAAGCAGCACCTCATGCTCCTTGACGACCTGAAGGAAACCTTCGCCAATCTGCGCCAGTACCAGATCAAGCTCAACCCGGAGAAGTGCGTGTTCGGCGTGCCGGCCGGAAAGCTGCTCGGCTTCCTCGTCTCGGAACATGGCATTGAGGTGAACCTGGAGAAGATCAAGGCCATCGAGCGCATGCGCAAGCCAACCCGGCTGCGCGATGTCCAGAAGTTCACCGACTGCTTGGCCTCTATCAGCCAGTTTCTCAGTCGGCTGGGCGAGAGGGCTTTGCCCCTATATCAGCCGATGAAGAAGACATCGCCGTTCGAGTGGAACGACCAGGCGGATGAAGCGTTCCAGGACCTCAAGCGCATGCTCTCCACCTCACCCGTCCTGGCCATGCCAGCTGACAAGGAGCCGTTGTTGCTATACATCGCCGCCACCTCATGGTCGGTTAGCACAGTGTTGGTGGTGGAGGGACCAGAGAAGGGCAAGATCCAATCCGTCCAGCGCCCGGTCTACTACCTGAGCGAGGTACTTTCCGCCTCCAAGCAGAATTACCCACACTACCAGAAGATGTGTACCCCCTACCTCTATTGTCAGATCTGGTCGCTCGTGGCTCCAACGGTGGGTGAAGCACGCGGTGGCTCGACAGTCGTCCACTCCTCAGATCGCGGCAATCGAGCCTGACGAGTCCCTTTATGGTTTGTTTGATTTATCGTCTGGCCACTCGGATACGCTTTTCGAGTGCGAAAGCAATGATCCCGCGGCAGAAGTCCTCGTGGTTGGCCGCCAGCGTAGCCCACCAAGATTTCCCCGTGGCGGGGGCGAAAGTAGTGGTTCATCACACGGCAACGACGAGTACTACCCGCAACCCCTCACTGCGGAACAAAGAGCAGAACTGCAACGCAGGAATGAGCAGGCTCTCCAGACCCCCATCGTTGGGGAGACTGCTGAGGCTCAGGCCTTGGAGACTGCACGCGTGGACACTCTGGCTGAACATGCACGCTTGGAGGATCTCCATAAATCACTCGATGACCACGCTCGCAGGCCACCCCCAAGTTCCAGTCGACGGCAGCGACAATTGTTTCCGACTGGATCTCGAGATGAGTATCAGGTATACCGCACTCCAATCCAAAATGTTGCAGCAGCTGTGAGAATTGCAAATTTGATCCAGCCGTCCTGTTCAGAGGCTGGAAGAGGCGTAGAGCAGATTCAGATGCTGCTCAGAGCTGCAGGGGAGCAGAATTCGGCTGTTTCTCAGTCGCGCAATAGGATTCACAGCAGGTCCACCAGGGCGGACACAGTCCAATCTGCTCACAGCCCAAGATCGCCTCCATGGCGTGAAGATCGTGGTTATTGCTAGGACCAGTTCCTGGATCGAGGTCACGGGCAGTTTGATCCTCGGCATCACCGTGACGATCGTCGTTGAGTGCCTACACCCCCTCCGAGGGGTAGGTCGTACACGCCTCGGCGATATGATGATAGGCGCCTGTACGTTGACGAGTGGAGAAATCCAGTCGACCCCCGAGGACCTGGGTTTGATGCGATGTCAGTCCTCTTGTAGGGCCTAGTCGACAGGGGCAGAGCTCACAGAGAGGTCCTGCATAGAGATCGTCCGAGTGGAAGTGGTGCGTTTGTTTCCGGGCCCGAGTGTTTCAGAAGGGCCATTCGAGCCGCTGAGATACCGCCCAATTTCAGATTGGCCACAGGCGTGAATAAATTCACCAGTGAGTCGAAACCAGACACGTGGTTGGAGGATTACCGAGTGGCTGTTCAGATTGGTGGAGGCAATGATGATGTTGCCATGAAACACCTGCCTTTGATGTTAGAAGGATCGGCCCGAGCATGGTTGAACCAATTGACTCCTGCCAGCATCTATTGCTGGGAAGACTTGGCCCGAGTGTTTATTAAAACATTCGAAGGCACTTGCAAGCGCCCTGCAGGTCTAACTGAATTGCAGCATTGCATCCAGAAGCCAAATGAAACTTTGAGGGATTACATTCAGCGTTGGACCACACTTCACCATGTGGTGGAGAATGTTTCAGAGCACCAAGCAGTCTACACCTTCAAGGAAGGTGTCCGGTACAGAGAGCTCATACTGAAATTTGGTTGGTCAGGTGCCCTGACCATGAACCAAATGATGGAAATTGCCACTCGGTATGCAAATGGCGAGGAAGAGGACCGCCTCCATAATGGCAAAGGAAAGGCTATAGACCCTGATGCCGGGGGTGGGAATCCCAGTCGGAAGTAGAAGCGCAAAGCTGAGGCCTCTGGTCAAGCTGAAGCAGCAGTAGTGGCTGCGCAAGGCAAGTTCAAAGGGAAGCCCAAGGGGAAGTGGATAACAAAAAAGATGAAGGATCAGTCGGGCCAGGACATCCTGGATCTACCATGTGCCATTCACACGAAGAAAGATGAGGAGGGTAACTTGATTCTACCCTAGCATACCACTCGACAGTGCAGATTTCTTATTCAACAGTTTCGTGAAGGTCAGCCAAGTGAAAAGGGCTCTGACAAGGGCGAGGATGAAGAAAAGGCAGAAGATTACCCGAAGGTCAATGCCACTTTGGTGATTTTTGCTAACGTTGAGAGCAAAAGTCGACTGAAAGTCATCAACCATGAGGTAAACATGGTTGCTCCGGTGACTACAACGTACCTCAAATGGTCAAAGACTCCCATAGCCTTCGACCAGTCAGACCACCCAGCTCATGTTTCTACCCCTGGGCGGCAAGCTCTGGTTGTGGATCCAGTCGTAGGAGGCACTCAGTTGCGCAAAGTTCTTACGGATGGCAGCAGTGGTCTGAACATTCTCTATGCTAAAACCCTTAAGGGGATGGGCATTCCGATGTCTCGACTCAGTGAGAGCAACATGCAGTTTCACGGAGTCATCCCAGGGAAAAAGGCAAGATCACTAGGTCGGATTGCTCTGGATGTGGTCTTTGGAGACTCAAAGAATTTTCGGAAGGAAAAGTTGACGTTTGAAGTGGTGGATTTTCACAGTGCCTATCATGCTATCCTAGGCCGACCGGCTTATGCTCGTTTCATGGCCCATCCATGTTACGTGTACCTAAAGATAAAGATGCCCAGACCCAAGGGCGTGATCACCATCATGGGGAATATACACAGAGCCTAGGAATGTCTCCAACAGGGATCCAAAATTGCTGATGAGCAGATGGCAGTAGTGGAACTGGAGGAATACAAGAAGAATGCCGATCCGAGTGATTTGCTTCACTCTAAGAAGCCAGTGTCTGAATATGCTTTTCAGTCGGTAAGAGAGACAAAACCAGTTCACATTCACCCGGAGGATCCCACGGCTACTCCGACCAATATCTCAACGACACTCGACAGCAAATAGGAAGTTGCACTCATCCAGTTCCTCCGTGAGAACTGGGACATCTTTGCATGGAAACCATCCAACATGCCAGGTGTACCCAGGGAACTGGCTGAGCACCGTTTGCGATTCGACTCGAAGGCCAAGCCTATCAAAGAGCATCTCCGTCACTCCGCTGCAGAGAAGAGGAAGGCGATTGGTGAGGAAGTGGCTCGGCTCCTGTCAGCTGAGTTCATACGCGAGATATACCACTCCGAGTGGCTCGCCAACGTCGTCATGGTCCCCAAGAAGGACAAGTCACTCCGCATGTGCATTGATTTCAAGCATATCAATCGGGCCTGCCTGAAAGATCATTTTCCGCTCCCCCGTATCGATCAAATAGTTGATTCGACTGCGGGATGTGAGCGTTTGTTTTTTCTTGATGCGTACTCCGGGTACCATCAAATCCGACTGTATGGGCCAGATGAAATAAAGACCGCCTTCATCACCCCTTTGGGGTGTTTTTGCTATGTCACCATGCCTTTCGGTCAAAAAAACGCTGGCGCCACATTCATGTGCATGATTCAAAAGTGCCTGCTCACTCAGATCAGTCGGAATGTCGAAGCTTACATGGATGATATCGTGGTCAAGTCACGCAAAGGTTCCGACCTGCTGACTGATCTCGCTGAAACCTTTGCCAACCTGAGAAGGTACGACATCAAGCTGAACTCATCCAAGTGCACCTTCGGAGTACCAGGAGGCAAGTTACTTAGTTTTCTCATTTCTGAACGAGGAATAGATGCCAATCCCGAGAAAATCAGTGTGATTGTCCGAATGAAGCGCCCCGTGCGCATACATGATGTCCAGAAGCTCACAGGCTGTCTTGCAGCTCTCAGTCGGTTCATTTCTTGCCTTGAAGAAAAAGCGTTGCCTTTGTACCAACTGATGAAGAAATCCGATACGTTCGAGTGGACTCCTGAAGCAGAAGCAGCATTTGTTGAGCTCAAAGCCCTGCTCTCCACCCAACCGGTGCTTGCTGCTCCGAGCAACAAAGAGCCGCTGTTTTTGTACATAGCGGCGACTGGCCAAGTTGTCAGCATGGTCCTCACAGTGGAAAGGGAAGAAGAAGGCAAGGCCTATAATGTTCAGCGGCCAATATATTACATTTCTGAGGTCCTGGCTCCCTCTAAGCAAAGATATCCTCACTATCAGAAGCTTGTCTATGGCATTTATCTGATAGCGAAGAAAGTGGCGCACTATTTCGAAGAACACTCGGTTTCTGTCATCAGTGATGCCCCGCTATCTGAGATCATGAACAATCAGGATGCAACTGGTCGAGTGGCTAAATGGGCCATCGAGCTTCTCCCCTTTGACATTAAATTTGAATCAAAAAAGGCGATCAAGTCTCAAGCACTCGCGGATTTCATGGCCGAGTGGATAGAACAGCAACAGCCAACTCAAATTCACTCGGAGCTTTGGACTATGTTCTTTGACGGTTCCAAAATGCTGAATGGTTCCGGTGCTGGAGTGGTCCTGGTGTCTCCAAGAGGTGATCGGCTCAGTTATGTCCTCCAGATTCACTTTGATTCCTCCAATAATGAAGCCAAGTACGAAGTGCTCCTCTACGGGTTGCGTATGGCCATCTTACTCGGCGTCCGTCGCCTGATGGTTTACGGTGACTCGGATTTAGTGGTCAATCAAGTGATGAAGGAGTGGGACATCAGAAACCCTGCTATGACAGGATACTGCAATGCAGTAAGGAAGTTAGAGAAAATGTTCGACGGTTTGGAGCTTCATCACATCCCCCGAATCAAAAATCAAGCAGCCGACGATCTGGCAAAAATTGGTTCCACTCGGAAGCCTATCCCCAGTAATGTGTTTCTTGAGCACCTCCATTCCCCGTCAGTGCAAGAGGATCCTTTCACTGAAGAGCCTCCCTGTGACGACCCCGGCTTAATCGTGCACTAATCATACACGCAAATGCGCACGATCAAGCCTAAGGACTCACTTGAAGATATCACAACACAACTCTAAAACATAAAAATAAAGTCATACAAGCTTAATATTACAAGCCAGGGCCTCGAGGGCTCGAATACAAGCTCGATGGCATACAAGCGTCAGCGGAAGCATTAGATATCTGAGTACAGATATATTACAGAGAGAGAGAGAGATAAGCCTTCACAGAGGCGGGGTAAAAATAAAAACTACGATCGAAAGGCGTAGGCCTCCTGCCCTGGACCCTCCGATCCTACTCCTGGTCGTCGAACGGCTCTTCGTAGTAGTAGTACTCGCCAGGCGGATAGTAGTACTGGTCGTCGGCTGGGGCTTCTGGCTTAGGGGCTCCGTCGTCTGGTGGCATCAAATGGAAAATGGGGGAAAAAGAAAATAAAGCAAACGTGAGTACTCATCCGAAGTACTCAGCAAGCAAGGATCTACACTACATATGCATCATTGTCAAAGGAATGGCTGTATATGTGGACTGGGCTGCAGAAATGCCAGAGTAGAGGGGGAAAGCCTAGTCCTATCGAAGACTAGCATCTTCAACAATCTTCGACAGTCTTGCAGCATCAGGAGAGAGCAGATGAACATAATGTAAAGTAGTAGTAGTAATATCATCAACCTCGACCTGAGATCCTTTCTCGACTCCCTGCGAGAAAGCAATCCCAGAGCCGTACTATCCAGTTCTCACCACATGTTCTAGTTGTACCTATCGGGATACAACTCCGAGTGTCCGTTACCGTAGGACAGGCTATCGATAGAAGTTTCTTCCCTGCAGGGGTGCACCAACTTACCCACCACGCTCACTTAACTCTGGCCGGACACACTTTTCTGGGTCATGCCCGGCCTCGGCTAAGCAACACGCCGCAACCCGACCTAGGCTTATAAGAGAGGTCAGCACGCCGGACTAAACCTATGCCCCAGGGGTCTTGGGCCATCGCCCCGGGAACTCCTGCACGTTACGGGGCCACCGAGAGCAGACCTAGCAACCCCTTATACAAGCGCGGTTGCGTTACCAGTCCAACTCGGCGTGCGCCGCTCCTTACTGACGTCAAACAAGCTTCGGCTGATGTGTACGACGCAGAACGCCCATACTATGCCCACGTGATGGTTAGTGCTATCGGGCCAGAGGCCCCTCGGATCAAATATCCAAACCGTAGTGGATTAGGAGCGCGCGGAAACGAGCAGAGACTCACGATCGATGTGACCCCGTCACCCCGTCTCGAGGACTTGTGGCAAGGGCTAAGAATGCCCGGCCACGCCTCGTAGTTATCTCGCGGGCACCATCCAGGTCAACCCGACTCCACATCACTTCGCAATAAGCTCGCGCGGGTACCCCTCAGGGCCGACCCGTCTTTAGTATCATAGTTTAGTGCAAGTCATAATATCCAAGGTAACTGTGTGTCTGACACCGAAGGGAACCCTGAGGAATCACCCTCGATGGAATTCCCGCTCGATGTTATCATCAAGGTGAACGAAGGAGGAATCACCCTCGAGGTCCACACTTGAGAGGTTGCGCGACGATGTCGTTATCGGGGGTGGTGTAGGAGGAATCACCCTCGCTTACCACGACCGAGTAACTAACCTACAAGGTTAACATCAGAAGTGCTGACGAGGTATCACCCTCGGCACTCGATGATAACCCAGCAGTGTCGGCAACTAAGGGGAAGTGATGTGCGGTGCCATGGTCTAGTCTTCAATCCCGATGATCGGGTCTTCTGATGTCCAGCAGGGCAGTCGGGATCAAGTGGGGGTCTCTGTCGTGACTCTACCCATCCTATGCTAAACAGTTTAGGATAACAGGCATGTATCAAAAGTAGGTTACAAGTAAACAGGCTATGCAACAGAGTAGGATAGTAATAGCAGCAGTAACATCTAGTGCAAGCATAAGAGGGGAGAGAGTAGGCGATATCGGAATGCTCAAAATGGGGTGCTTGCCTGTTTGCTCTGGGGCAAGGGCAAGGTCTTCAGGGGTGTCGTCGGGAACGTAGTCGTACTCCGGAGCTGCGTCTGCGTCTGGAGCTACGTCTGCGTCGGGGTCTATCGAGAGAGAAGAGGGGGAGGAAACAGGTAAACAATATGCAATCATATGCCACCAGTGCGTGCTATGCTATGATGCAGTGCAGGGTTGCCTGAATATGCATCTAAGTCATTTTAGTTATTTTTAGAATTATTCTGGGATTTAATATCCGACGTGTGTGCACTATTCATCTGCCGGATTCGGGTCCGGAGTTTCGAGTTCTTCTACGTAGGAGGTTCCGATGGAGAAACAGACGGCACGATCAGACTCGTCTCGTCGTTCTGAGCAACTTTCATGTTTTAACTTTTTCGATCCGAGCTACGGTTTAAAAGTTATTAATTTTTAAAGATTATTTGAATTTATGGAATTATTTTATTTAACAGAAATGAATTATGACGTCAGCATGACGCGCTGCTGACGTCAGCAAGTCAACAGGACGGTTGACCAGTCAAATATGACATGTGGGTCCAGTGGGACCCACATGTCAGCCTCTGTTTAGGCTAATCAGTGGATTAATTTAATTACCAGGGTTAATTAGGGGGTGGACCCCACATGTCAGTGAGACATTAGGTTAATCTAATTAGTTTCTAATTAATTAAATCTTTAATTAGTCTAATTATCGAACGGGACCCACGTGTCAGCTACAGGGGTGAACAGTGCCCGCGTTGACTCGGGTCAACGCGGTCAACTGGGCCCGTGGGGCCCACTGGCAGTGACCCAGGGGTGTCCCACGTGGCAGCCACGTCGGCGGCCGGCGCCGGAGTTGCGCCGGCGACCAAAATCGCGGCGGTGCGTCGCCGGAGCCGCTCGGATTTGCGCTACAGAGCTTGGTTCGAGCCGTGGGTAGGTTCTTTCGAACGGGCGTTCAACGCCGCGTCCAACCGTGGCGGTGGCGTCGCCGGAGACGGCGTGTAGCGACGGCGGCGAGCATCGCGGCGGACGCCGGAGTTCGGGCTTCGTCGGGTTCGACGCTATGCGGCACGGGGAGAGGTGCTAGAGGCTTTGCTGGACTCGCACGAGCTCCAGGAGCTCGAAGCTGGGCTCAGTTGCGCATGACGGCGGCGTTGGCCACGGCAGCGAGCTCGTCGGCGGCAGCGGGTTCGGGCTCCTCGGGTGCGGCCACTACGGCGACAGAGAGGTGCGGATCGAAGAGGGGAAAGACGAGGGGGAGCTCACCGGGTGGCTAAGAAAAGCCGGTGACGGTTTAGGAGCAGCAGCCGTCGCCGGATTTGGAGAAGATCACCGGCAGCCGAGAGGAAAGGGGGCGGCGCGTAGTAGTCGTTGTGGTGCTCCCCGGCTCGATCTCTGGCTTCCAGTCGAAGGAGTCGACGAACCCGGAGCTCGTGGTCACGAGGATGGAGCCGGAGGAGCTCGGTGGCCACGGCGGTGCCAAGACGCGGCGACGGCGGTGTTCGGTGGCGGATCTGGAGGAAGGGTGGAGGCGCGGAGCGGCGAGGGAGAGGAATGGGGATCGACTAGGGTTCGGGTGAGGCCGCGGGGCCTCTTATTCCCCTACGCGGCGGCAGCGGCGCCGGAGGATGGTCGACACGCGCCGCGCTCGTCGGCGTGTCGGTGCGCGCGTTTGACAGCGCGGCGAGGAGGACGATGGGGAGATGGGCTGGGCCGGTTGGACCTCAAATCGGGGCACTGTGCATTAAGGCCCAGTGCACAGTGTCCCTTTTAATTATTTCTCTGATTCTGTTTTCCTTTTCTTTTATTTCCTTTTCTGTTTCAAAATGTTTAGGGCACTTGTGCACTTTTGAAAAATGTGGGAGTTGGCCCAAATATTGCAATGCAATATTATCTCTCACCAAAAAGTGGTTTGGACAAATTTGGATTCCATGTGAGTTTGATATTAATTTAATAGATGTAAATAGTCTGTTTTGAGTGCTGTTTCAGGTTGTTTCACTCACTTAGCTAACTCCAAAAATAATGATTATGATTTTGCCATGACCACTGGATTATTTGCTAATTAAATAACATTTCTCCAGCAGAGTTTGATCAACTTCAATTTGCACTTTGGAATTTAATTTAATTTTCAGATTTTGAATTTGAATTGGATTATTAACCCAAATGACTTGGCACTGCAAATGATCATGACTTGGCAGTTTTAACAGAGTGTCATAGAGCTTATTACTAGGGGGTGTTACAAGTTCTCCTCCTCTAAAAGAAATTCTCGTCCCGAGAATTTAGGAGGTAGAAGGAAAGAGTCCGGGATATTCTTCCCGAAGATGATCCTCGCGTTCCCAAGTGGCTTCATCTTCAGTATGATTCGACCATTGCACTTTTAGGAACTTGGTCGTCTTCTGACGAGTACGACGCTCAGCTTCGTCGAGGATGCGGATCGGATGCTCCTTATATGAAAGATTATCTTGCAGTTGTAGCATCTCATGATCCACTGCACGATGCGGAGATTCCTTGAAGCACTTACGGAGTTGCGATACGTGGAAGACGTCATGAATATGAGAGAACTGTGGCGGCAATTCCAATTTATAAGCCACATGTCCACGTCTAGCCACGATACGGAAAGGACCAATATAGCGAGGAGCTAGCTTGCCCTTGATTCCAAAACGACGGGTACCCTTCATAGGAGTGACTCGGAGATAAGCATGATCACCTGGTTGATAAGTCAGTCCCCATCGCTTGCGATCATAATTACACTTCTGGCGGTCTTGAGCCGCCTTGAGATTTTCCCGGACAATTCGGACTTGTTCTTCGGCATGCTGAATGATGTCCGGTCCAACAAGAGGTCGTTCCCCAGTTTCTGACCAATTCAGAGGGGTTCGACATTTACGACCATAAAGAACCTCAAATGGGGCCATTGTTAAGCTGGCTTGATAACTGTTGTTATAAGAGAGCTCGGCATACGGGAGAGATTCCTCCCATTTCTTACCGAAGGATATAACACAGGCTCGTAGCATGTCTTCAAGCACTTGATTAACGCGCTCAACTTGGCCTTGAGATTGGGGATGATAAGCTGAACTCCAGGTAATATGAGTTCCCATGGCTTCTTGGAAACTTTCCCAGAACTTGGAAGTGAAAAGAACACCACGGTCTGAACTAATCTCTTTCGGAATACCATGGAGAGAAACAATTCTGGCAATGTAGAGTTCTGCTAGCTGGCTAGCGGTGATAGTCTCCTTAACAGGTAGGAAATGAGCAACCTTGGAGAGTTGGTCGACGACGACAAGAATGGCATCGTGACCCTTCTGAGACTTGGGAAGACCAGTGATGAAGTCCATTTGCACTTTATCCCACTTCCATAGAGGAATAGGGAGCGGTTGCAGAATTCCAGCAGGTTTCTGATGTTCTGCCTTCACGCGACGACAAACGTCACACTCGGCAACATAACGAGCAATATCCTGCTTCATCCTAGACCACCAGTACCTTTGACGAAGATCTCGATACATTTTGGTACTACCCGGATGGATAGACAGCGGTGTATCATGGGCCTCCTTCATGACTTTGTCAGTCATCAGCTCGAAGCGAGGTACTACGATGCGGTCTCTGAAATATAATGTACCATCTTCAGCAACTGAGAAATCCCGATACTTAGCAAGGTGAAGCTCCTTCTTCATCAAGTCAATTTCAGCATCTTTGGCTTGCGCTTCTTTAACAGCCTTCAGAAGGTCTGGCTGTACCACAAGGTTATTAAGAGAACCCTGGGGAAGAATTCACAGATTCAGCTGAGTCAGTTCTGCGTGAAGACGAGGTTGAGCTTGCCTAACCATGAGGTTGTTGCAATATGACTTGCGACTCAGGGCATCGGCCATTACATTAGTTTTGCCCGGGGTATAAGAAATACCGCAGTCATAATCCGCAATAGCTTCTAACCATCGTTGTTGTCGGAGATTAAGATCCGGTTGAGTGAATAAGTATTTCAGACTTTGGTGATCGGTATAAATTTCACACCGATTACCCAGAAGGTAGTGTCGCCATAACTTCAATGCATACATCACTGCTGCAAGTTCAAGATCATGCACTGGATAATTCTCTTCATGTGGACGCAATTGACGTGAAGCATATGCAATTACTCTCCGCTCTTGCATTAGGACGCAGCCTAATCCCTGACGAGAGGCGTCGCAATATATGACAAAGTCCTTGCGAGAATCAGGAGGAGCAAGTACTGGAGCAGAAGTGAGCTTGTCCTTGAGGGTCTGGAAACTTTCCTGACACTTGTCTGTCCACTCAAACTTAACGCCTTTGTGGAGCAGATTAGTCAGGGGCTTGGCGATCTTGGAGAAGTTCTCGACGAATCGGCGACAATAGCTGGCTAGACCGAGAAAGCTTCGGACCTGCTTGGCATTCTTCGGAGGGGTCCAGTCAAGGATAGCCTGAACACGCTCCGGGTTAACGGCAATACCGTCCTTGGAAATCACATGTCCAAGGTAGGTCACTTCAGGAAGCCAGAATTCGCATTTAGAGAACTTGGCATATAATTGGTGCTCTCGAAGTCTCTCCAGAACTAGTCGAAGGTGCTCAGCATGTTCTTCTTTGTTCTTCGAATAAACCAGAATATCATCCAGATATACCACGACGAATTTGTCGAGGTAGTCCATGAATATATAATTCATTAAGCGGGAGAAGGTAGCGGGAGCATTCGTCAGACCAAATGACATGACGGTGTACTCGTATGAGCCATAACGAGTAACGAATGCAGTCTTGGGAATATCCTCTTCGCGAACACGGATCTGGTGATAACCCAACCTCAAGTCGAGTTTAGAAAACACCGAAGATCCAGCGAGTTGGTCATATAAATCGTTGATCCGGGGAAGTGGATATTTATTCTGAATGGTTGCCTGGTTGATAGGACGATAATCTTGGACCAACCTATTCGTTCCATCTTTCTTCTTAACAAAGAGAGAAGGTGCTCCCCAAGCAGAGGAACTAGGGCGGATGAAACCCTTCCTTAAAGATTTATCAATTTCCTCCTTAAGCTCGATGAGGTGGTGCGGAGGCATCTTGTAAGGACGCTTCGCAATAGGAGTGGTGCCAGGCTTCAAGTCGATGACGAACTCGACAGCTCTAGCAGGGGGTATTCCTGGAAGTTCTTCTGGAAAAACATCCGGGAAGTCACAGACAACTGGGATAATCTCAATCCCATCAAGCGGAGAAGCATTCAACGCATTCAAGGCATAAATTTGAGCCTCAGCGTTCTGAGTGATATGAGCATGGTAATTCACCATCTCATTCGAGGGGTGCAAGAGGTGAACAACTTTGGTGGCACAATTGATTGAGGCATAGTGGGCCTTCAACCAATCCATTCCCAGAATAAGGTCAATCTTGGACGATTTCAGAATAATGGGAGACACACTGAACTCCAACTCTTCGATTTCAACGGGAACATTATAGCTAACTGTAAAGGTTCGGCAACCACCCGCGGGGGTGTGTACCAATAAGGGTGTGTTCATGTATTCGCATTTAATGTCATGCATGCGTGCAAAATGTTCTGACATGAAGGAATGCGATGCTCCTGAATCAAATAAAACAGATGCTGGTACTGAATTAACGAGAAGTGTACCCATCACAGTATCTGGTTGATCTGGAGCTTCAGACATGTTGACGTGGTAGTACTGCCCACGACCGTAAGAAGGTCTGGCATTATTGTTGCGCTGCTGAGGAATACCACGGCCAATTCCACGTCCAGCAGAAGGAAGAGCTAGTTGATTCTGATTTTGAGAACAGTCTCTAGCACGGTGACCTGGCTTGCCACACTTGAAGCATAGTCCGCTGTCAGGACGGGGTGCTGGAGCTCGAGGTGCTGGAGCTGGCAGGGGCTGCCTCGGTGGTGGAGGAGGCAGTCGTGGAGCAGCATAAAAGGGTCTGTTCGCAGGAGCTGCTGAACGGAACATGCCTTTGGGGAACCAGATGCGTCGCTTCTGGGAAGACGAGCCCGAAGAGGAGCCCGACTCACGGGTGCGTCTGGACGCTTCCTTGTGCTTCTTAAGTCCAGTTTCAACCATGATGGCCTTATTCACCAAGGTGGCGAAATCAGGATAATCCTGGACAAGCAGTGCCAACTGTATGTCATGATGCAGTCCTTCACGGAACTTCTCCTGTCTTCGCTCATCAGTAGGAATGTCTTCTTCAGCATAGCGAGATAAGTCAAGAAACTCGCGCTGATATACTTCCACGGTCTTGTTGCCCTGAACAAGGCTATGGAACTCGGCCTTCTTCCGAGCTATGACAGCTTGAGGAATGTAGCGGGCACGGAATGCAATCTTGAATTCTGCCCAAGTGACGACAGTACCAGGCGGCAGAGTCTGTCGGTGAGTGACCCACCATTGGGCTGCGGGACCCTTAAGAAGATATGTCGCAAAAGTGACATAGTTAATTTCGGCGACACTAGCAGACTCCATCTCATGGGAGATGTCACGCAGCCAGTCATCGGCATCCAATGGGTTGACTGTGTTGCGGAAGAAGGATGGGCTGAGCCGCAAAAATTCTGGCAAAGTGATGGAGAAAGGCTGCTGATTAGCATCAGGACGAGGAAACTGCTGCATAATTCCCGTCATAAACTGGCGGTTGAGTTCAAACTGTTGCATCATCGCTGCCATATAATCAGGTGGTGGCGGCGGTGGTGGATTGTTGTCAGCCATCCTGCTAATTCAACAGGGGTATTTCAGCAATAGCTTATGCAAGTGTTTAGCAATAAACATGATGTAACTCGACATTTATTGAAGTAGTGCACAGATGCTGAAAGTAGTCATTAAGACATACAGATCCATACATAGTCGGTTACATTCGGGCAGCATAACGGTGCAAATGAAAAGCTAGACATGCTAGGCGGCGCGCAGGCACGCGGTAAGAAAGTACACAACGGGACATAGCAAAGGCTACATCAGCGTCGGAGAAAACCACTGAAACGGGGTAACTGCAAGTGCGGACGATGGACGTTCGTCGCAGAAGGATCCTGCGCTCCATGGGCACTCTGATGCAGAACCCGGTCTCGAGAAGAAAGAAGAGGTCCACGTGCAGGCGTGTGACCTCCCACAGCAGGCCAGACGATCCCTGATGGCATCTCAGTCCTGCTCGGGTAAAGAATGTACTCCAGATGCATCCCTGCACGAACAGCTGGTAGCAACTGTGTCATAGCCTCGTAGTAGCGTGCTCGAGTGGCAAACAACTCGACAGCAAGTGCACGAACAGTGCGATCCAGAGCCTGAGCATAGTGGATCAGAACTCGCTGATCATAGCGACGAGGCTCGTACGGGGCACAGATAGCTGTGTAAAATCCAGTAGCATCTCCAACAGGTGCATACGGAATGTACCGAAACACAGTATCATCCAAGTTAGCACTGTGCTCTCCTCGGAGACGTGCGACAGCAGAGTAGGCGGCATCATGGACTGCCATCTCAATCGTCACGCCGATACCGTGAAAACGGTGAAGCTCAGTGTCAGAGTTATCCTGCTGATCGTAGATGCGAACATCAGCATAGTACTGCTCCTGGTTGAACTCACGATAAACTTCATAGACCATGTACTCGGGGCACCAGCGGTATCCCAGCCTGATCAAGAGGGCGATCAGAACAGCTGGAAACCCAGGGACGTCTCGAGCACAGGTGCGAAGCACGAGCTGCGTCGTAGGGCGAGGGGGAAACAGTCGATCCATCTGAAATAAGAAGTTCAGGATTGTCGTAAGACATTGAGAAATATAACCGATCTCAAAAGGAAAGGTTAAACAAAACAATGGAAAGGAAATGATTATCAGACTAATCAGATCAATGACAGGGAAATCGCACTGAATCCAGTTCTCCGGGTGGATAGAATTAACGAGATCCTAAATGTCGGTGTTAGTAAATTTTAGTAAACCCGAATAGATGAGAGATTAGAATCCCAGAGTAAAGACGAGGAATAAAAGATCCTAATACCACCCAGTTGGCGACGTGGGCCCGTAAGCCACACAGCCAAGTTAGTAAAACAATTTTTGACCACTAGACTCAACTTCGGCCAAAGAGTTGGAAAGGGGGGACTCCTAGAGGCAGTCGGCTCTGATACCAACCTGTGGCGACCCCGGCTTAATCGTGCACTAATCATACACGCAAATGCGCACGATCAAGCCTAAGGACTCACTTGAAGATATCACAACACAACTCTAAAACATAAAAATAAAGTCATACAAGCTTAATATTACAAGCCAGGGCCTCGAGGGCCAAGCTCGATGGCATACAAGCGTCAGTGGAAGCATTAGATATCTGAGTACAGATATATTACAGAGAGAGAGATAAGCCTTCACAGAGGCGGGGTAAAAATAAAAACTACGATCGAAAGGCGTAGGCCTCCTGCCCTGGACCCTCCGATCCTACTCCTGGTCGTCGAACGGCTCTTCGTAGTAGTAGTACTCGCCAGGCGGATAGTAGTACTGGTCGTCGGCTGGGGCTTCTGGCTTAGGGGCTCCGTCGTCTGGTGGCATCAAATGGAAAATGGGGGAAAAAGAAAATAAAGCAAACGTGAGTACTCATCCGAAGTACTCAGCAAGCAAGGATCTACACTACATATGCATCATTGTCAAAGGAATGGCTGTATATGTGGACTGGGCTGCAGAAATGCCAGAGTAGAGGGGGAAAGCCTAGTCCTATCGAAGACTAGCATCTTCAACAATCTTCGACAGTCTTGCAGCATCAGGAGAGAGCAGATGAACATAATGTAAAGTAGTAGTAGTAATATCATCAACCTCGACCTGAGATCCTTTCTCGACTCCCTGCGAGAAAGCAATCCCAGAGCCGTACTATCCAGTTCTCATATCAAGTTCTAGTTGTACCGATCGGGATACAACTCCGAGTGTCCGTTACCGTAGGACAGGCTATCGATAGAAGTTTCTTCCCTGCAGGGGTGCACCAACTTACCCACCACGCTCGCTTAACTCTGGCCGGACACGCTTTTCTGGGTCATGCCCGGCCTCGGCTGAGCAACACGCCGCAACCCGACCTAGGCTTATAAGAGAGGTCAGCACGCCGGACTAAACCTATGCCCCCAGGGGTCTTGGGCCATCGCCCCGGGAACTCCTGCACGTTACGGGGCCACCGAGAGCAGACCTAGCAACCCCTTATACAAGCGCGGTTGCGTTACCAGTCCAACTCGGCGTGCGCCGCTCCTTACTGACGTCCAACAAGCTACGGCTGATGTGTACGACGCAGAACGCCCATACTATGCCCACGTGATGGTTAGTGCTATCGGGCCAGAGGCCCCTCGGATCAAATATCCAAACCGTAGTGGATTAGGAGCGCGTGGAAACGAGCAGAGACTCACGATCGATGTGACCCCGTCGCCCCGTCTCGAGGACTTGCGGCAAGGGCTAAGAATGCCCGGCCACGCCTCGTAGTTATCTCGCGGGCACCATCCAGGTCAACCCGACTCCACATCACTTCGCGTTAAGCTCGCGCGGGTACCCCTCAGGGCCGACCCGTCTTTAGTATCATAGTTTAGTGCAAGTCATAATATCCAAGGTAACTGTGTGTCTGACACCGAAGGGAACCCTGAGGAATCACCCTCGATGGAATTCCCGCTCGATGTTACCATCAAGGTGAACGAAGGAGGAATCACCCTCGAGGTCCACCTTGAGGAGTTGCGCGACGACGTCGTTATCGGGGGTGGTGTAGAAGGAATCACCCTCGCTTACCACGACCGAGTAACTAACCTACAAGGTTAACATCAGAAGTGCTGACGAGGTATCACCCTCGGCACTCGATGATAACTCAGCAGTGTCGGCAACTAAGGGGAAGTGATGTGCGGTGCCATGGTCTAGTCTTCAATCCCGATGATCGGGTCTTCTGATGTCCAGCAGGGCAGTTGGGATCAAGTGGGGGTCTCGGTCGTGTCTCTACCCACCTTATACTAAGCAGTCTAGGATAACCGGTAAGGTAACAAAGCAGGGTACAATAATCAGGCTATGCAGCAGATATAGGAAAACAGTAGCAGTAGCAGTTCTAATGCAAGCATAAGAGAGAAGAGAATAGGCGATATAGGCATGCTCAAAATGGGGGTGCTTGCCTGTTTGCTCGGGGGCAAGGGCAAGGTCTTCAGTAGTATCGTCGGGGACGTAGTCGTACTCCTGTGCGGCGTCTGCCTCGGGAGCTACGTCAACGTCGGGGTCTACCGAGAGAGAAGAGGGGGAAGAAACAGGTAAACATAATGCAAACAAATGCAACACGGTGCGTGTGATGCTATGATGCAGTGTAGGGTTGCCTGAATATGCATCTAAGTCATTTTAGTTATTTTTAGAATTATTCTGGGATTTAATATCCGACGTGTGTGCACTATTCATCTGCCGGATTCGGGTCCGGAGTTACGAGTTCTTCTACGTAGGAGGTTCCGATGGAGAAACAGACGGCACGATCAGACTCGTCTCGTCGTTCTGAGCAACTTTCATGTTTTAACTTTTTCGATCCGAGCTACGGTTTAAAAGTTATTAATTTTTAAAGATTATTTGAATTTCTGGAATTATTTTATTTAACAGAAATGAATTATGACGTCAGCATGACGCGCTGCTGACGTCAGCAAGTCAACAGGACGGTTGACCAGTCAAATATGACATGTGGGTCCAGTGGGACCCACATGTCAGCCTCTGTTTAGGCTAATCAGTGGATTAATTTAATTACCAGGGTTAATTAGGGGGTGGACCCCACATGTCAGTGAGACATTAGGTTAATCTAATTAGTCTCTAATTAATTAAATCTTTAATTAGTCTAATTATCGAACGGGACCCACGTGTCAGCTACAGGGGTGAACAGTGCCCGCGTTGACTCGGGTCAACGCGGTCAACTGGGCCCGTGGGACCCACTGGCAGTGACCCAGGGGTGTCCCACGTGGCAGCCACGTCGGCGGCCGGCGCCGGAGTTGCGCCGGCGACCAAAATCGCGGCGGTGCGTCGCCGGAGCCGCTCGGATTTGCGCTACAGAGCTTGGTTCGAGCCGTGGGTAGGTTCTTTCGAACGGGCGTTCAACGCCGCGTCCAACCGTGGCGGTGGCGTCGCCGGAGACGGCGTGTAGCGACGGCGGCGAGCATCGCGGCGGACGCCGGAGTTCGGGCTTCGTCGGGTTCGACGCTATGCGGCACGGGGAGAGGTGCTAGAGGCTTTGCTGGACTCGCACGAGCTCCAGGAGCTCGAAGCTGGGCTCAGTTGCGCATGACGGCGGCGTTGGCCACGGCAGCGAGCTCGTCGGCGGCAGCGGGTTCGGGCTCCTCGGGTGCGGCCACTACGGCGACAGAGAGGTGCGGATCGAAGAGGGGAAAGACGAGGGGGAGCTCACCGGGTGGCTAAGAAAAGCCGGTGATGGTTTAGGAGCAGCAGCCGTCGCCGGATTTGGAGAAGATCGCCGGCAGCCGAGAGGAAAGGGGGCGGCGCGTAGTAGTCGTTGTGGTGCTCCCCGGCTCGATCTCTGGCTTCCAGTCGAAGGAGTCGACGAACCCGGAGCTCGTGGTCACGAGGATGGAGCCGGAGGAGCTCGGTGGCCACGGCGGTGCCAAGACGCGGCGACGGCGGTGTTCGGTGGCGGATCTGGAGGAAGGGTGGAGGCGCGGAGCGGCGAGGGAGAGGAATGGGGATCGACTAGGGTTCGGGTGAGGCCGCGGGGCCTCTTATTCCCCTATGCGGCGGCAGCGGCGCCGGAGGATGGTCGACACGCGCCGCGCTCGTCGGCGTGTCGGCGCGCGCGTTTGACAGCGCGGCGTGGAGGACGATGGGGAGATGGGCTGGGCCGGTTGGACCTCAAATCGGGGCACTGTGCATTAAGGCCCAGTGCACAGTGTCCCTTTTAATTATTTCCCTGTTTCTGTTTTCCTTTTCTTTTATTTCCTTTTCTGTTTCAAAATGTTTCCAACGTGATACATCCATCTTACCGGTGGTAACGGTATTCTTCTTATGCCTGCCTCCGAAGTTAGTCATACACACAACGATGCAGGTACGATGAAACATGCAACACTACACACATGCAAAAAGTAGCCATATGACCAGTTTATATTGAATCAACATAGTCATGATCAAATTATTTAGGAAATAAACTACCATTGCATTCTCATATCAAGTGTTCAAGATGCTTGCCTTAGCATGCCAAAGAAATATTGGGTGCACTCCAAAAGTTTGAGTAATTTATCCATTCCCTCCATTCTCTATTTTCAAAAATCTTGATACATGTCGACTGAATGTTTCCTGCTGATCTTCGACAGACTTGTGAGGTCGCCGTGCCAGTACGTTACTCTTGGAGAAGAAAAGGGCAACTTCAACTGGATCTGGACGGCGAAAAAGGAAACGTTGAAGCCAAGTAGGAGAGGTGAAGACTGGGAGGGTAGGTAACCCTTCGCATGACTGAGTGTTCGTTGTTCTTTCTTTTTGTCTTTGAACCAAGTGATTTCACTCAAACAGATGTGCGTAATGAGAACCGGCCAACTCCAAGCATGATCAAGCGAATGTTATTTCTTAGACAACTATGAAGCAGCCTGGAAAGGAAGAGATGAGGGAACTCACATGGTGCCCAGAAGGTGGGCTAAGGAGAAGGACATGAAGATGCGAAGCGAAATAACTTCAGTCGGCCTAGCTTGAAGAGGAGAATGCAATCTAAAGACTGCACATTAAGGAGGTGAAGCAAGGAATCTGCTCAACTTAAGGAGGAGAAGATTGTCTTGGCTGTAACAAGGTGGGCCAGCTACCAAAAGAGGGGACGCGCATTGGAGGAGTATTTGGGGAACCTTGCAAAGAAAATGTGAACATCATTCTTGAAGGTAACTTCCTTTGTCGAGTGGATTCTATTGAGGAGTTTTCGAAAGCATTGTCCGTTGCAAATACCATTCTTCTTCCTTTGTGCAGAATTCTTGCAGAACTGAGCAAGAGGACCGAGGCGATTGAAACAGGTCTAGACCCACCAAATTCACTCGTCAAAGATGGATGCTACTATGAATGTGCATGCGAGACTTGAAGCTCGACCTTGGACAGTGTCTTGGGATATGTCGCTCGGCGAAGGTTGCACTCGACAATAATAGACAAGAATTGTGGCCAGAAGATGCCGCTCTAGAATGATCTCAAGTCGTTGATGGTTCGGCTCAATGAGATTCCTGGTCGAGTTGCAAGCTTGGAAGAAATCAGCTACACGCTGCGGAGCCGATGGGCGCTCTCGCTTGTTCATGTTCATGGTAAGGGAGCCAGGGAAGACAATCTGAAGGCCCTTCCAGGTGCAAACATGAAGAAACTCCAATTTCATCTTTCATGGAGACTTCATTGAGGCGGGGCGACTCAGATTGCAGATGGCATAGACCGGGACCCACCTTCGTCGGAGCCAGCGAGTCCCACCCCCAGGCGCTTGAAAGAAAACTGTTATCTTCCAAGTTGGAACTTATGTATCCTCAGATGCCGAGTGATTTTGTAACCATAAACTCGTTCGGCTGTTTGCCGAAGTACTTTACTTGCGTTATAACTTGATGGAGCGTTTATCATGAATATTGGTTTCCAGTTTATGGCATGTTCCGAGTGACCGGATTTTTTTTAAACTTAGGCCGAGGTCTGGCTCAGTGGCTAAAGCCCGAGTGGGGAGGGACTGCTCTCATCGAGGGTTTTCTACTCTATGGCAAGGACGGCTCGCGGCTCTAAGCTCCCGAGGTGGAGGATGCTCTCACTAGGAGTGGTTTTAATAACTTAGGTGAGGACTGGGTCGCGGCTAAGCCCCCAAGTGGGGAGCGATGCTCTCACTCGGAGTAGTTTTTTGAACTTAGTGAGGACGGGCTCAACGGCTAAGCCTCGATGTGGGAGGGATGCCTCAGCGGGAGTCAGAGTAGTTTTTTTAAATTGGCGGAGGAGGGCCCGTGGCTAGTCCCGCGAGTGGGAGTCTTTTTTGAGCTCGCACTAGAGTGGTTTTCTAACTTAGGCAAGGATGGGCTCCATGGTATAAGCCCCGAGTGGGAGAAGGGATGCTCTCACATCGGAGTAGTAGTTTTTAACTTAGGCGAGAGGACGGGCCGCGCTAAGCCCCGAGTGGGAGGGATGTCTTCACTCGTGAGTGGTTTTTCTAACTTAGGCGAGGACGAGCTTGCGACTAAGCCCCCGGAGTGGGAGGAAGGATGCTCTCCTCGGAGTGGTTTTTTTAACTTAGGCGAGGACGGGTTCGCGGCAAGCCTCCGAGTGGGAGTGATGCACTCTCATCGGAGTGGTTTTTAACTTAGGCGAGGACGGGCCCGGGTAAGCCCCCGAGGTGAGGGATGACTCTCACTTGGAGTGGTTTTTTAACTTAAAGCGAGGACTGGCTGCTGCGGCTAAGCCCCCGGTGGGAGGGATGCTACTCACTCGGAGTAGTTATGTTTTTAACTTAGGCGAGGCGGGTCACTTGCTAAGTCCTCCGAAGTGAGAGGGATGCTTCCTCGGGAGTAGTTTTCAATTAGGTGAGGACGGCTCGTTTCTAAGGCCCCCGCGTGAGAGGGATGATCTCACACGGAGTAGTTTTTTAACTTAGGCGGAGGAGGGCGCGTGCTAAACCGCCCGAGTGGGAGGGATGGCTCACTCGGAGTAGTTTTTTAACTAGGCGGAGGAACTGGGCTCGGGGCTAAGCTCTTCGAGGGGAGATCGCTCTCACTCGGAGTGGTTTTTTAACTTAGGTGAGACTGGCTCGCGGCTAAGCCCTTCGAGTGGGAGGGATGCTCTGCAATCAGAGAGTTTTTTAACTTAGAGAGGACGGGGCTCACGGCTAAGCCTCGAGTGGGGAGGGATGCTCTCACTCGGAGTAGTTTTTTAACTAGGCGAGGACGAGCTCGCTGCAAGCCATGAGTGAGAGGGATGCTCTCACTCGGAGTGGTTTTCTAACTTAGGCGAGGGACGAGCTCGTGGCTAATGCGGGGGGGGACCCCGAGGGGAGGGCTGCTCAACTCGGAGGGAGTTTTTTAACTTAGCAAGGACCGGCTCGTGCTAAGCCCCCTTTTGAGATAAGAGAGGATGCTCTCACACTCGAGTAGAGTTTTTATAATTAGGCGAGGACTGGCTGCGGCTAAGCCCCCGAGTGGAGGGATTGCTCTCACTCTTGGAGTAGTTTTTTTAACTTAGGCGATGACGGTTCGCGGCTAAGTCACCCACTGGCGTTTTGAACTGTGCTTAGCGAGAGGGAAACATCATAGGGACTACAGGGAGTCATGTCTTTGATAAAACAATATAAAAGTGCTCTATTAAATCTCGGACAATCCGCTGTGTAAGTAGATAGAATCGACGAAGAAGATTCGGTTCCAGGCGCACGGCTCGCGTCCAATCTCTTGCGAGGTTGTAGAGGTGATAGGCCCCGTTGTGTTGCGCACCTTGGTGACAGATGAATGGCTTCCCACGGGGGGCAAGTTCAAGTTGGTGTGGACACTGCTAGATCACGCGAGAGAACAGATCGCCTCTTCTTGAAATACTGACCCTTGAGTTCCTTGCGTGGAATCGACGAAGGGTTTGCTGGATAAACAGCGACCGTATCAGGCCATCTCTTGTTCTTCTTCCAAAAGGTCAACGACGTCCCTGTCGAGCTGCTCCACCTCAGCTTCCGAATAGAGTTCCACTCGGGGGAATGTGGGAAGAGAATAACTAGGTAGCACGGTTTCGCTCATATAACCATGAAGAAAGGATGTGCGATCAGTGGAACGGTTGGATTCGTCCTTAAGACCCACAGAATGGAGGTAGTTCAGTCACCAGGCTCCAGCTGAGTCTTCAAGGTCACGCATGAGACATGGTTTCCACCCTTGAAGTATAAGGCCGTTTGCCCTCTCTGCTGCCCATGTCGACTGCGGGTGTGCAACGAGATGTGTAATTCCGAGTGCCTGGGTGAGGCAGAAGTTTCTGAACTCTTCGAATATGCAAAGTTTGAGACCGATTAGTGTGATAATACTGTGGGGACTCCTCTAATACGAATATCCGCTTCTTTCAAAGAACTATATGTTGTCTTTGAATTGAACTTCTAATAGGCTTGGCTTTCAATCCATTTGTGTGCTGAATTGTCGGGACTGCTACAAGCAGATGAGTGATGAAGCACTTGCCGGTCCGAGCGGTCCAACCATGTCCAACCCCGACACAGCAAAAAGCCAGATGAGGGGATGATCTTCAGGGCAGGACACGGGCTTACGAGACAGGTTCGCATTAGAACTCGCATCCTGCACAATGGAAACGATCTCCTTTGCAACTTCATTGCGCCTGCGGCCTTGTAAAATCCAGCTCGGTATGCTCTTGGCCACAAATGTCCGGGAGGCGCATGATGACAACAGGTCCTTCAAGTGGATTTCTTCCAAAATCAGTCGACCCTCTCCAGAGAAATAATTCGTTGAGCCATGCCAGTGGGACACCTCTCTATAAGCAAATGTCCATCTATCACTGTGAAAGCTTTGGACCTGCGAAGATCTGAAGTTGCTCGGACTTCATCCTCTGGGAGTTTTGCCTGAGCAAATATGCAAGTATGGCACTGTATAGTGGGAGTAGTAAGTACCGAATCTCCATCACCAAGTCATGGACTACAGGGATCTTGATTTCAGTACAGATAGGTAGGCTTATGGCTTGGGGAGTGTAACACCCTAGTAATAAGCTCGACTATGACACTCTGTTTAAAATGCCAATGTCATGATCATTTGCCAGTGCCAGTACATTTGGGGTTAATAATCCAATCAAATTCAAAATCTGAAATTAAATTAAATCCAAAGTGCAAATTGAAGTTGATCAAATCTGGCTGGAAGAAGAAATGTGATTTAATTTAGCAAATAATCCAGTGGTCATGGCAAAATCATAATCACATTATTTTTGGAGTTAGCTAAGTGAGTGAAACAAAACTGGAAACAGCACTCAAACAGACTATTACACTTATTAAATTAATATGCAAACTCACATGGAATCCAATTTGTCCAAACCACTTTGGTGAGAGATAATATTGCAATTGCAATATTTGGGCCAACTACCCACATTTTTCAAAAGTGCACAAAGTGCCCTAAACA